>JAVYIG010000210.1:600000-758844 GCA_035222895.1 Strongylocentrotus droebachiensis
TTAGGCCTGCCTTCACTATCTCGAGATTGCGAAATATCCAGCTATTTGAACTATCCCGATCGCAAACTATCCAGCTAATTTGCGTCTTCATCAGACCGAAGTAGCAATTAGAAGGATATTTGGTCAGGATTGTCATCCCAAGATATCTTGGGATAGTTTGCAAAATATCCCACTATTTGGCAAAATATCAAGCTATTTGTCCCGTGCGTCTTCACAAGACCAAAGATTCGCAATACGCGCTAAAGCTGAGCAAAATATCTCGAGCTAATTTCTCAAGGTCGAGTTTCAAGTTTTGAGGTCGAATCTCGAGATAGTGACTTGGATATAATGCTACCATCAAATTTATTTACAATGGATGGATTATCTCTTGAACTGACACAAGTATGATTAATGGTATTTCAGATTGATATTAATTCCTAAAATATGAACAAAATAATGTTCTCTCTCTCCCCCTTCCTTTTGACCGTAGCTAATTTGGGAGTTCGGTTTCACAATCTGCACTTCAAATTTGTTTAGTGAGGTCAAGAACTTTCTTTGGGGGCGAAACAGTAATTTAATGAATCCTTAAAAAGGGGTGTCGCTTGGCAATTACTTTTAAACGCCATCTACGTCTTCTTTCGGACAACTGCATGTAAACGAATGGACTTTATTAACGGTACTCTACACGGTCAGCGCGCGATAGCGTTCGCGATACATACCGTAGTTCTCCTCATGCTCCGGTTTCGCATATGTTGCACGCACATGAATGCTGCGGTCGCGTCGTCCGTAGTCGTATTGTACCCGATTGGCCCCGAGTCAGACCACGGGAAACACACGTAGTCTCTTCATTCTACACCCCTTCAACTTTTAACATTTTCCTCACTTAATCAACAAGTTAGTTAAATATTATTTAATTAATCAATCAAACCTGGGGTTAATAATATTTGCATGGCCCTCAGTGAGAACAGTATTACTACTGATGAGGCTTCTTTGAGTAAAAAAGATAATCTTAATTGAGTATTTATTTTCTTTATGCCGTTTATTTCACTGAAGATGTTGTTTATTTATTTGTTGTAGTTCTGGTGTGATGTCTAAACCCCCCAAAACGGCAGGGTCAATCATCATAATCAAGTTGAAACTTAGTAAACTTGTAGTGCTCAATAGTCCTCGTCAGCTCTACGAATATGAATTACCTCACGAAACGTTGCGTCAACAGAGCGTCAAAACGTTGTTCCGCCGCTAAGTCCATTTCCGCCAAACGGCAGCGTCAATCATCATAATCAAGTTGAAACTTGGTAAACTTGTATTAATACTCAATAGTCCTCATCACATTTACGAATATGAAGTACCTCACGCTACCTTAGGTCAACAGAGCGTCAAAACGTTGTTCCGACATTATGTTCGTATTTCCAGAACAGTATCAAGTTTAAACTTTGAACATTTATAGTCCTGTATTTGCATAATCAATCGTATGACTGTGAATGTCGTCACGTCAACATAGCGGCAACAGAGCGTCAAAACGTTGTTCCGGCGTTATGTCTTTACCTCCAGAACGGCAAGGTCATTCAAGTTGAAACTTGGAACAGTAATAGGTGTATATTGTCATTATAAACTGTATGACTATGATTGACGTCACGTCACTGTTGCGTCAACAGAGCGTCAAAGTGTTGTTCTGACGTTGTATATATCTCCAAAACGGCACCGTCAATCATGGTAAAACTATAATAAAAGTAATAAACTTGGTATAATGATTTCCATAATTATGTATCATCGTCATCACCATAGTCGTCATCAGTACACTAACCGTTATCGTGATCAATGTCATCATCGTGTTCTCGTTGTTAATCGTCATCGTCATATATTTAATATTTCATTTATCTACCTAAGTTTGGGAATTTTGAAAGGGGGGAGGGGTAAACTGCCCCTTCACCTCCTTCAAATACGCCAGTGTATTCACCCATGACCTTCCCTGGCCGGGGAACTAGACCTTTTGCAGCGATTCATACTTCTGAAAATTCATTAACAGTTTACTTCGGGTCGAGTTTACATGTTTCCAAGCTGCCTTCAGAAGACTTTCCCGCACCTATTGTTATCGATAAAAGCACACTCTTAGTTGATCTCAACTTCTTCGATTCTCACAGGTAAGCCAATTAAAGACCTTGATTATAATTTCTTATAATCCTCATAATTCTTCGTAATAAGTGTCCTCCCCTTACTTATTACTAATAAATATCCCCTTTCATCTCTGATGAGTGCATTTTCCCCCTCTGATGGGTGCCCTTTTTGAAATATTTTTGTTAACCTCTGACGAGTGTCCCTTTTATTTAGACCCGTGCTTTTTTTTCATTTTTAATAAGTGCCCCTTTTTCTTCTCATATCTGCCTTTTTTATAAGAGCATCTTCCCTTTCCCCTAAATGCCCCTTTTCGCCACTCATAAAAACCTCTATTCAAATCTGAGCGGTGCCCATTTTCCTTCAACAAACGCCCTCATTCCTCTGTAATAAGTGCCTATTTTCCATTCTCATAAGTACACCTCTGCAGGGTGCGAGAAGTGTCCCTTTTTTGTTTACCTTTCTACTTTGACACGTGCACTTTTATTTTCTTATACATGCCATTTTTCATTCTGATAAGTGGCCCCTTTTTCTTTCTCCATAGCATGTGCCCGTAACAAACGACAAAAAGCAATTTGTCACGAATTTCCCCCACAGCCAACTCGCTACTCTCGTTCGCATTTGATATAGTTGATGTCATTATGTAACTTATCAAAGGTATTTCCAGTCTTTCCCTTACATCATACTGTGTGATAAGCTGATAAACCTTGCATTCTCAATAATTAAAATGTCCAACCATTCACAATTCCATTGCAGCATTTTGTAGGCTTATTGTTTAGCAAAAATCGAAAACATCTAATACAACATTTCATGATATGATGACTATCTTTACAAACGAACCTCATACCCGGTAAATGAGCAAAACCTGTTTCAGAAATATTTATGCAGGTACACGAACCTTGGACGTTGGTTTGTGGTTATCGTTATTGCCTTTTCATGCATTGTAATCATATACACATAACTGTAAGCCTTTCTCTTTCTAAAAACTGGCATGTGGTGTCGATAGAAAATTGACAAAATTAACAATTCATTTCAGGATACGTAGTAATCTTTACAATAGGCTTTGATTGAGCTCACAATATGCTCACAAAGCTCGAAGGAGATTGTTAATAAATTCATTGAATCTTTTCACTCTGCAGGTACCAAAAGAGTTGAACACTTGCCAGAACCAAACGTTGATTTTAAAAACTTTCTAACGAAGACACTTTTAAAGTCTATGTTTTTTTAAGCCTATTGCAACTAATGGGATTTTAAACATTTCAAATTCCTTTAAGTCCTGATAGTGATGATATCCATCCTTGAGTACTTAAATAATCTGTTGTGTTGCCAGAACCAAATGTTGATTTCAAAAACTTGCTAAAGAAGACATATTTAAAGTCCATGTTTTTTAAGCCTTTTGCAACTAATGAGATTTTAAACATTGTAAATTCCTTTAAGTCCTGATAGTGATGGTATCCATCCTTGAATATTTAAGCAATCCGTTGTTTTTATACTAAAACCATTGTGCAGTATGCTCAATTAATAATTACAAAATGGAATTTTCCGCAAAAACCTCAAACTGCACAAATCATAACAGTCATTAAAAAGGAAAACGTAACAAGTTGAATAATTCCGGAATAATTTTAGGCCCATTTCTCTTTTATCAATTTTTAAAGAAAACAAATTGGTTTACAACCGATTGATTGTCTTTTCTTGACAAATTCAATATGTTGTTTTTTGAGGACCAAACTTCCTCCTATCCAGAGCACCCTGAATTAGGGGGTTCTCTAAAAAGTCAATTATGGAGGCATGCATTTTTACGGAATCAAGGAATCGAAGTTGGATTGAAGATTAATTCAGAGTTGATATAGATTATAGAAGATCTATGTTCTTACCCGACTATAGAACTTGACAAATTCCCGTCGAAGCATTTGTGTTTGTTATTAGGGACTTTTCGATTCGCGTGGACGTGGATGTGTGACATCCTTTTAAGGCACTGGCAGTCACGTGTGACGTCCTTTTAAGGCACTGGCAGTGCCTTAAAAGGATGTCCACGTTGCCAAAATGTTCGTTGATATTTGATATTCGATATTTGAATTGTGTGGCATGATTGATTTTGTTAGGGGTGTTATTTGGATCTGCAAAGACCGAATTAATACCCAAATCCCATTTTTTGTATTCAAACATCACATAAGCAAATTTGGCGCAAGTTGATTTTGCACTCTCGCAAACAATGCCTCCTGTTCATCCAAGCGTGAACACATATGGCACAAAATGATACTAAATGATTCGGGATAAAACACTTTTTCATAAGATGTATAATAATTTATTGTTCATAGATGCAGGATCTCTGGAAGTTACCACAGAGCCTTCGTTTGGAATAAAGGCTGCTGATGACGCAGTCATGGTTAGGAATACATGCAAAGATATCGCTCTTTGTAATGGGTATACTGCACACTTTCTAGCTGACCCCAACTGGAATGCGCATGGATTTTGTCTTGATTTCAACCACTCCCTTTGGGACAAGACTGGTCACGCCATGTCCAACAAGACAGGTGACCTGACTGACACGGCAAAACATTGGATTGCTGGTTTGCTCGCCCATGCCCGAGCGCTAACACCCCTGAATGTTCCCACCGTCAACGGAATCAAGATGTTTGGTGCTTACCAACCGCCCAATCATAATGAACCTTCGTTCATTACCTGGGGCAGGCATAACCGCTCGGTTACATTCCGCGTCAAAAGTAGCGGTGGACCAACAGGATCGTACATAGAGAATCGGCTCGGAAGAAGCGATGCAGATCCTTATCTGCTGCTTGCAGGTACCATAGCTGCAGGACTGGACGGCATCATCAACAAACTGACTCTGCCTTCGGAATGCACAGGGGACGCTCACACGGACATTCCACCCGGGACGCCAAGACTTCCATTTGAAATGGAAGAAGGAGTCACTGCTTTGGTGGAAGATAAGGTCCTCTGTGAAGCTCTCGGCAAGGACTTCGTTGATCTCATTGTCGCTTCGAGGAGGCATGAAATTGAACTGTACAATACAAACAAGACGGATATTTAAGACATTTTCCGTTATTATTACATCAACCCCTTTTGTATCAATCGAAGGAGAATATTGGTGTTGGTACGTCTTCTCGGTGGTGGGGAAGAAAAATATAGAAATATCGAATTCAATTTAATTTAATCCAGTACAATTCAATACAATACAATTCTATACAATTCTACTAATACAAGTATATAGTGACTTAAATATATCGGCAGAAAATGTCTGAACAAAAGACCAAAAATTAAAATAAACTTAAAATATGACAGTCAAGGAACAGGATCCGGAGACGAAGTTTACACATGATGTTATGCTCAACATTTTTAAACATGGAGATCTAACATTCCTTACTTTCGCTTCTTCCACTATAAGAGAAAATATACATTCTTAATGAAACTAGAAAAAAGGAGATGTCTACTCCAGCTAGAAAATTCTAAACAAAGGATTACATAGTGGGTAATTCTGAAATGAGTTACAATCGATGAATTATTATTATATTGGTTATTTTACATATTTTGTTATTTAAAAGGTATATTGAATATTCATGTTTTTCATTCCGTTTTGTCCTGTTAATGCAAAATATTAAACAAGACGCATATCAGTCCTTTTCAGGGCCGCTCGGCTAATGATTGAGAGCTTAGACAAACTAGTATAAGCGCTAAATAAAAATTACTATTAATACTTTTATTATAATAATTATTATATGAAGAATGGACTTTGGTAATTCCTCAGTCAATAGAATATTTCATCATTTTTTCTATCATGGTAATAATTAAAAAGAAAATATATTTCCTTTCATGCTACTATACATTATTTGCATATGAAGGAGTGATATGCACGTTTTTTTTAATAAATATTACTTTGATTGGATTTTTATCATTATGCAGTTCTTAAAAATTAGAATTATGAAAATGCAAAAAAAAAAAGGAGATCTACAATTGGTTGCATTTCAATAGTCAGAATGCGAATTGCATACAGAACGTTTGTTAGGTAGGGAAATCATGTTTGTCCTACTTAATATATGTATGCGATTCTGAATATATAATTTCACTTATTCGTATTAGATGAATGAAATAATTTGTACATTACGAAAATGGACTATTGCAGGAAACTTTCAGAGCTTATCTGCATAAACTGTGTTCTTGATCGAAAGTACAATGTTTTTTTTTCAGAGTACTGATAATATCTGGTATGCATTATACCCAAGATCATAGCCAAGAAGTCCATAGGCCTACTTCTCGCGTAATTTTACATTGCTTACGTGAATAAAATGATGTATACAATTTAATATCAGAGGTATATAGGTGAATGTTGGTAGAGAGAAAAAATGGAAACATCCATATGATCATACATATTTGTGAACTGTTGATTAAGTGTATAACCTGCGTATTATACTTAGTTTTATTAATAAAAAGATGAAAATGAAAGATTGAGAAAACGCTACCGGACTTGCTCGATGTGTCATTTTTTTGTGTTCTGGTTGTCTCCCTCTAGTGGTGTTTTGGCGATAATGTCATTATACGAAGTAAATGTATTTTGCAATGAGCTTTGATTCGTGTATTCACTTCACATAGTATTGAGAGAAGAGAGAGGGAGAAAGAAAGAGAGGGAGAGAGAAAGAAAGGAAGAGAGAGAGAGACACACACACACACACACACATACCCACACAGACAGAGACAGACAGAGAGACAGAAAGAAAAAAAAGTGGAAGAGGGAAAGAGAAAGAGAGAGAGAGAGGGAAGAAAAAAGAAAACAAATATTAGATCCCACCTCAACTATTTTTGATGGGATTTTTGTGGTATGCAGAAATAAGATTCCTCCGCAAATTTCGAGATTTCAAGACCGTTTTTTTTTTCTTCCTTCTAACCCTAACCTTAATCCTAGCCCATTCACCCCGACTGAGGCGCCCTTTCCCGGATCCTATTTAATCTTCCTCCTTTTGTTCTTCTCTCTGTCCCATCCCTGGATATGATGATGTAAGATCCCCGCCCCCAACTCGGGGGGGGGGGGGGGGGCAAGGTATTTCGCCCAATTCCCCCTCCATCTTCAAACCCCATAAATATATGAACAATTATCATACTAACCAGCCCTTTTCCTTTTGGAAATACACTTGACCTGTAACTCAGATGGCGGCCATTTTGGATTTGACGAGAGAACATCATAATCAGATTTTCTGGCCCCCCCCAAACCCCATGAGTGTATAAACTGTTATCACATTAACCCATTTCCTTTTGTAACTACACTTGACCTGTAGCTCAGATGGCGGCCACTAGTTTGGATTTGACCAGAATGACAGCCCCAAGGAGACCTCAAATCGATGAAAGGAAATTATAATCAGATTCTCTGATCCCGAAAACCTCATAAATATATATACAGTTATCATTCTAGCCCTATTCCTTTTGGAACTACTATTGACCTGTAACTATCAGATGGCAGTCATTTTAGATTTGACCAATATGACCAGTATGACAGCCCCAAGGAGACCTCAAATCAATGAAAAAACTTCCTCTTCCCCTTCTTCTCTGTCTGTCTATTTGTCTTTGTCTCTGTCTGTCTGTCTCTCTCTCTCTCTCTCGTTCTCTTTCCCTCTCCCACTGCTTCTCTAATGACAATATCACCAAAACACTAACAGAGGGAGACAAACAGAACACACTAAAATGACACATTGACCAAGTTAGATTACATGTAGTTTCTTCTAAATCTTTCACTTTCCTTTTTGTATTAATAAAACTATGTATAATACGTGGGTTATATACATAATCAACATTTCACAAATACACAAGATCATATGAATGTTTCACCTTTTCTCTCTGCTAACATTCACCTAGATGTGAAAGTACCCCTGATATTGAATTGCATACATCATTTTATTCACATAAATCACATTGGTTAATTCACATAGTGTAAAATTACGCGAGAGGTTGGCCTATGGACTTCTTGGCTATGATCAATAATTAATACCAGATATCATCAGTACTATGAAGTGTAATGGTGATCAAGAACACGGATTATGCAGATAAGCACTGAAATCTGCCTATTCTGCATAACTTTCGTCATATTCATAATAAAGCGTTGACCTTAGGCCAAATAAAAAAAAAACATGTTTAGCGTCCTGTTTTTTCGAAAAATAGGAAGGAGGAGGCCCTTTTTATTTTTTATTTCAAAATGGCCGCTCGGTACATTTTCCCCGACAGTCGGGGCTATTTTTGTTCAAGATGGCCGCTGACATTTTTTTTTTTTTTTTAATCAGTAATAGAGCCATTTTAGCATTGTTTTTCTTTCTTTTTTTCTTTCAAAAAAAAAAAATTCAAAAAAAAAAAAAAAAAATATCAAAAAAATAAAATAAAACAAAATAGGAGGCGGCCCCCAAAAAGGAAGCGGGCGGGGACGCTAAACATGTATATTTTTTTGAATGGCCTTAGGCTAACACCGTGTTTTATAATCAATTTAAATGCATGGTCTTTTACCATGCATCGTTGAATATTAGGGACTTTTAGATTTGCACAACGACAATGTGGATTGCTACGATCGACGTCCTTTTAATGCACTGCCTTGAATGGACGTCACACGTATCAGTCCACACAAATCTAAAAGTCCCTATTATATCCACCACCTGCTACGAATACCTGTATTCATTTATAGTGAGAATACAAAGTTGCAACATTAGTAACTTCTTGGTTGTAGCATGAGGTAGATTTCAGCGTCACTCTGTATATCACTCGTGTCAGACTTGTTCAAAAACTGATTGGTTTAATTGATTCACAACTGTTTTTCTTAAAAGGTCTCGGGGTATAATGTACAGGTCATTCCCATTCGTCAAAAAATAGAGATCGGGTGAGGGTGTATAGCGCCCCGACCCCACCTAGCCTCCTCCCCCCCCCCCCCCCCCCCCCAATTAGGCCCAGATGTAACGCTTAACGTTGAATTGCTCATTTACCAAACGAGAAGACGGCGTAGGACAAAGTAATGAATTCCAACATCAATATATTGACCTAGTGCCTAGGCCCTAGTGGCATCGGTTTGCTTGAGGAAAAAAAAAACTATCGTCCATGAAATAGTATCTATGTGTAACGGATACAGCCAGTGAAAAGCCAAGCTTGGCAGCATAAGGACTATCGACCCCCCACGGCAAAGTTCGAAGATCGGATTTCAGTTGTTCCAATTTAGTATTGATTATTATCTGAAGTTCTGAAGTACTGTATAGAACCTGCTAGTTGACACAACTTTTGTCAAGTGGATAAGTGGGAGTTGCTTTTGATGGTAGGCGATGGAGGATAACGCCCCTTTCCCGGTCAATCATTTTATTGTGTAATTATTTTCGTTTTTTATAAATATCTCCACCCCCTCTTTTTCATTCTCCCTCCCTCCATCGCTTGATTTCTGTCTCAGGCACGCACGTACAAACACGCACGGTAATTTCGTCTCTCTCGCGCAAACGCGCACACACCCACATACGTTCACTCCCCCGTCCCACCCCTCCCTCTGTGTTTCTATATCTCCGCCCCGTCTTCCCTGTCCCTTCTCTCTCTCTCTCTCCCTCTCTCCCTCCCCATCTCCCCTCGTCCCCTCAATCTCTCTCTCTCTCTCTCCCTTTCCCCCTCTCTCTCTCTCTCTTCCTCTCTCTCTCTGTTTCCCTCCCATCTCCCCTCGCCTTTCAATCTTTCTCTCTCTCTCTCCCTTCCCCCTCCCCTCTCTCTCTCTCTCTCGTTCTCTCTCTCCTTTCTCTCCAGTTTCCTCAGTCTATAATCATCCCCTTTCTATAACCTTTTCCTTCTTCTCCTTTTTGCCTTTCATTCCTTCATTAGTAAAGAACGTGGTTCGTATATTTCACAATTAATACATTTTAGATCTTTTTTTTCTTCATTTTCTTCATTTTTATTTTTAAGAACTGCATAATGATAAAAATCCAATCAAAGTAAAATTCATCAAAAACGAGCATATCACTTTTTTATATGTAGATAATTTATAGAAGCATGAAATGAAACATATTTTCTTTTTAATTCTTACCATAATAGAAAAAAAAAATATATTCTATTGACTGAGGGATTACCAATGAAAGTCAATTACATACATACATACATATTAATATTTATATAGCGCCTTTACGAAAACATGCTCAAAGCGCTTTATATTTTAAAATAAAAACAGAATAATGATATGCTCTCCAAGTGCATTACACTCTAAAAATAACAATTACAAAGAAAACAAATGAGTGTTTAGATTTCTCTTAAATGATGCGCCTGAGGTGGAGGAACGAATGCTTAATGGGAGACTATTCCAAATGGTGGGACCAGAACAAATTATATTTTGTTGACCCTTCTTCAAAATGATAATAATGATAATAATAGTTTTAATAGTAATATTTATATTACGCTTAATACTAGTTTGTCTAAGCTCTCAATCAGTAGCCGAGCGGCCCTGAAAAGGACTGATATGCGTCTTGTTTAATATTTTGCATGAACAGGACAAAATGAAATGAAAAACATAAATTTTAAATATACCTTCAAAATAACAAAATATGTAGAATAACCAATATAATAATAATTCATCGATTGTAACTCATTTCAGCATTATACACTATGTGATATTTTGTTTAGAATTTTCTAGCTGGAGTAGACATTTCCCTTTTTCTAGTTTCATTAAGAATATAAACTTTCTGTTATAGTGGAGGAAGCGAAAGTAAGGAATGTTAGATCTCCATGTTTAAAAAGTTTGGGGCATAACATCATGTGTGAACTTCGTCTCCGGATCCTGTTTCTTGAATTACATATTCTAAGTTTATTTTACTTGCTGGTCTTTTGTTCAGACCTTCACATATATATATTTATATTGTATTTTGTATTTGTATTTATTAACATTTATTTCCTTCTCAACAGTACAATATGAAACACAATGTATATATACATGATATATGTAACAATTATTTCAACATAGAGTATACAGTAAATAATTCAGATACGGAAGGAGGTGAAAACCCGGAAAGCATAGCTTGGGTTGGGAACGCCCATAATAAATTAACACAGTTACCGAAAGAACATTATAGATATTATTATGAAAATTACATTTTATATAACAGAAAGTTGATATCACTATATGCTTGCATTAGTATTGAACTGTATTGTATTGAATTGAACTGGATTAAACTGAATTGAATTCGATATTTCTATATTTTTCATCCCTACCACCGAGAAGAACTATCAACACCAAGATCTTCCTTCGATTAAAACAAAGGGGTTGATGTAATAAAAGCAAAAAATGTCTTAAATATCCGTCTTTGTTGTGTTGTAAAGTTCGATGTCATGCCTCCTGGCAGCGACAATGAGATCAATGAAGTCCTTGCCGAGAGCTTCACATAGGACCTTATCTTCCACCAAAGCAGTGACTCCTTCTTCCATATCACATGGAACTCTTGATGTCTCGGGTGGAATGTCCGTGTGAGCGTCCCCTGTGCATTCCGGAGGCAGAGTCAGTTTGTTAACGATGCCGTCCAGCCCTGCAGCTACGGTACCTGCTAGCAAAAGATATGGATCTGCATCGCTTCTTCCTAGCCGATTCTCTAGGTACGATCCTGTTGGTCCACCGCTACTCTTGACGCGGAAGGTAACCGAGCGGTTATGTCTGCCCCAGGTAATGAACGATGGTTCTACCCAATTGGGCGGTTGGTAAGCACCAAACATCTTGATTCCATTGACGGTGGGAGCCATGAGGGGTGTTAGCGCTCGGGCATGGGCGAGCAGACCAGCAATCCAATGTTTTGCCGTGTCAGTCAGGTCACCCGTTGTCCTGTTGGACATCACGTTACCAGTCTTGTCCCAAAGAGAATGGTTAAAATGGAGAGTAAATCCATCCCCATTCCACTTGGGGTCGGCTAGAAAATGTGCAGTATACCCATTGCAAAGAGCGATATCTTTGCATGCATTCCTACACATGACTGCGTCATCAGCAGCCTTTATTCCAAACGAAGGCTCTGTGGTAACTTCCAGAGATCCCGCAGGACTCTCAGAGTGAACAGTATTTACAACCACTCCGACCTTTGGCAAACAGTCAAACAACTGTTTTATGTAGTCCTTGACTGTTAGAAGAAGGACAGTACTGCCAGCGAATCCTATCCGGTCTGCAACGAGCTCTCGACCTTTTGCGTCGGATAAACGAAATTCCAATTCGTAAGCGCTCAGCAGCGAAAACCCCAGACTTTCCAAACGTCGGAGTTGTTTCTCCGCCACGTTTCTCGGGTGCTCTACCACAGGGCCTGTCATATTGAGGTGATAGAGAGCTGATGTGACCCTTGCTGTATCCTCAAGCCAAGGTATCACACTGTAGGTGTCCAGAGCTGGCAGGGCGCAGACATCGGTGAAACAATATTTTCTCTTGAAGGTCGATTTGAAAGTGTTCCCCGCTGGATCTTGCATGAAGAGTATCGGGGAGAAGAGGAAGCCCCTTGTCAGGTTTGAAGACAATTCCTCCAGACTGTGAACTGCTACCATCTTACAACGCGTAATGCCATTAATATCGGTGAATTCTACTCGAAGCACTTTGATTCCTCTCTGCTTCACGTCGTTCAAAATACGATCCAATGCCTCCGATCCGTGACCATTACCTGTAAAAATATAAATTCAGTCAAGAAATATTATTATAATAGTGGGTTCTTGTCTAGCACCAATATCTGTCAGACTTGAAACTCATGGCGCTCCATAATTATGACCTCGGCCTAAGCATGTCTGCCCGTTATGGCGCCCTAGCATATCAAGGAATGTATTCCTGCAAGGTACCCATTTACCTCACCTGGGTCGAGTGTGACAGATGCAGGTGAATGTCCCGCCAAAGGACATTACTGCCGCAATTGGACTCTAACCGCGAACCGTGTTCTCCAACGTCTAGTGACGTACCCACTCGACCACGACACCTCCAATTTCAACCAATTATTTAAAATACACAATTCTGAATTTACAGTGGAAATCAATTGAGATATATTAGTATGGGGGAACACAACAGCAGTGTCATCCGCAAAGAGAGAAAACTTCAATAATTTTGATGAATTAACAATGTCATTTACATATAAAATAAACAAAAGTGGCCCCAAAACTGAACCCTGAGGGACACCGATATCAATATTCATGAGATTGGATTCGACACCATCGACCACCACATACTGTTTGAAACCATTAAAGCGGTATACCACGAATACCATAGTAATTCGAATTTTTCAAGAGAATGTGGTGATCGATGGTATCAAAAGCCTTGGATAAATCCATAAATACACCACAACAAAAATTACCACTGTTTAATTCTTGTAAAATGTAATCAGTAAGATTCAATATACTAAGTGAAGTACTGAAAACTTTATGAAAACCAAATTGGTCATTAATAAGGATTTTGCATTTATTTAAAAAATCATACAGTCTTCTGTGCATTATTTTTTCTAGAATTTTACAAAATATGGATAACAAAGCCACTGGTCTATAATTTTCAATGTTATTTATGTCATTCTTTTTATATATTGGTATTATCTTTGCAATTTTTAAACTATCTGGCATAATACCACTCACAAAACATTTATTAAATACATCGCACAATGACTGTACAAAATAATGGATACACTGTTTAACAACATTTGGCGAAATACCATCTGGTCCACAGGCTTTATTACTTTTTAGGTGATACGTAACGAAGTCAACGTATCACCTTTTGATTTCGTCAAGATTTTTATTATTATTCCTATTATTCCTATTATTCTTCCTCGATTTTGTTCGCAGGATATCTCAAGACTGAATAAAGCCATTGTCATGAATTTTTCAACGATGATAGATCTTATTCTAACTTAGAACTGCGTGACTTTTCAAAGACTCAAAATTATCGTGACGTCATCCAGACGCCATTTTGTGAAAATCAACTTATGATCATATCTTCATAACAGAAAGCCATTTCTCATTCATATTTGTCATGATCAAGGTCAATATTTGTCGGGTCAATTCGAGGTCGATAAATGCGCGCAAAAATGCGCGTAGGTACGCGCGTTAATGCGCGCGTAAAATTTAAAATTGCTCAAAATCGTCTTAAATTTTTTTTTGCATACGTTTCAGGCCATTATAAGCATTCATAAAAAATCGCGCAAAACACGCATTTTTGCGCGTTTTCGTTCGTCACGGCCGAACGAAAAATAATTCCTCCGCAAAAACTTTTGACAGGATATTCCTCATAATTTTCCGAACAATTTGATACCATGTTTATCTCTTTATCACTATTAATAACGGAATGAGCGTCCGTTCAAGATAACCGTCCGCACGCGCGATTTTTGTAATACATAGCATATATGGGCAAAAACATGCCTATAAAAAGTCCATTGGGATGAATAAGGACTGCCAATTTTTGTTCATATTTAGATAGAGTATGAGTCGAAGGTATGATTTCATATCTCATTTGGCCATTACGTACATTTTGACGTCAAAACAAAACTGCATATTATGACGTCATTATGTTTATGGAAAATGTAGTGTATTTCTCTTAATACTCATCGATTCTCTTCTAGATTTTAGTATGTTGTAGTCAAGGCAATCGTCTACAAGATCAGTCTACACCAATTTTCATTTAAATCATGTCATCATAGTACACAATTCAATTAAAGGCCACATGTCAGAATTTTCGTCATTTGCGTGTTATGTCTATGGAAGGTGAATTTTGTTCACATCATGAATCTACATGGCATTCATCTATGAGCACTATCTTTCTTATGTGTGCTCTGTTTTCTCCCAAATTTGGGTATGTTATAGCTGAGACCATGGGCTATAAAAACGGTGTACTTTGTTTTTCGATCAGATGTTGGGATATTATCGAAATTTTCAATCGAATGTTGAAATTGCAAATTTTGAAGGAATCATTAGGTGATGCGTACAAAGTATACGTATCATTAGGTGATACGTAACGAAGTCAACGTATCACCTTTTGATTTCGTCAAGATTTTTATTATTAGGTGATACGTATGAAATATACGTATCACCTTTTGATTTCGTCAAGATTTTTCTTTATTATTATTTTTTTTATTTTTTTATTATTCTTCCTCGAATTTGTTCGCAAGATATCTCAAGAATGAATAAAGCTATTATCATGAAACTTGTAATAATGATAGATATTAGTCTAACTTAGAACTGCGTGACTTTTCAGAGACTCAAGATCACCGTGACGTCATCAAGGCGCCATTTTGTGAAAATCAACTCATGATCATATCTTCATAACAGAAAGTCTTTCCTCATTCATATTTATCATGATCAAGGTCAATATCCGTCCAATCAATATCAGTTAAAAAAACGCGCGTATGCGCGTATGTCCGCGCTTCAATGCGCGCGCAAAATTTTAAATTGCTCCAAATCATCTTAAATTCATTTTGCATACGTTTCATGCCATTATATGCATTTAATAAAAAATCGCGCAAACGCGCATTTTCGCGCGTTTTCGTCCGTCACATTTTGATGACGTCATTATGGTGAAAATTGCGATTAAAAGCGACATATGTCAGATTTTTGCTCAAGATGCGTGTTATGCCTATGGGAGGTGATTGACTACATTCCAGTCCAGACTTTTTCCGCCATGAATTTGTTCGCAGGATATGAAGACTAGATTAAGCCTTTAATTGTCATGAAACTTGCCATGATGAAAGTCTTACTTAGAACTGCGTGACTTTTCATCAACTTAAGATATATTCGTGACGTCATACAGGCGCCATTTTGTGAAAATGAACTAATGATCATATATCTCCATTTTTTTTTTAATCGCGCGCGCGTTTCTGTTTGTCAAGGCCGTACACATCATATAATCACCATTTTTTCAGTATATTAAGCAAGTAAGCAATAATGGAATGAGCGTCCGTTAAAGATAAATGTCCGTGCGTGCGAGCTCTTGTAATACATAACATGGGCAAAAACATGAAATACAACGTAAAAGGCGCTATTTTGTTTTTTCAACGGTTTTTTTTCTTCAAATTATCGATATTTGTGGTACGGTTACACAAATATTATAAATCGTTATATTTATGGATATTTTAGCCGTCTCTGAACCGGTTTGGATCCCCCAAAAAATCATTTTGTCATCTAAATTTTATGTTCTTTCAAAATTGACACTCAGTTTTTGATTATCTCACAAAAATATGGTTTTGTGTAGCGCCCTCTGCAACAGAACTCAGCTATCCCTATAATTTAGGAATGGTGAATGTGCACGAGGAAAGTATAATTGCTTTTAGTTCAACGTCTGGGCTTAATGTGTGCTTATTTATTTAACACGATGCAAAATGTTTGGCCAACTCTTACTCTCTTACAATCAAGCTCACTTACATCTCTATATATCCCGACCCAATTTTTTTTCTTTCTGTAATCGAGCTCACTTGTATGTCTAAATCTTTGAATATCCTGACCCAAATTTCTTTCTTACTCTCTTTGTGATCAACCTCACTTGTATGTCTCAAAATATCCCCACCAAAACATCTTTCTTACTCTCTCTGCAATCAAATTAACTTATACGTCTCAATATCTGAATATTCTGACCAAAACTTCTTTCTAACTCTCTCTAAAATCAAGCTCACTTACAGCATGTCTAAATCTCTGTATATCCTGACCCAAATTTCGTTCTTACTACAGCAGAACCTTAGTATAAAGAACTGTTATATAAGTCCTGCTTTTTGAAAAATAGGAAGGAGGCCCTTTTTTTCTTTACTTTTTGGAAATCAGAAATAGATCTATTTTAGCAGTGTTTTTATGTGTTTAAAAAAATAAAATAATAATAATAATAATTAAAAAAAAATAGGAGGCGGCCCCAAAAAGGAAGCAGGCGGGGACACTAAACATGTATATATTTTGTAATGGCCTTATTGCTTCCTTTTTTTGGGGGGGGGGAGTTAAGGGGAGAGAAATAGAGGGAAAAAGAGGGGCGGAATGAAGGGAAAGGAGAGCAAGATAGCTTGTTGTTTGTGAATTATGTTTTCATGATTTGTTTTTGGTTTAGTCGGTACGAGAAACATCACTACCACCATCATCACCATCTTTGTTCGATGGCAGCACCAATAAGCCTCTTGTCTTTTGTAATTAAAGGTATTACAAAGTTTTGGTATATGGGGTCATGTATTTGGTTCAAATTAACATATTAGAATCATATGCGTTCCTACAATATTCATTGATGTCGCGGTTGAAATGGAGTCTAAAGTTATGAAATTGTCAATAATAAACTCTTTATGTTGTATAGCTCCCTCTCAAGGTCAAGATATTAATTAAGCTATAAAACAATGTTTCGTGACTAAAATCGACCGATTTGCTATTCCCGTTTGGAAATTACATATCAGAACTACATATTCAGTGATTTTCATGGTCGCAGCTACCATTGTACGGCCGTAGGCGCTCTTTGAAATGTATCAAAATTTACCGGGAGCACAGCTAAATTTTTATATTCAATTTTTCTCAAAAGCAGAAGTGTTTTAGGGGCTAAATATATCAAAATTGTAAAGAATCACTATCCACCCAATTTTCGAAATTTTCCAAAACTTTGTATTACCTTTAAACTGTCCCTTCATTCATGCGTTGTTATTTCATGATCTCCTCTATAAAATTGTATCGATGTAATCTTTCTTTTTTTTAATGAACGGAATAAATGTCAACTTGAACCGTCATAAATCATCATCACCATAATCATTATTATCACCAAATTCATCATTACAATTTCATGCACCATCACCACCATCATCACAACCGCCATAAGTTTTTACCATCACAATAATACAATGAAAATCAGTATAAACAATATTTATGCCATCAATGCCATTTTATATTTCATTATATAAATTTAGATATTTTAAAAACCATATCTATTTGAACACAAACACAAGTCACTGAATGAATTCATATTCTAGATAGTCAAGACTTCATGACAAAGATGAAATTGAAAATAAGAAACAGAAATGATGTAATTCAATATAACAAATTTGCAATATACAGTGCGTCCCAGAAAAAACGAAACCGAGAAGTATCGATGTTTTATCATAACTTAATCACAACCATAATAAATGAATGATACATATCTGGAAAGCTTAGAGTCTCCTCTTTCAATTGATGCTACTCAGATGATGCATATTTCATGCATGAGTGAATACAAGTACTTTGAAGGAAGGAAACCAAAAAGACATTTGGCGGGCGGTATCTGAATTTCGAAGACAAATTCACATTTCTAGAAAGTTGAGTTTCTGCCCTTTCATATGACACCTCAATCAGGAAAAATGAGCGAGGAATAACAAAGTTCTGTTTGTTTAAAGTAGCCCTTACATTTTCATAATTTTAACAAACGAATTCGTTTTCACTGGTTGCCTCCGTTTCGTTGACAAAAAGCCATGCATGAAGACTCTACGGCTGATTGTCAACGAACGGAGTTAAGTCTTTTGTCAAATCTGCTTTTTGCTACGGCAGGCAACCAGTGAAAACGAATTCGTTTAATAAAATTATGGAAATGCAAGCACTACTTTAAACAAACAGAACTTTGTCATTCCTCGCTCATTTTTCCTGATTGAGGTGTCATATGAAAGGGCAGAAACTCAACTTTCTAGAAATGTGAATTTGTCTTCGAAATTCAGATACCGCCCGCCAAATGTCTTTTTGGTTTCCTTCCTTCAAATTGCTTTTAATCACTTATGCATGAAATATGCATCATCTGAGTATCATCAACTGAAAGAGGAGACTCTAAGCTTTCCAAATATGTATCATTCATTAATTATGGTTGTGATTAAGTTATGATAGAACATCGATACTTCTCGGTTTCGTTTTTTCTGGGACGCACTGTATATAAATAAATGCAATACAAAACATGTTGTATTTAGCATTTCTGAATTGTTTTGGTGTTTGAAATACTTTGAGAGCGGAATAAAGTAGGTTCGATATACGATAGTCGGGATTTAAACCCCACAACATTGCTTATAAGCATACCTGAAGCGAATTAAAGTCAAAAATATTTTCAAACATTACTCCCTCCCAACAAAACGACCTAAAAATAGCCATATTTTTTCAGTTGGCATTGGAGTCTAAGCTAACAAAACAGCATTTCAAGACTGAATATCAGAGACAAAAAATCCCTCAAACGCGCGTGCGCGCACGTTTTTTGCGCGTTCTGGCATTTTGCAACATAAAATCGCCAAATTTTCTCTGTCATCATGTTTGGCACATTTTTCCAAGCATTTTGATACCATATTCATCTCTTTATCACTATTAATAACGGAATGAGCGTCCGTTCAAGATAAATATCCGTGCGCGCGAGCTCATGTATTACATAGTATATATGGACAAAAACATACCTATAAAAAGTCCATTTGGATGAATAGGGACTGCCAAGTTTTTTTCATATTTTGATAGAGTATGAGTCGGAGATATGATTTCAGAGCTCATTTGGCCATTAAATACATCTTGACGTCATCATAATGGCCTTGAAAGTCAAAATACGAAATTGCATATTATGACGTCATTATATTTATGGAAAATTTAGTGTATTTCTCATATTATTGACTGATTTTCTTCCAAATTTCGGTATCTTGTAGTTGAGGCAATTGCCTTCATGATAAATACACACTACTTTTTATTTTATTGACGTCATCATAGTACAAAATTCAATTAAAGGCCACATTTCAGAATTTTCTTAACTTGAGTGTTATGCCTAAGGAAGGTGAATTTCGTTCACATCATGAATCTTCATGACATTGATCTTTGAGCACTATCTAGCTGATTTGTATTCTATGTTCTCCCAAATTTTGATACGGTGTAGCTAATAAATTATCTACAATATAGACGTACATCATTTATCATTTCGATGACATCATCATAGTAAAAATTTCAATTAAAGGTGACATGTCAGAATTTTCTTAGTTTGCGTGTTAGGTGACTTTTTCTGAAATCCTGATTCTACAAATCTCTATCGAATACCTGAAGGGGGCGCTATACCACTCTTAATCATGGTCTTTATCGTATTTATAATCATTATCATGAGATCATCATCGGCACACTTTCATGATAACAAAATAGCACGTATCACCTAATTCGTCAAAGTGACGAATTAAAGTCTAGTTAGGTGATACGTAACGAAGTCTACGTATCACCTTTTGATTTTGTCAAGATTTTTATTATTCCTATTATTCCTATTATTCCTATTATTCTTCCTCGATTTTGTTCGCAGGATATCTCAAGACTGAATAAAACCATTGTCATGAAACTTTTAATGATGATAGATCTTAGTCTAACTTAGAATTGCGTGACTTTTTAGAGAGTCAAAGTCATCGTGACGTCATCCAGGCGCCATTTTGTGAAAATCAACTTTTGACCATATCTTCATAACCGAAAGTAATTTTGCAATCATATTTATCATAATTAAGATCAATATCCGTCCGGTCAATTCCAGGTCAATGAACGTGCGCAAATGCTCGCGTACGCGTTCGTGCGCGCGTTAACGCGCGCGCAAAAATTAAAAATGCTCCAAATCATCCCAATTTTGTTTTTGCATACGTTTCAGGCCATTCAAAGCATTTCGCAAAAAAAATCGCGCACACGCGCATGCGTGCGCGTTTCCGCGCGTAATGGCATTTTGCAACATAGAATCGCCGAATTTTCTCTGTCATCATATTTGGCACATTTTTCCAAGCATTTTGATAACTTGTTCACCTTTTAATAACGCAATGAGTTTCCGTCAAAGTTGGCAGCACGCGCGGATCTGCGTTATTTTTATCCACAATACATGGGCAAAATCAGGCCTATACAAAATTCATTGTAGCTCTTCAGAATAGATCGGAACTCCCAATATTTTTTTCATATTTGGATAGATTATGAGTCGGAGATATGATTTCATGTCTCATTTGACCCTCAATTAAATCATGACGTCATCATAATGGCCTCCGAACTCAAAATTTCAATTTGCACATTATGACGTTAGAATATTTTTGGAAAACTGATTGTATCTCTGTAAATATTGATTGATTTTGTTTCAAATTTTGATATGTTCTAGCTGAGACAATTTTCTACAAATGCAGTGTTCACAATTTTTCATTTTGACAAAAGCATCATGGCGTAATCTTGCAATTAAAGGAGGCATGTCAATTTTTCACATTTTGCGTGTATTCTCTATGGGACATGACTTGTTCTCAAAACTGGATTCTACATTTCTGTCTTTCGCGAGCAATATCTCCCTTGTTTTAGCTTTGTTTTTGCTGAGCTTTGGATATGTTGTAGCTGAGACAATAAGCTATCTCCAACGTGTACTTTATTTTTCGATCAAATGCCGGGATCATGCTTCTATAAGTGCCCGGATAATCCAATTTCTTTTAATAAGTAGATTAAGTATGAGTTGTATATATTATTCCATACATCTTTTTGGCTTTTCGGGTTTTCCGACATCATATTGCTCGTTCAAGTCAAAACTTTTAATTTTAATAGATTTTAATTGATTAAGTAATTAATGACAATGCACGTTGGCCCATATATCGTTCATCTTTATTCGAATTTCTCAAAGAAAATTATAATGTTGTTGCTGAGGTTATCTTTTAAATTACTTGTGACATTTATTTCCCATTTTGATGACGGGATCATGACGAAATTTGTGGTCAAAGACGACGAGTCCAAATCAAACTGCAGTTTTTACATGCACTTGTGATGACGATCGAACTAAAATGATCGCAGTAAAATTTTAAACGTCCCACAAAAGTCTGCCGTCACTATAAACGCGTCTTAGATTGGTCTTCAATTGTACTCGTCATTAATTGTCTTACCGCTGGAGACTTGGAGATGTCTTTTCTCTAACTGCTTTTGATTTTTTTTTTATGCTTCAAATTTGTCAGATCAAAATTAGATAAAATGACCCTTCGCAGGTCTGATCTTAAATTTATCGACCTTTGATACTCCAGACCTACAGGCAAACGATTTAGATGACATATTTTATGAGAAACTACCTCGCACTTTGGTCATCTTAACGTGTATTCTTCGCTCAAGGCCCCAATTCAATTCCAAATTTCCAACGTTATTTAAATTACACGAGGGTTTGTATCTTTCTACAAAATACACGATAAACAATTAGCCGAAAATAACCTCGTGTCAAGTTTAGCTGAATGAATGCGGGTATTATTCGATGGTCAAAAGTTTGTAAAACGACTTTGAATTAAAGGGAGACAAAAATCTGTTCTCAATGTTTGTTGATGCAGGGAAGCAGGGTGCGATCCAGCCGGGGGCGAATTTCAACAACATGAAGCAAATAGTAAGCATCTAAAAACTTCAGATGCCTGTTTGATTATGATTTAAATTTGAGTGTATGCCTAAATCATATATAGAGAATATAACCACTAATTTCGCTGAAACGATTCTCCTCCTACCCCTTCTTCTTCATCTTCTACTTCCTAGTAGAAGTAGTTGGAGTAGTAATAGCAGCAGTATCATAATAATCATTGTTATATTTATAATTATAGTAAATATCGTAATTATAATCATTATTATAGTAAGTATGTGTTATTGTTATCATTCTTATAGTTATTTGTATGCTTCTTCTTCTTATCATTATTATCGTATACACAATACGTCATGTGCCAAGAATTTATTGCTATGATACATTCAAGATGTCTACCAAAACTGTCAATTCGTTGCTGAAATATTATCAAGCCAAAAGAAAGAACATTAGAATTTCTATTTTAATTGAAATAAATTATACAGGAGAAATAAATAGAGAATACAATCATGATTTTGGAACTAGGGGATTCACATGGACATAATGCACTTGTTTACATGACCACATTATCTCTTATTCATTCTACCTCCAATATTTTCAGACTGTCTTCAAAACAATATCATGTTTGTCGATCATAGTTCTATGAAGCTTGATGTCTCATGGTAATTTAAGCAATCTAAGCAACAATTTCTGGATTTTAGCGACAATCTTCGCCATTGCTGCTCTTTAATACTATTATGACGTGCAGTACCAAATTGAAATTTCAAAACTCATGATACATTCGTTTAACAGTTGATTCCACTTGGTTGATTCTATTGTTCGGATTATTCAGCAGAACGAGATATAAATTGACATTATCATGGCTTACGACTTTGCATTAGTGTTCATCGTCTCTACAATGCTATTTGAACAATATTTGGTGACAAAAGACGGCATTTCTATGTAGCGTCAAAAGCCGTCAAAATAACAAAAACATGGCACATAAAAAGATCCTTAGTACTGGGTCGGGTCAGATTTAACGGAAACTTAATTTGAACCCGGCTATATTCTGTGTCTCTCTCTCTATTTCGCTCTCGTTTTTCATTGCCTTCATTTTCCCTCGCTTACTTCATTCTAACCACATTGGTTGATTCTATTGTTCGGATTATTCAGCAGAACGAGATATAAATTGACATTATCATGGCTTACGACTTTGCATTAGTGTTCATCGTCTCTACAATGCTATTTGAACAATATTTGGTGACAAAAGACGGCATTTCTATGTAGCGTCAAAAGCCGTCAAAATAACAAAAACATGGCACATAAAAAGATCCTCAGTAGTGGGTCGGGTCAGATTTAAAGGAAACTTAATTTGAACACGGCTATATTCTGTGTCTCTCTCTCTATTTCGCTCTCGTTTTTTATTGCCTTCATTTTCCCTCGCTTACTTCATTCTAACCACGGAATATGTAATGTGTATTTGTAGGCCTCATTATGTTAATTAGGGTCAATGGTCAAATTGTCTCGTATCTTCCATACACCCATAATGATCAAGGCTAAACTGTAGATCATAATGGGAGAAGCATTTTATATAACAATATGACATCGTGAAAATGCATTCTTCATTATGTAAATTATTAGCATACGTATCACCTAAATCGTCAAAGTGACGATTTAAAGTCTAGTTAAAGTTGATGCTATTTCTATAATTTCATTGACACAAGTTGGTTTAATATAGAATGAGTTGAACGATTTGTCTGGTAAAAATTCCTGAAATGAGTGGGATGAAGAAATTGAACTCGACAGTTTTGTACCTATATTGACAAAAAATGAATTAAAATATTGAGCAACATCTATCCTTGAACTTATTTTTATATTTTCATGATACATTGTTTTGGGAAATGCATTTTCTTTTTTGTTGCCCAAAATCAAATTTATTTGTCTCCAAGTTTTTTTAAGATCCCCTTTGACATTATCAAATAAATTATTGTAATAATTTCTTTTTGAAGAACTACTGATGTTTGTTAATTTATTTTTATACAACAAATTTTTCCTCTTATGCTGATCGCTTAGTTTTTTTAAAAATGTTTCATATAATCTATGTTTTCGTTTGACTGATTTCAAGATTCCCTTTGTAATCCAGGGCTTTATAGAATTATGTTGATTACTTACACAGTTCAATTGCAAAGGAAAACAATTTTAAACTTTGTAAAAAATTTCAAAAAATATATTATAACTGTCATTAACATTGTCACATTTGACTCCATCTGACCAATTAACAGATACCAAGTTTTCTTTAAACATATTCATATGTGAATCGTTTATCAACCGACTCTTTTTATGGTTATTAACAACATGACGATTACAAGAAGATTGAAGGGAAGAGATGCAAAAAATGGGAAAATGATCAGAGAAGTCACTATATAAAATACCAACATTTCTATCACCATGCACTGTATTAGTAAAGATGTTATCTATCAAAGAAACTGAGCTATGAGTGACCCTTGTGGGTTTAGTAATTAACGGGTACATATTATATGAAAACATAGTGTCCATAAAATCATTTGTTGTGTTATGAACATCATAATTAATCAGGTTCATATTATAATCACCCATTACATATATGTCCTTCTTGTCACATTCTAAAATATCAAAAATTGCTTTTATCTGCTCACTAAAGGGTGTAATATTGGTGTCAGGAGGACGATAAATGCATCCTATTACAACAGATTTATTATTTTGAATAGTTTCAATGAACAAAGTGTCATAGTTTGCAGTGGATGAAGATAGGTCTGCAAGAACTGTATATTCTATATTACATTTTACATATAATGCTACACCTCCACCTGTTTGTGATGGTCTACACACTTGAACTAATTTGTAACCATTTATATTAAACATACCAAAATGAGTAGAAGGCTTAAACCATGTTTCTGAGATTGCAATAAAACTGAAGTCATAGTCAATAGATGACAGGAGAACTTGAAATTCATTAAAATTCCTTGGTAGGCTTCTTGCATTTAAATGCAACATGGAAATATTTGATTTCTTATCTTTATATTGTGTATTAAAATTGTCACAAAAAATATATTTACAGTTATTTAGATACAATGTGTTACAATCGTCATCAGATAAGATATTCTCAACATTGAAGTTCTGATTAGGCGAGTTCATGTTAACTGGATTAACTTTTAATTTTAACAGTTTATCTACATTAATATCTTTATCCAAACGAAAGAATGTATACATAGACCAAAGGAATTCACAGTCATCTTCATAATAATTGAATCGAAAAATCTCGGATAAACATTGAATACATAGAGAGGAAGATGAACAGGAAGCAAGAACAGTACACACTCACACCCATTCACACCACTCACTCACTTAGCAATAAATTTAAAAGTAAACAAAAGACTAAATAAAAAAGAACAAATAAAAATGTATTTATAAAAATGCCTATATAGGTTTGGGAGGAATGGATTGGTATATTTTAGTAGTCTGCTTTATGAAAAAAGCTGCATAAGTTGTTGGAGTAAGACATTCCAACAAGGTGTTAAACAGTATATCATGAATGTGTTTTAATGTTTTTCAGATCTCCTTCACTTGCAATAAGTTTGGTGATGCTCTTACCTCCGATTGCGTTGATAAGAGCAATGATTCGACCGTCGGAAGACCATGCAGCTGTGACACCTGAAGTCTTACGTGTTACAGACAGAAGTTTCTGATTCTCAACTGTCAAGTCTTCGACAATTACTATCCCTGTTCCTTTCAATTTCTTTCCATTGTAGATGACCTCTCTCCTCTTCCTGTAGGTTGTCAACTTGACAATTATGGGACGTGATCGGGCCTTCCTAGCTGATGAAGCATCAGTCGACGATGTACCTGGTGCTGATGGCTCACTGTTATCATGCAGCCTTCCTGTACGGTGAGAGCGATCTAGGTCTCTCACTGGATCCAAGGTTACACCAAGCTTGCGAGTGATGACGTCAGCTACAAGGGCATCTGTGTTTTCCCCTTTCTTTTCTTGCAGACCAAATATCCGGATATTTGATCGTCTAGAGTACTGTTCCATTGCATTGATGGCAGATTCCATTCGGTTGATATCATGCTGTTGATGAACAATTGTTTCTTTCAGGTGTATAACTTCTTTCTCTTTCTCCTCAAGGTTCTTCAGGACATCAAACATATCTCCCTGGATTTTCTCAATTGAAGTAAGAAGTTCACCCATTTTCTTATCAATAGCTTTACTAACAATGGCATCCAGGAGGTTAGTGAATTTATCATTCTTGACTTAGTCTCTTATTACCTGACTAGTTATAGCAGCTTGTTGTCTTGTATTAAGTGATGCAGCCATTGTGATGATAACGAAGTCCAATGTGCATTTAACTGATACAGGTGTGTAGAATGAAAAGAATTCACCTATTCCTTTGAATAGACCATCGGAAGTTCAGTGTACATGTTTCAGTGTAGCTCTAATTCCAATGTGAACTGCACTCTCAGTTTAAAAACAACCCCATAAAAACCAGCACATGGGACCAGAAGATAAAAAGGAAGACCAGTTTGAAGATGTCTCACATTTCAATCCAATATTCTCCAAGCTATTAATCAAAGTTCTATACATCCTACATTCCAGCAGATATCTTCTATAAGAAGTTGTAGACAAAGATATGATAAAGAGCAGGATGACAGTCCAACATTTAGCTCTATATTTAGCAATTTTTCACTATTCTGATGTATCAACTAGACCACGATTTACATAATGAAACAATCAATCAATGAAATAAAAAACGAAATACGACTACTACTACTACTACTACTAATATAAGTATTACTACTACTACTACTAATAATAATAATAATGAAATACGAATTTGTAAAACGCAAAAAATTAATATGGGTTGTTTCCGTCAGTGGCGGATGTAGGGGGCCGGGTCCCTCCACTGGCCCCCAAAACAGATTAATTTAACGTTAAAAAATAAGAAGACGGGCCCCTCCCCTTGGCGCAATGGGCGTGGGGTGGGTGTTGATTACAACAAAATGGTTTCCTGGTTTCCGTCCTAGAAAGCAAAGGTCTAGTCCAACTTTGCAACAGGCCTACATACCTTCTCCACTTCGTGTCACAGTCTGGTCTTCTGGTAGGCCTAAGATCGAAGATCCTGTTTCTTGAGGGGGGCTCGAGGACGAGTATGTTAGGCCCATCGTGTAAGAGTTGGTCTGAAAATCGGAAGGAAAAAAAAACAGAATGATATGCCATTAAAGGGATAGTCCACCCCAGGATTTTCTTTAGCTGACGATATAGACCTAATAATACCATGAAGAATGATACAAGTCTCATTAAAATCCATGATCACATAACGAAGATATATCGACTTTTTTATCGAAAATCAGCCGCCCCCCAAATGCAAATGCGTTACATGGGCATGAAACGATCGCCAAAAAATAACCGATAGTATCGAAATTGTGACGTATTCATTCATGATTCGTCGTGTCAGTGCGATAACAGTGTACCGCGAGCGAAAGTGAATGTCTGCGAAATAAGAAGGCAGCTCGCAACATACGTCACAATTTCGATACTATCGGTTATTTTTTGGCGATCGTTTCATGCCCATGTAACGCATTTGCATTTGGGGGGCGGCTGATTTTCGATAAAAAAGTCGATATATCTTCGTTATGTGATCATGGATTTTAATGAGACTTGTATCATTCTTCATGGTATTATTAGGTCTATATCGTCAGCTAAAAAAAATCCTGGGGTGGACTTTCCCTTTAATGTCAGTGACCCACAGCTTTATTTTTAGCGCTGCCATTAACAATGAAAGAATAGTCAGTAGGCATACAGAGATAATAAGCCAGGTTAGCCAGTTCATTGTTGCAGTCTGAGCAAGAAGTTTTAAGAGACGGAGTCATATCTAGGTCATTCCCTTTGAACCATCACCGATGCCGCCAAAACAAAATATGTCAGGCATGTGCTTCACTGGATTTTTCTTGCAGATAAAAGACAAAAGATTCCTGTCTAGCTGCAAACTAACGGGCCACTTTCAAAGGGAAATATGCTTTTGTAATGATAAACACTTTTCGCTACCACTCGTCTGATAATACGAGCAGTACAGTACACAGTGCTTACCTTTACAGCGAAGGAAATTGACAAAATTACCTGAAATATTAATCAAAATTACTCGACTGGGCATGTGTGGGCACTAATCTGACATGTAACATCATATTAGAACTGTACATAAACAAATTCGCTTTTTATTTTCGTGTCAAACTGCAGGTTTTAGGCCGTTTTAGGACTGTAAAATGTTACTATTGTTCACAAAATAAAGCTGCTGTCATACATTGTAAGCAAATTTCTTGACACAATAAGGCTTTTGTATTCATATTTTATCATCTTTTCGATTTCCACCTTGTTATTTCAAATAAAAAGTTGAACATTAAGGATATTTCTTTGTGAAAAAAAATCACTTTAGGCTTTCTAATGATATTGGCGGCTCGAACCTCGGACATCAAAGGTAACAGCACACCTGTATATTCCATTGTGAAACCTTAGAAAACGGCAGCTGCTTGGGATAATTTGTTGCCAGTTGGGTCTCCAGCTCTTAAAAGTCCTTAGTCTGAGCATGGACCTATTACGGATGGACATTCATCGTTTTCTTAACGAATTCATTGTGATTTTCTCCGTCAATGTAATCTCAATAACATTCCGTACATGTTTCGTCACTTTGATCTCATGATGGTCACCGCCAAAAAGCCGGGACAGAATCAAGATATAATTTTACACATGTTAATCTACATGCGCAGAAGATAAAAACTCGCCTAAAATCATGGAAAATCGATGTGCAGTTCTGACCTATAATCGGAAATTGTTGTTCCGTGTACTGTACATGTATTTTATTTTGAAAAACATGTTGATATTACCAGATAGAGGTTATTTTTGGATTTTGGGGTTGTGATTTAAAATCCCGTTTCCCCCTATTTCCTCATAATGTTCCAGAGTTACAAAGCACAGGGCTCATAAAGATCATGGCCTTCTAACTGTTTTATAAGGTCATGGGTGTGTGCGAAAGTGTGCGAAAGTGTGCGAATCAGTAATAATACATTTCATATCACCAAAATCGTCTGCTTTTCAACTTTGCTGCTCCCCATTGGGGATGCTTTCATTTAAGACACACTCTTACAGAGCACACCATCCAAACAAAACCCAAGAGAGGGAAACTGCTCCGTTGTCAATGACCGAAAATGCTTACGCAGTCGTTATTGTCAAAACAGATGAATGTTCTCATTCAGATGCACATAATCAGAAGGCGGCGACTATCAATTTATTGAGACGACATTGACGGAGACAATCACAATGAATTCGTTAAGAAAACGATGAATGTCCATCCGTAATAGGTCCATGATGCGACAAATAATCATTGTGATTCAAATTGATGCAAAGATTTTGTTTGAATAAGCAATGCTTTTACCAGAATCTTCTTTTTAAAAACGACTTTTACAAATCTCAGCCATGCTATTCTGCCACTGTGCTGTAAGATCACTTTCAGATTAGGAGAAGTATATTCTTTAATGAGTATTTTAAATTGAATGGAACGTCTCAACTCAGTAAGCATGGCTGAGATTTGTAAAATTTGTTTTTACAAAGAGGATTCTGGATTCAAACAGATATTTGCACAATTTAAATCACAATCATTATTCGTCGCTTAATCCGTTTTTGTGACCTTGTTTTCTTTCTCGTTTGCAAGGGGAGAAGAAACTATGTCACGTTAAAGACATCATAAAGATCAGTGTTTTATGCGCATTTATATACCTCACTTAAGAAATCCAGCCATCTGATTGGTCGAATTGCATTCATAAACTTCAACTGTTCCTGTAAAATTCTCGGTAACCATGCTTAAAACATTTCAATATTTTTAATAACCATGGTTATTAAAAATAGTTGGTCAGCCTCCATGGTTACCCCATATGTTTACATGTTAAAAAATGGTTTGAGCGATGGAGGATACCAGGAGGATACCGTATATGTGTGCGAAGGATTGGTCGGTAATTTCAATACAATTGAATCTCGATCGATCTTACCGACAATTTTATCTTGCATTGTTGACATGAAGACGAAAATAAACTTCCAAAAACAAAAAAACAACATCTGCTGATAGATCTTGATCTAAGTTCGTGCCAATATGCATTGCAAAAGTAAAAGAAGAGTCCGTATAATTATGGAGCTTTTGCACGCGAAGCCGGTTTCAATCCATCTAATGTATATATTGTACAAAACATCGCACGATGGCCGAGAGGTCTGAGGCGCTGACTTTAGATACATCACCTTTTGTACGCAAGAGTTCGAATCTCATCTTCGACAAAAAAAAAAGTATTTTTTATTTTTTATTTTTTAGTCTATTTTTGTTCGGCATATAAAAGTATTAATGACTGCTTTAATATTCGAGAAATAGTTGTTTTTATACGCTCTCGGGAAGGTTACAATTGGGCTATTCCCCTCGGCACGCCTCGGGTAATAGCACAATTCTAACCTTCCCTTGAGCGTAATAAAACAACTATTTCTCTCAAAGCAGTCATTAATACTATACTATTACATACACAGGCCCCGCGGAACGTTTATCAAAGTGTGGGGCTAAAGTATTTACGATCATAGAGGGTAGCAAGTGGAGCGTAAATTAGTGTGGGGGTTCAGAGGGCTGAGACCCGGAAGCTCAGGGGTTTTAGGCATGTAATTATGGTCAGAGAAGCACAAATATTTTGTCACTGGCAGGCCACAATATTTTGTTGAATGACGTAAATCATTGTCTGTAGCAATATTTAATTAAAATGAGACACTTGCTAAAGACTAACCAATTTAATGTTGACCATTTATTTCCATAAGTACATTTTATAGGTGAAACTAAAAATAATACAAGCGAGTACCGTATCGTCTGTCCTATAATCTCACATATTATATCGTCTGTCATCCCTCTTGACTCCCAATACACACAAATAACACAATAATACACTTCAATTATTGTGGAATAGCCTGACAACGACTACTGAGAGCCGGCCGTTTATTCAGTATGAATGTTTAACAAACATTTCTTCCCGTTTCCTTCACTGGAAACCGGACCTATCATGGTCCAGGATAAAAAAAACAGATATAAAACTCAACGAGCATAAAAACTCTGGAAAACCTTATTCAAACACAGTCATGTAACACTACATGACACAACGCACTTTTAATGTAAATAAAAATTGTCTGTTGAAAGCTCAAGCTAGAATGATCCAATTATACCCCATTCCACAGTGGTTTTGAAATTTGTAGCGGCGTTGTAGCGGAGCGGCGACACCGCCATAACACCGCTACAAATGCATACAAATGCATTCATGCATTCATGCATTTATAGCGCTTAGAGACTTCGGTGGTAAGCGCTTTATAAGTAACGTTTTTATTATTATTATTATTATTATTATTCACAGTAGAAAAGTTATCCCGCTGCAGCAGCGGGATAAATATCATGTACCCATTCACGCTGCAGCGGGTGATTTTTATTACCTCCGTAACAAACACGTGTATGCATGGCTCATGACCCGCGAGTGACCCCGATATGACCGGAAATACTTCAGCGCGGGGTTTTATCATATTACTTTTTAAAAAACTAGCATTTTTATTGCTTCCAGTCAGAATATTTTAATTTTTTGAAGTGTGAAATATTTTTATTTGGATAATTATAATATCTACATAATAATAAAATCAATTTGAATCCACTGGTTACTTTATTTCTATTTCACTTTATGTTCCCCATTGCTGGAGAAAAGAGGTCAGTGATAGGTAAGTAAACAAATCACACGTGTTTGTCGCGGTGTTATAGCGGAGAGCCTTCACACTGAGTAAACACCGCGACAGCAGCGGGACTGTCCCGCTGCTGTAGCTAGGCGAACCTAGCGATAGTTTGTAGCGGCGTTATCGCGAGGCGGTGTTATCCCGCGATAGTTTATAACGGGTCCGAGCCTTCACACTGAAGACAACACCGCGACAGCAGCGGGACAGTCCCGCTGCTGTCGCGGTGTTTGAGGCCACTGTGAATGGGGTATTACACACTAATTCATGCCACGCCCTGGTCTCCGTGGCAGAATTAGCTCGCACACCTGTATGAGCTGCCTATGCAAATTACATTCCATCGGGCCACAGCCCCGGACCCAACATAAGTATGCATTCATTAACGATACAAACAACATTTGTCTGCTATACAATCGTACCGCAGACAACTAATAATCTCTTCCTCTCACATATGGCACATTTGTTTTGTAGAGCAATATAAACATGTATAAGCAAGTGTCGCTGAAAGTTGCGTTATTGCGTCCTGGACTCACCAAAGAAAAAGAATTATGATGATCATTAGAAATTATAATCAAGGTCTTACCTGTTAAATCAAAGATGTTAGATCAACTGAGAATGCGCCTTTATCGATAACAAATGTTCCGGAAAGTCTTCTGAAGGCAGCTTGCTAACACGACTGCTGGTGGATGTTCAGAATGAATGGCTTCAATAGGTAGTTGGCTGGGAGGCTGCGGGAGGTCATGGGTGAATACTCTGGCGTATTTGAAGGGGATTAAGGGGCAGTTTACCCCCTGTCAAATAAATAAAAACTGAAATAGATAAATGAAATAATAAATAAATAAATAAAAATGAATCGATAAATAACGTAACAATAAATAACAAATTAATAAATAAATGAGAGATTTATACTTGTTAATGTAGGTATCGGTGGTTTGTGTTCAATTATCTTACGACATTTGCGATGACGACCCGCCCCCCCCCCCTACTTAGTGTTATTTAGGGTACGCATATGCGTGTAACAATGCATCGCTAGAATCCCTATTCAGTAAAGGGCCTATCTCACTGAGCAGCGAATGCTTGCGAACGTAGCGAATTTGGATTCGCCAACTTTTCTGACGAATGTTGGCGAAAATCAGCGACATTAAGTGACGTTTAGCGACAATTAGCAACATTAATTTGAGCGAATGTCTCCGAAAGTGTTTGCGAAAGGCAGTTGGCGACTATTAGCGACTGTAAAAAAATGTTAGCGACAACTTTTGCGAAGATTAGCAACTATTTGCCAATCCTTTGCCACTATTTGTGAACGTTTGAGACCTTTTGCTAACTACTGGTACTCAATGGGTCGATTTTATAAAGGAACCATATGGTAACGTGGTCGCTAGCTTTGGCGAAACACAGAGAACTGACGAAAACAAAGAGCAAAACCGTTTAACAACCGTTTGCAAAGGCTTACGACTGTTTTGCAAACGCTAACGACTGTTTTGCAAACGCCTGCAACTGTTTGCGGAAAAATAAATTCGCAAAGAAATTTTGAACATGTTCAAAATTTCTTTGCGACAAGAAAAACTGTTTACAACAAAGGAAACTGTAGTGCGATCTTTCTTGCAACCTTTTACAACATTTTACAAACTCTGGCGAAACCCCAAATTCGCTACGTTCGCAAGCATTCGCCGCTCAGTGAGATAGGCCCTTGAAGGATTCATCCTTTTTATGCAGAAGCTTTCTTGACCAGATGTGCGTTTAAAACTCAATAATGCGGGCATCGCGGCCCCGTTGGATGTTGTGTCCAGTATTAAGGGCGTTTTCCACTACTGCATCAGTTCATGAGATGGGATGCCTAATCTGAGGGCTCTTTAAGAGCCGGGCTGGGTTGATTAATTGTATTCACCTAAAAGTTAAATAGCATTAATTGTGTTTCCAATAGTATGCCGGGAACGGGTAAACAACCCCTGGGTTTGAATTCTTGCATTAGATTAAAGTGTTCATTTCGAAAAGCACGTTGGAAATGAATTCCTGCATCAAGATGTACAGGTGTTCATTTCCAATAACAAGTTAGACAATAGACTGTTTTGCCGGGGACGCGACATTCTCGCGAAGAGATTAAATGCGAGGTGCGGGATTTTGAAGTCAGTTTTTAGTTGATATTATTTGAAAGTAGATATTATTTGAGAGTTTTATTTAATTCCTTTACCATGTTCAGTAGGATGTGCTGCTAATTTCTGTCAATATGGCCGCCCAGCCTCTGAGAGAAGCAGTTTATTTTAATACGATGTTTATATAATAATAATACTCTTCGTTTGCAACGATTGGAGCTTCGGCTGACATATATTATATTTAATAAAGTGGACTTCAATTTTAATTCCGAGCTTCTTGTGTTTTTATTTATATTTGAACTTGTCATCTTCAACTCATTTACCGGCCCACCACACAATTTAAATTCCAAGGGATGGATTATCGCTCACGACGGCTATGTAGAATGTTCTGAATTGCCAAAACAGAACTTCTGGATCCCTGGCTGGGGCATTGTCCCTGCAACCCACCAGGGGCCCTAAGGCGGACCCATGGACCCTATCCGTAAAGATAGAAGTGGTTCCCGATCGATACAACCCGCTGTTGTATACAATTGTCCTAAGGAGAAAGTGTGAGTTTCCATAGCTCAAGGCGGTCATCTTAAAGGTTCAGAATTGCTTAAACTCGAGAGCGTCCTGGGGCTCCGCCAGGCCCCCAATTGCTGCAATGTTGTACGGATCCATTATAAAGCAAAATAAGCCCCAATAAGTAATTCATTTATAAAAAAATATATGTGCTCTGCCAGTCTGCCTCTTGACCCCTGACCCTATCCAGAAGGGCTAGCGTTTACGTGCGATTGCAATGTGCTTCGCGCACTCGTTGCTTTCGACCACAATCTTCCCCTTTAAAAAAGATCAGGGAACCGCCGCTGAGAAATGTATAGTTTTACCCTATTCCTCTTAATGAAGTATAAATTATTGTTGTTCGCAAACTTTTAAGTTTAAAATTCACAATCTGGTACTGTGCGACAAGTCGTACGACTTTGGGCACTTCATCCAAATAAAAAATCCACGATAGATGCATTTTTGTTGTTGAAAGTTTTAAGAAAATTCCATCAAATTCCAGGAAATTGGGTGTTTTTTCAGTGAAAGTACTGGTGGCTCTTGTGAACTGCAGTTCTCTTTGGAAGATATGGACCTAAAACAAGCCTCATTTTCTTCAGTATACAAGTGTCATTACTGTAAAATTTAGGAGATTTAGATTATCTAAGTCTGAAACAAAATTGAGCAATCTTTGAGTTGTGCCCGGCTTTCGAGCAATCTTATTGTACATCGTTCTACTTGAGCTGAAGTATACGATCGAACATAGGAATTTTCAGGCGAATGGCATCCTATGTGTTTCGTACCCTACAACTTTCATATAAATCATATCTGGACCATTAAAGAAAAAGTTTGAGAACCCCTGTCTTTTCTTTTCTCTCTTGTCTCTCTTTCTGTCTCTCTCTCTTTCTCAATGTGATGTGAAGTGAAAACACAAATCAAAGCTCATCGTGAAATACATTATACTTACTTCGTACAATGGTTGGTTGGTTGGTTCTTCGTTTAGATGGCGCTCTTCAATCTCAAAGATTATTTGCGCCAGTCAATTTCGTGTATAGCTTTGGCGTGGGCTTCGGAAATCAAGCCCACGAGCGACTTTCCTTGGTGAAATGAAATTAATAGTGATATGGTTTTATAATAAAAAAAAAAAAAAAAAGCTGCAATATTAAAATTGCATAAAATGCACATAAAAGGCGAGATGGGAGTTAGTTGCAATTGTTCATGGAAAAACCGCAAATACTTCATTTTATATATTATTACAGGATCGACATAAGTTAAGGGGATCCCTGATAGCTTTAAAAGCTATCTAAAACGATTAGTATCGTATATGTAACCCAATAATTCACGAGTAAAAATTGGGTTAGACATCAATAATTGTTTCAGATTGGGGTTGTTCAATTTAATCCTTTCTTTTAAGAGACGTCTATCTTTGTCGTATTTTGTACAATAGAAAATAAAATGTTTAATTGTTTCATCTTCTTGACAAACTTCACAAAGACCAGTATCGTGTTGGTTAATTTGAAAAAGGTAATAATTTAAACTACAGTTACCTACTCTTAGTTGTTGTATCAAGCATTCTTCTCTGCGAGATAGGCCTTGTCTATGTATGGGCTTTGAAACGTCGCTATGTAAAGCATATAAAAATCTACCGTGTTCTGCATTGTCCCATTCTGCTTGCCATAATTTGTTATAATGGATCAAACGAGAGGCTGCCAATTCACTTCTTGTATTTGGTATAACTATGTCTATACACCTTTTCATGGCTCCTTTTTTGGCAGCCCGATCTACGATCTCATTGCCCCTAATATCGCAATGTGACGGAATCCATTCAAAAGCAACACAAACATCCTTAAACTGCAAAATATTAATTATGGATAAAATTTCATTTACAATAGCACATCTAATAAAGTATGAATCGATCATTTGTAAAGCTGACAAAGCGTCGCTAAAAATTACCACCGAAGAGGATTCAATAAATGTATTAATCCACTCTAGTGCCATTAGTATGGCCACTAGTTCTGCTCTCATAATACAGACATGGGATAATCTAAAAAAATTCACCACATTATAATGAGACACATAAAATGCGGCTCCTGTCTTCCCATCCTCGAGTTTAGAACCATCTGTATATATATGTAAAAACCCATTCCATGAATTTCCAATGCTATCTAGAACAATCGATTTTATTTCAAATGGAGGCATTTCCTTTTTTTGCACTTTGCCATGGTGTTCGAAAGACACTTGTGGTCGTGCTAACCGCCATTCTGGGATTTTCGGCAATAAGTTGGTTTGCCCTTCCACCACTACTTCGTCTCTAAAGGATCGCAGTTTAAAAGGTCCTTCTCCTATCTTCCATTCTAAGTTATTTAAATCATAGTCATCACCCAATACTTCTTTTGTTGGGTGGTTTAAAGTACTAGACAGTAAATAAACTCGAAAGTTATCATTTAACAACCTTCTACGATATCTCAGAGGCAGCTCCCCGGTCAAAACTTGTAAAGCCTCCAAGGACACATTGTGTATTGTGCCTGTAATAATTTTTAAGGCTCTGTATTGGATAGAGTCAAGTTTTTTTGTTAAAGATATACAAGCAGAATCATACATTTCACTCCCATAGTCCAAAATGGATAGGATAAGTCCTTTATAAATCATCATCAAAATCTCATACTTACTTCCCCAGGGGGTGCCGGAGACACAACGTAGCAAGTTTATTCTTTTCTTACATTTATCAATGATAGAATCTATATGGACAGACCAAGTTAAATTGGAGTCAAACCTCACACCAAGGAACTTATACTGCTCGCATATAGGCAGATTATGTCCTTTTATTTGTAGAAGAATATCTTTCTTTTGTTTGTTGGTAAAGACTAATACTGCAGATTTGGTAGGGGAAACGTTTAACTTCCACGTCCAACACCATATCTCAAGCTCATGCAGGGCCTCTTGTAATTTCCTGCGGGCCAGCTCTAAATCCTTATTTGAACACCAGATTGCAATGTCATCAGCATAGCAAGATAATTTAACATCACTTACATTTATCTTGAGATCATTTAACATTAAAGTAAATAATAAAGGACTTAATGAACTTCCTTGCGGGATTCCATTTTCTAACGTGTAGTGGCGAGACATATAGTTATTTATCCTCACATTAGAAATCCTACTCAATAGAAATGCTTTTATAAAAAGTAACATTTTTCCACCAATGCCTAAGATAGATAATTTTCTTAGTAGACCTGTTTTCCATAGCGCATCATATGCTTTTTCTAAATCAAGAAAGACCGCTACGGTATATTTTTTACTTTTCAAGGATATATGTATGTCCGTCTCCAATCTCACTAAGTGATCTTTGACATTCCTATATTTGCGGAAGCCAGATTGAATAGGATTTAATAGTCTGTTTTTTTCTAGAAACCACGTCAGGCGATTTTTTATCATTTTTTCCATAATTTTAGAGAAAGTTGATATCAACGAAATCGGCCTATAAGAGGTCACTTGAGTCGGATCTTTTCCAGATTTCAAGATTGGTATTTGAATAACCTCATACCACTGATGTGGAAAAAGTGAGATTTCCAAATGTCATTATACAAGTTTAATAAATACACGAGTGCCTTGTTCGGCAAATTCTTAATCATAATTAAATAAATATCATCCTTACCGGATGAGGAGTTTTTCATCTCCTTTAAAACATTCCCCATTTCACTCATGTTAAAGTCATCATTGATACAATCATCATCATTTGTTGAAGAATTATTGTACAAGATATTTTCGTTTTCATTTTTAGTTACGGAAAGTGATTCATCAACCGATTTAAAATAGGTTGCCATTGCATTTGCTTTTTCCTCAGATTCTTTCAAGATATTTCCGTCTACAAATAGATTGTGAAAGATGTGCTTGTTCATTGTACTGTCCCGCATTATTTTAACCTGTTCCCAGACTTTCCCAATGTCTGTAAATCTATTCATTCTACGGCAGTACTCTAACCAATAATCATATTGAGCTCTCCTGATTACCTTCTGAGCGACAGCTTTCTTCTTTAAGTATTTCTTAACATCATTTAGATCATAATACCTTCTTAACCTGTTTTTAAGACGATTTCTCTCTTGCACCGCCTTCTTGCAGGCATTGTTCCACCAGGGATTTACTAATTTCTTCTCTTGGCAATCTGCACACGCGGAATGCACTTGTTCGACGTTTCCTTGATCACCTTAACAATCACATTGTATCTGCCTTGAATGTTTAGTTCTGCACCAAGATTTTCATATCCTTCTTTTCTCAATGCCTCTTCAATTTCTTCTCTATACTCTTCCCAATTAACCTTTCTAAAAGACCATCTCTGTCCCATATTCTCACCCCCTGGTCTATTGTACACATGTTTAAAATTTAAGCAAACCAGATTATGATCACTGCCAAAATTATTGGATAGTACTTTCCACTCTGTATTACGTGCTAATTCTTTCGATACTAAGGACAAATCCAGATTTGAGTAGGTACCATAATATGGGTCTAACCTTGTAGGAGATCCATCATTTAATAAAACCAAATCATTATTTTCTATAAAAGACTCCACAGTTCTACCGTTTGTGTCTAATTTGTTGCTCCCCCATAGAGGATTGTGACTATTAAAGTCGCCTAGAATCAAATACTTCCCCGGCACATTTCTTATCATGTTATTTAGATCTATCAGTTCAATCTTTTTACACGGATTATAATAGTTGAAGATTGAGATAACTCCGTTTTTACAAAAAATATCAACTTTTTGGTATTCGGCGTTCCTGGGTGTATCCATCGCCTGAAAAGTGATGTCGTTTTTTAAATACATCACCAAACCACCTCTTCTGCCGTCCGGCCTGTTTTTACAAACACAAACGTAATTGGGTATAGACAAAACATTAAAATCGTTAAACCAAGTTTCTTGGATGCACATTATATCTGGGTGAATACCTAACAAATTGTTATCAATAAGGGAAGATAAAAAGTTTGCGCCATGCGCCGTCAAGCCTTGTGCGTTCCATTGTACAATCAATAGGTCTGATATGGACTTATTAGTCATATGAGGCGACTTTTTACCATTTCCATGGTAATGTCTACCTTCAAAATTTCTTTGCCTGCTCTAACTACCGCTTCCAAGAAATTATCATCATTACTGGACTGAGGCAACTGTCGTACCACAAACAGAATAAACATAATCAAATCAATAGATGTCATATTGACTGGAGTTTGGGTTGCAGTTTCCTTCTTTGTTTTTCGTACTGGAATTGGGATCTGGGAATGAGATCTGGGTATTGCCCTGTCCCTTTCTTCCTGTCCCTTTCTTTCTCGTACTGTGTGTGGGGTATGGGCCTGAGGGTTCGGATTGGCTCTCTGAGGATTCGGATTGGCTCTCTGAGGATTATTTGGCCTTGATTCTGTGTTATGTTTTTTGGCAGGTTTGTTTAGATTTGCACTACCCATGTCTTTCTGATTATCCATGTCAGTAACGGCATTTTCATGTATCTGTGCACGATGGGCCTTGGCCGCTTGGGCATAAGTGAGGTTTTCCTGTAATTTTATTTTTTGAATTTGCTTCGCCTCTGCATAAAATTTACAACCTTGGTAGGCTGCAGAGTGGTTTTCACCACATCTGAGGCATTTAGGGTTCTCCTTATTAGGGCAATCTTCGAACTCATGTTCTCCCCCGCATCTAACACATCGGATATTGCCTTTACAAGTTTGCCTAATGTGTCCGAATAACTGACATTTATGGCATCGCGGCACAGGAGGGATATAGTCATCCACTTTCTTTACCTCATAGTCATACAGAAAATGTATGGACTCGGGTAAGTTTTTACCCTTGAAAGTGAGGAGAACGGAAGGGGTTGCTACCATTTCTCCTTTGATCTTCTTCATAAATCTTTTAGCGTTCACTACATTCTGTTCTTTCAAAACTTCCTCTATTTCCTCGTTACTGATTTGGGGATCAATCTTGTGAATAACTCCTTTAGTGGTTGATTGGCTCCCATCGTATCGTGTAACTTTCACATTAATGCCCGCCAACTGGGTTAATTCCAACAGTTTGGGTATTTGGTTTTCGCTCTCACATCTCACAATCAACATGTTTCTTTCTTTTACCATATCTTTTACTCTGCATGCCTACAAGATCATGAATTTGTTTTACAACCTTCACGGGGTTGGCTCTGCACACATTCTTATTCTCCAATCCAACAATAACTACTTTACCCTCAGAATGAGTTGGTGTCGAGCGGGAGAATTTGGGTATTTTGTTATTCTTTTCATGTAACACTCCATCACTATTGCTTCTAACCCTTGGCCTCTTTTTCGATTTTTTGCGTACTGCCGTTTTCCATGAACAATCTGCAATGTCACTATCTTCCAGGACCGTAGTACCGTCAGAAGATATACCTTCACCTAAATCATGTACATCGTCCCGGTATTTCTCAGCAACGGCCGTCATATAATTCTCTTCCCCCGAAGATAAAGAGGAGAGAGAAATCGACGCCATTCAATTTTCAAACGCGCATAATTAAGATTAGTAGGATAAGTGAAAATTCTTACCTTTCAAGGCTGTGTTATTTAAGTTGTTAATCTTAGGTGAATGGAGGGATGAAAATGAGTGCAATAAATCACCACAGGATTGCCACTTAGGGTCACCTCCTAGACCTTTGCCTTGACTACAGTGACGAACGAGTTAAAACGTGAAGATGTGATCCAACAACGAGATTGCTACGGCGAAAGCTCGTATAGTCCGATGGGCTGGACACGGTACAGGATTGACTCAGCTGCCGTCGAGTTCAGAGGGGTGCGGCTGGTTCGAAATTCCCGCCAAAATTCTATATAATACACGCCAATTAGGAGCTTTTAGAGAAAGGTGTTTTGATTGTGACATGCGGCGAAGAGGGCGGCGTTAATTATTGAGCGTTCTTTTTTGCAACGAAATGTGTGTGTGTGTGTGTGTGTATTTGGTTTTTACAGACGTGTATCAATCAGATATGATTATTTACGTCTGGGGACCGACCTTTAAACGTCACCATCCGAAAGACGTGAATCAGTTTCGAACCTGCGTCCTCGGCTGAATCAGTTTGTAACTTCCACTGTTAGCTGGATTACAGGCGCACGCCACAACGCCTAGAAATGACATCATCGCCAAAACACCACTAGAGGGAGACAAACACAACACACCAAAATGACACATCGACCAAGTCAGGTAGTGTTTTCTAAATCTTTCATTTTCATCTTTTATTAATAAAACTATGTATAATACGCAGGTTATATACATAATCAACATTTCACAAATATATATGATCATATGGATGTTTCCATTTTTTCTTTCTACCAACAATCACCTATGTGATAGTACCCCTGATATTGATTTGTATACATCATTTTATTCATATAAATCACATTGGTTAATTTCCATAATGTAAAATTACGTGAGAAATAAGTCTATGCACTACTTCCATTCAAATACAAGTTGTACACAAAATGTCTATGATCAATAATGCATACCAGATATCATCAGTACTATGAAGTTTTCTGAAAATGTAGGAATGTCAAAAAGATGAGGAAAAGGCTTGATAATGCTGGATTTCTACGCAGAAAATCTCTAAATCTCTAAATTGGACTTAAAAATTTATGGAGAGCCATTTGTAGCCTTAAAATAAAATATATTATAAAGCAAAAACTCAAGTATTTTAGACTTTTAAAATAAATTCCACATCAAGAACATGAAATCTTCTCGATAATAAAAAAATATGAATGATTTGAATCACCATTTTATGCCTTTTAAAATAACTTTACAAAATATTTTCATAGATGCTAACCAGTAACGGCTCTCCATAATTGTTAAGTCCAACCTAGAGATAAGTTTAACTTAGGATCTTTGTGAAACACCCCCCCCCCCCCCCCCCCCAACATCAAACTCTGGCTACGTGCTTGTGAAATGCAGAGAATATTTAGAGTTCCAAATTTGTCACAATTCAGCAATGTTATTTTTTTCTATCTAAGACACTTACAGAAGGATACATTAAAGAAAGCATTTGTATTATGCAAATTTCATGTTTAATCACTTGTGTCCTAATGACAATTTGCCTTTTGGCCTTTTTTTGCCACTCTCCACCCGGGTTTGAAATGGGTACCAGTAGGAAGGAATTCCTTGAATGCTGTGAGCACCGCTATCGATAGCCTAGCTAGAGCCATGCTAATAGTGAACTATAAAAATATCAAATTTCATAAGACTATCATTATGATATCTAATCCATGATGACTTTAACCTTTGCAGTGAAATGATCAGTAATCAGCAAAACTTGTATAAAAATATTTAAAATCATTATTTTTTCACATCAAACCAAACTATGTTCCAGACTCAAATGGCGCCAACTCATTCATGTAAACTGTAACAGAATGTAAACACCCCTCTGGTTTCGAACGGACACTTTGCATGACGAAAACTGGTTTTGCCTCAAGGAAAATATAACCTATGAACGTTCTTTCATAATATTTATGTCAAATAGTCTAAACATACTTTAATATTAAGAAATAAATGTAAATTATTATGTTTCATAAAGATACTTCATTCTTACAAAGTTAACATATACGGTTATTTAACATTTTACCATGAAAGTTGTATTTGTTTGTTTGACCTGTATTTTAGGCCTATAATAAATACTCAACAATATATACAATACAATCCCCTTTTAAAAACAAATTGTGTCCTCTATAAAAATGACTACATTGGTATTTTTTTACTGATCTTAACAGTTAAAATATTAACACAACTAATTCAGTGTTGTTTCTTTTTCTTATACTCATCCATTCAAATTTAGACTGCCAAATTCGCCCACTTTCCTTTTAGATATTGCTCAAGAGTACCTCAAAAGGTAGCATGTACTGCAGACCTAAAGTGGATGGGGATGGGGGGGGGGGAATGTCACTTAATGATGTGATTGAGTTATACAGTCTTAAAGTTTCATCTATAACCATAGAAACAAAAAAAGAATGTGACAATTATCTTCACATTAACCTATGATTTGCATCATGATTCCATAATAACTTCCATAATGAAACTTGCAACATTACCTCATTCATCAATTAAAGTGAAATAAAATAAATTGAAATCTTGATTTGATGAAAAAATCAGCTGGTCTGCATTTCCTCAGCATCCTCTAAACTTTGTGTGACAATTTCTAACTCTCTAAGAATTCAAAGTCTTTGCCTTTAGGGTGAAATTATTTGACAGTCAGCATAATTTCAATTTATCCTCTATTTAATTTATTTGAGGATGCTGATTATTTGAGGATGCTGATTATTAAAGGCCGTCTGTACTAGTTCGGCCAAAAGGAATTAGACCCCCCAGCGAGGTCACTGACAGGTGGCTATTTCATCAACTCAGCTCTCAATTAACATAAGAAAAAGAGGATCATGGGGGACTAACAGGCACCGATTGGGGAAGTTTTCAATATAGAGGGAGCAAGTAGCTACAAGTAGTACAGTGGGGCTCCAATAAAGACAAAAAAAGAAGAAAGTTTGAAAATGAAGGGGGAGGGGGGGGGGGGTGGTAAAGGCTGTGGAATGGATTTTTCTCTCTTTTTTTACACAATTTACGAAAAATATTTTTAAAAGAACAATATTACCAATATTATATGATTATGTTCCAAATACAACCCACTACAAGATTAGAAAGATTAGATTGGAATGAACTAACAAAAAAAATTTGGTATCATAAAACTTTCTTTCACAGGACCTGCTACATTCACAACGCTGTGGTGGTGCTGTGGTCTAGTGGATAAATCACCCCACTGCAGATCACAAGGTACAGGGTTCAAATCCCAGCCCTGCACTAACATCCTTTGGCAAGACGTTAATCTAAGTTTGCCAATCTCCACCCAGGTGTTAAATGGGAACCCGGTAGGATGCAAAACTTAATGTAGTTTGTTCAGCATTGTGAGCGTCCATAAAATGACGCCTGGTCGGAATGCTCCCCAGGGAGTGGAGAATGTGCATACATTGTGTGCAGGCAAGCCTGAATCCAATGACCAGGGTAATAACATATCTGTAAAGAGCTCAGAGACATCGTCGATGTATTAAGCACCAAATAAAAGTGTAATATTATTGTGTTATGACTTGAAGTTTCTTTCATCTTAAACATTATATCACTTTGGGAGCATTGCATTACTCTTGATCTACCAATGAACCTGTACACTATCAAATTCTCAGATTCACATAGGCTTATCACAGAGACTACCTGGATCCAGTAGGTAACATGTTCATTCAAAACAAGCGCAAATAAACAATGATACAAAAGAAGAAAACTAAATCATAAAAAGATCAAAAAGAAAATCATAAAAAAAGATCAAAAAAGAAATCACATCATCTAGCAACAGTCTATTGCAGCAAATTTCAAATTAAAACAAGTTTATCACAACACAAAAAAATCAGTAATACATGTATGTGAGATTGAAAGTAGAAAGATTGAGTTGAATAGGTTTGGACCTCCTCCAAAAAATAGTGCTGCATCTAAAAGTGACCCTTTGCATAAAAAATATTGTATTTAATCTTCAGCTGTTTTTTCATTCTTCAGTCAACAGTTTTGTTGTCGTCGTTATCACTTTAAATCTTGATGCAGAGGAGTTGTGGTCTATTGGATGAGTCACCAGACTGCAGATCACAAGGTACAGGGTTCAAATCCCAGCCCGGCACTTTTATCCTTTGGCATGACATTAATCTACATTTGCCACTCTCCACCCAGGTGTTAAATGGGTAACCGGTGGATGCGAACGTTAATGTGGTTTGGTCAGCTTTACGAGCCTCTGTAAAATGGCGCCTAGCTGGAATTCTCCCCAGGGACTGGAGAATGTGCATACATTGTGGGCGGGCAAGCCTGAATCAGATGACCAGGCTAATCTGCAGACCGCCTAGAGACATCGTAGATGTATTAAACTCAGAATAATATTATTATTTTTAAGCAGATGCATCTATATTTCTCTACTACTCTGAAAACTTGATATAAGATACATGTGCTGTCATAGTCATCAGTGATTGCGATATATCATGCATTTCCACTTTAGATTGGATATATTTCCAAATTTGTTAAAGAAAAATTAGTGGGTGGAACCAGTGATAAGGCAATGCAACCCTTAAATAACTTGAGTCGTATGGAAGCAGAGAAATAAGAGAAACAAAATGTTGAAAGATTTAAATAAATCGGACCAATCATAAGGGAGTTATAAAATGTTTTAAATATGAGATCACTGAATCCATGCAAATTCCAAATTAGCAATCTGGTCTGTGGATTGTGATGTAGTCATGGGACAACTCTCTTGTTTGTTCTGTAAAAAGTATCATTAATTTCTCTTTTCTCACTGGGGGCACTAGTCAAAATATATTATGGATAGTATATCATTACAGGTCCTCGAAAAAGAAAAGACCTTCCTGAATCATACAGCAAACAAAAACATTTTAATCATTTTATGTGTTGAAAAAAATGGGAAGGTAGTCCTGCACTTCGGAACAATGACATTCCTGATTCACTCAATTCAAAGTGCCCATAAATAAAGTGATTGCAACTGTTAAAAACTTATAACTTTCTTATTTGTGTGCCGATTTAATTAAAACTTTTGCTATTCTGTTTATCTCACTTTTCTGCTTTCATACAAATGAACTAATATTACTAGGGTCGGAATAATCTTGAATGAAAAGTTAATCAACAAACAAAATCATACAACTCTTAATCTGCCATTGACTTTCATGTGTGTTCAAGCATCAGGTATAAAATATTGCAATGTCAGGACCTTCGTAAATATCGTGAATTACATAAACATTTTGTTTGAGTGTGCAAAAATCGAAATGAGCTGTACGTATAAGCAGGTAAACCTACACCTAAATAAAACATATTAGGCAACTTGTACATATGGCACCAACCCTACTGTAGCTACATGTATGTATTTTAAATATTTATAGGTGCCTTCACACTTTACGTAAAGTCTAGTTGTAAGGGAAACATGTACAGGTACATGAATCAGTTACAAGGTTTACAGGATCATCTTGGGGCATACCGGTGCTTGGAAGTACAAATAGACTACAAGGCAGAATAGAGATATCTATAAGTAAAAATTTATCACATACACGTTTCAAACCAGAAAGTTTGCGGGCCTGAGTACTCTTCTATCAGGTGCGGATGAGCAATCAAATCCAACGTCCTGGGTAATTTTAATTGTATGTTAAGCACTTAGAAACGTAGTATTATGCACTATACAAATGTGATTATTATTATATAATGGCCCTACGTGGCGCTTACGGCTTGGCTTTATGTGAAAGTATGACCAGAGCACTAACAAGGAATGTTTAGTATTTAACATTAATCAAAGTAAACAGAATCATGGTATGATTCTACAATAAAATATATAGATCATATAACATTTTTTTGTATTTGTATACTCTATGAACTTGAATCTATTCATATACATCATACATACATCAATAGGTGCATCGCTAGATATATTTTTGCACATGAATGGACTTCACTATCCTCAAGGCATTTTCAGTTTTCTGCTTCTCCGTACCCAAGTTTACATCATGCTCAGGTGAGAGGAAGGGGTAACAATAACGAGGGATTTTTTTCTGCACTATCTTGCTTTGCGAAGGTGGCTGCTGCTGAGGTATTGTTATATTCCTAGGCATTTCACTGGTTATTGCCTCCCTTAATACAGGAGTTCAAGTACCTGTAGCCTGTAGAAAAATGCATCAAGTGTCTGTTGGATTGAAGGTCCTCTCGTGAATTATGACATCATCATCAAAGATATTATGTTATGTAGTGTAGAAGTCTATGCACACGTAGTAACGGGTAGATCATAGTACATCAATATTAATATCTTGTGGAATGCATGTAATCCACTTCTATGCATGTATATGTACCATCACAAAGCCTCGGCATTTAATTGATGCCGCCTCTCTTTACCCATGACCATACGCATTGAGACAAACACTAAAAGATGATGTGCTTCTATGCGATTTTCAAGATGAAATTAATTCCCTTGGTAAGAGAGTGCTACCTGTATGACATTTTAATTGTCCAATCTCTTATGCTCGCTATATAACTAGAATCGCGAATTTCCATCTGATAGCAGCCTGGAGGCCTATCTCGATGGGATACACATTACAACTGTTGAAAGAACCAACTCCTCGTCGGAAACCTCTCCGTAGCGATGAGATTCTGAAGATAAGATTAGTTCCCCTGTGTGACATTTTTACTGTCCTATCTCGTATGCTTCCAATACAACTAGAATCGCGAATTTCCTCATCGATGAAGTACGCGTTACAACTGTTGAAAGAACCAACTCCACGTCAAACAGCCCCCTCGGTGGCGCAATCATCAATTCACGCCCTTCAGCACATGCCACTTTGCGATATTAGTCCGCGGCTTGCTCATCATCTCGTTCCAATGGCTCATTTCTGCCGGCGACGTTCGCGCCCCGAGGAGGATCCCGCCGATCATATCGTTCTTTGAGAGCCGGTCCTTGTCCAGGACCGAGACGACGAAGGTCGTGTCGCGTATCCTGTCGAGCGGGATGTTGAAGACGAAGGACTCGTTATAAACGGGGTTGAGCGTGTGGTACTTGATGACGGTTTTCTTCTTCTCGACGCGTTTGTCCTTGTGCATGTGCCAGATTTTCACGTAAGGATCTGAAAGAATGACACAAGGAGGGAAATGGGCAAAATTAAGATTCAATTTCAACTCTTGTAATACCATCTGATTGACAGAAAAATACCAAGGCTTTAATTTCTTTCAGAGAAAAAAAAAAGTACAAATGATCATAGTGTCCCATATAAGGGTGTGTTTCACAAGGACTAAGATCGACTTTAAGTTGGACTCAACTATGGCAGGCCGTTCATGCCACTGTTTGCTCTCACCATTTACTGACATTGGTCTCTCAAAGGATGTACAAATCATGGTCACAAATCTAGAGAATTTACATTTGTTCATTATTGAAGGAATAAATATTATCTAAAGATCATAATTGAGAGACCAATGGTGAGAGCAACCAGTAGCATGAATGTCTTGCCATAGTTAAGTCCAACTTATAGTTGATCTTAGTCTTTGTGAACTACTTTCAAGGTTTACTACTGGAATATCATCATCGCAGGCATCATCTTGTGATGGCCACACCTAAGATGGAGTTCACCTTCGATGCCACTCTCTTCCAATCATGATCGTAGTGAAACTTCTATCTTTAGAATATTGGAATACAACAAGCACTTTATTAGTTTTTCATCTTGATACGAACATTGTTCCAAGATACATAACTTCAACCAAAAAATACCCCCAGAAAAGAATTGGCTATTTTCCCTGAAAGGAATTACATGTAAATGAACGACAAAAGTTCTGCGTTCAGCCAGTTGTAATTTAAAATTGTTCATATGAATGTTCTGGTTTTCCAGTATTGCATAATGAGTGAACCTTGAATGCTGCGATCACCAAAATCAAAAGCCTAGCAGAGCCGGGGTAATAACTGAGCGCCTTGAGCACATTGCATGGTGGATAGGTGGGCTATAACAATATTCATTATCATTTGTATTATATTTGTTTTCAAGATTGAGCCAAGTTCGACTGCTTACCTGATTTTCCGGTGATATCTTTGGCTGCAAGGTTTTGACATTTGAGAACTGTTATAGTTATCCTCCCTGCCGTGGGCGCGTAGCAGAGAGATATGAGTAAACTTCCTAGTTTACCCTGAAAGAGAGAAAAGAAGAAAGAAGATAATTTAAATGAATCTGCCTTTCTTCATTAAATTGGCAACATTTGAGAACTGTTATAGTTATCCTCCCTGCCGTGGGCGCGTAGCAGAGAGATATGAGTAAACTTCCTAGTTTACCCTGAAAGAGAGAAAAGAAGAAAGAAGATAATTTAAATGAATCTGCCTTTCTTCATTAAATTGGCAACATTTGAGAACTGTTATAGTTATCCTCCCTGCCGTGGGCGCGTAGCAGAGAGATATGAGTAAACTTCCTAGTTTACCCTGAAAGAGAGAAAAGAAGAAAGAAGATAATTTAAATGAATCTGCCTTTCTTCATTAAATTGGCAACATTTGAGAACTGTTATAGTTATCCTTCCTGCTGTGGGTGCATAGCAGAGAGATATTAGTAAACTTCCTAGTTTACCCTAACAGACAGAAAATAAGAGAGAAGATAATTTTAACAAATTTGTGTTCTTTTATCAAATTGTTAACAATTGAGGATTGTTATAGTTATCCTCCCTGCCGTAGGTGCATAGCAGAGAGATAGTAGGGACTTTTAGATTTGCGTGGACTGATACGTGTGACGTCCATTCAAGGCAGTGCATTAAAAGGACGTCGATCGTAGCAATCCCCATCGTCTTTGTGCGAATCTAAAAGTCCCTATTAGTAAACTTCCTAGTTTACCCTGAAAGAGAGAGAAGAAGATAATTTAAATGAATCAGCATTTCTTCTTCAAATTTGCAACATTAAAAAACTCTTTTAGTTATCCTTCCTGCTGTGGGTGCGTAGCAGAGAGTAGTCTTTCTACTTCACTCTAAAAGAGGGAAAAGAAGAGAGAAGATAATTTAAAATAAATCAGCTTTTTTTCATCAAATTGTTAACACTTGGGGACTGTTATAGTTATCTTTTCTCCCGTGGGTCCATAGCAGAGAGATATGAGTAAACTTCCTAGTTTACCCTGAAAGAGAGAAAATAAGAGAAAACATCACTATACAGAATTAGCGTTTCTTCCTCAATTTGGCAACACCGATGTTACATGCATAAGGCCAAAAAAAAAAAAATCATTTGGTTGTCCTCGACCGCCCGCTCGTCATTTTCGGGCCGCTCTTTTTTTTTTTCAATTTTTTTTTTTTTCATTTTTTTTTTTTTCATTTTTTTTCTTTTTTTTTTCAATAATTTTTTTTGGGGGAGCAATCTTAAATGCCAAACATACCATTTAATGCATTTGCAAGGATCAAAATGCGTCCCGTTGCCCGTTTGGTCTTTTCAGTACGCAATTAGGTATTTATTAAACTTGCCATTTTTATTTTTCTATGTCAAAATGCCGTTCATTCAAATCAGGTTCTGAGCATTCTTAAACTCATTTTAAAGCCCATCTGTACCTGCAAGGTCACTGGACAGGTGGTTATCTCATCAAATCAGCACTCAGTTAATATAAGATAAAGAGGATCATGGGGGACCAATGGTCACTTGTTAGGCATTGTTTGCTACATAGAGGGCGCAAGTAGATATAAGTAGTACAATGGAGATTTAAAAGGTGCTGTATTTCAAAGTCCAAAATACTTTCTGTGTTGGTCTTGATATTCATTGTACATTAAACTAGTCTTTTACCATATTAAAGTATTTTATAGACTTTGTTTGTTTAAATGCTTGACAATCCCAATGATTTTTTTTTTTTATGGAAACAAAAATTATTAAAAAAAAAAAAAAAATGGGAAAAAAAAAAAAAAAAAAAGACAAAGAAAATGAATAAAAAAAAAATTAAACAAAATAAATAAAAAATCTGCCCGCCCGCCCCTACTCCGGAAAAGCAATCGAGGACAACCAAATAATTTTTTTTTTTGGCCTAAAAAGTGGTGATACTTCTTTTCCTAGTTTACCTTAAAAGAAAGATGGGAGAAAACATTATTTTCAAATGAATCAGTATTTTTTCTTCAGATTGGTAACACTTGATAACTGTTATAGTTATCCTTCCTGCCGCGGTTGCATAGAGTACCGAAGTTCTAATGTCATATAAATATATTTGCTCGTCATCCAGATTACTGGTTCATAACGACAGAGCCTGAGCATGAGGTTCACCGCAATATCAGTAAAGCAACAAGGCGGAGCAGGGCAAATCAACCCACCCTAGTTTAGCACATTATTGTTTGAAAACGGTAGTCTTGACAACTTATAACGTCACACTCTACTGCAGAGTGATACCAGTTTATCTCCTAACTTAACCTGCACAAAATAAATATAAGACAGAGAAGAAATCTAAATTGGAAACACTGATGTAAAAAAAGAGTGATATTTGTATATTTCCAAGCTCAACCTGCACAAAATAAATATAAGACAGAGAAGAAATCTAAATTGGAAACACTGATGTAAAAAAAAGAGTGATATTTGTATATTTCCAAGCTTACTCTGCAAAAATAAATATAAATGAGAACATAATTTAAAGTTTAAGTACTGTTGTTATGTTTGGCAAGACATTGATCTACATTTGCCACTCTCCACCCAGGTATTAAATGGGTACCCGGTAGGATGCGAAAGTTAATGTGGTTGGATTAGCAAGTGGTGCTTCTAAAATGGCGAATGGGTGGAATGCTCCCCAGGGAGTGGAAAATGTGCATACATTGTGTTGCGGGTAAGCCTGAATCTGAAACCCAGGGTAATAATATGTGCTGCACCTAGAAACTAAGTATTAGGCGCATTCTAAATGTGAGCTATTATTATTATTATTACTATTACATTAAGAGAATGTTTCTTGTACTCTACAAAGTTTACATTAAAACAGATAATTGCCCCCACTGCCCCCTCCAAACCCCAAGCTTATACCCTATTTTCTTTCCTTGGCAAAGAAAGTTCAACCCCTAAAATAAGATCTCTAATGACTTACCGATGATTTTTTACTCGGCGTAAGTGACCTCCAGTATAACTTCTCGTGGGTCAGGTCGATCTCGGCTAGTGGCAAGTTGATCTCTCCAATCGGGTCGTTTCTACTGAAGCGATCGTAGTCTAGCACCTGCAGATGTAGGACACGCTCTTGTATTTTGCTGTATGGATAACCTGTTAAAGGATAAAACAATAAAACAAACGTTATTTTTTCCATATTTCATGGGAAGATGCGGTAAAGAAAGACAGAGGTAAGGTTAGTCCCAATGAGGAGGGTGAAGAAGAAGTGGAGGGAGGGAGTGTCAACATGGCACGAAAGTCAGTGACTCGTCGCAAGAGGGAAAATGCCGACTTTAAGAAATGATGATGATGATGATTACGAAAATGTAGAGGCGTCGTGACGGTTGTGGTCAAGTTTTGCATAATTATGTTAAAATTCTAAATATTTGTACGACAGAGTGAGGCACGATGGCTCAGTGGTAGAGCGCTCAGCAGTGGTCTTGTAACTAGGAGGTCCCGGGTTCAAACCAATTTGATGCCCTAGTGCCCTTTGGTGAGGCATTAATCCTCATTACCGAGTCCCTCGGAGAGGACTTAGAGCTGTCGGTCCCCTTGTTGCCTTCTTACTGACAAGGATACACAGGCCTTCTTAGAGTCAGGTAAAACATACCAACCAGTCAAATATAAGACAGAATTTATGTTTTCTTTGGGGGAGATTTAGGCAGAAAAAAAGACAAAGAAAGAGCTAAGAATGATAGGAAAATGAAGAAGAGTCGAAGAAAGGATTAAGAGTCAATGGGGAGAGTGAGAGAGAGAGAGAGAGAGAAAGGGAGAGAGAGAGAGAGAGAAAGAGAAAGAGAAAGAGAAAGAGAGAGAGAAAGAGAGAGAGAGAAAGAGAAAGAGAAAGAGAAAGAGAGAGAGAGAGAGAGAGGGAGAGAGAGAGAGAAGAGAAAGAGAAAGAGAAAGAGAAAGAGAGAGAGAGAGAGAGAGAGAGAGAAAGAGAAAGAGAGAGAGAGAGAGAGAGAAAGATGAAGAGAAAGAGAAAGAGAAAGAGAAAGAGAAAGAGAAAGAGAAAGAGAGAGAGAGAGAGAGAGAGAGAGAGAAAGAGAAAAAGAAAGAGAAAGAAAAAGATGAAGCAAGATATTATTGGAACTACCTAACTACATCTAAAATGAGTAAAATGTAAATGTCACTCAAGGAAATAGTGAATTAATTGCCATTTTGAAAAGTCTATTCCCAAAACAACAACAAATAATGTATGAATTAAAAAGGAAATTACGGTGTACAATAAAACACGAAGTGCACCTTGCATTCACGCCGATGCATAGAAAGCAGCCATGCATGACTGTTCACAAATGAGATTGATTCTTCTAAAAACAGAAAGAACCTTTCCATCACCATCTCTGTCAAATAGCTAGGTCATTACGGCCGTAATAAGCTTCCGTTCCAAAACAACACGTAAACAGGTACTACATACCGTCACGGTCTACATGAGCAGGTAAGTGTGAAGCTTTAAAGGGAAAATGCTATTCAATGAATGTGTTTTGATGGATGTCGTTCGCATCTATCAAGAATGCCACGTCTTTTTAAGGTCAGAACAAGAAGGTCATTAACTCTCTGTACGTGTACATATAAAGGAACGTTAGCACCCTTCAGATACTTAGAATACAATGTAAATGTTAAGCCTTTGCTTTTTTGAGCAATGGTGGAACATGTCATTGATATTTGAGCAATGGCGAAACATGTCATTGATATTTAAACTTTCATTTTTTCTACTTTTTTTCTACTTGTCTCTCTCTCTCTCTTTTCTAATTTGGCTACTGATTCCCACCCCCCCCCCCCCCCCCCCCTCCCCCTTCCCCATCCTCCTTGTCCCCTTTTCCATTACTTCTACAGGTACGTTTTGATTGTCTTCCTTCTCATTCATCCATTTTCTGCCCCATTCCATCTTGCTTCTTTCTTCACTTGTCCATCTCATTTCCTTCCTTTCTCTTCTCGCTTTCTCCACTTCTTTTAGCCATCTTTCTTCCTCTCCTTCTTCCAATCATCTTCTTTCTCCTTCTTGCTTGTTTCTATCTCATTATTATTATCATCCCTTTCTATCCATTACTTTCTCTGTTCTTCTCTTTTCCTCTCATCTTCCTTTTTATGTCTTTGTTTCATTTATCCATTTCTATACCTCTATCATTTCATCTGGTCACTTCTTGTCATTATATTGTCATTATATTCTCCTTCTTTCTCTTCTCCTTCTTCCTCTTCTCTTTCCTTCTTTTATTCCAGCTATGTCCAACCCTCTCCCTCTTCTTCACTTCAATCCTGCCTTTCTCTTATCCTTATTATCATCCCTGTCTATCCATCTCTTTTTCTGTTATTCTCTGTTTCCCCATTATATTCTACTTCTTTCTCTTCTCTTTCTTTCTGTTATTTCAGCTACTTCCAACCCTCTCCCTCGCCTGCAATCCTTCCTTTCTCTTATCATTATTATCTTATTATTGTCTATCCATCCCCTTGTCTGTTCTTCTCTGTTTCCTTCTCTTCTCTCCTCTCCTCTCCTCTCCTCTCCTCTCCTCTCCTCTCCTCTCCTCTCCTCTTCTCTTCTCTTCTCTTCTCTTCTCTTCTCTTCTCTTCTCTTCTCTTCTCTTCTCTTCTCTTCTCTTCTCTTCTCTTCTCTTCTCCTTCTTTCTCTTCTCCTTTCTTTCTTTTTCTCTCTCCCTCTCCTTCACTTCAATCCATTCAGCAAACTAGTGGAGAGCACCTTTAAACTGGAAAGGTGTTCAGAAATATTTGCTTCATCCACTAGAAAGTAATTGCCATCCCCCGGTCCACTGAAGCGTGACGCAGACTAATTGAAAAATATTCCCTCATTATGATTTATCAATAAAGGAGAGAGAGAGAGAGAGAGAGAGAGAGAGAGAGAGAGAGATTGTGAATGGGACCCAAGAGAGTAGTAGTCTATGTTTCAGACCTTGTTTCGAACCTCTGCAATGTGCGTATATTTCATGTACATGTACCTGCCATCATTAAGAAATTGATGGTTTAGATAATGGGGACAAATACATCCAAAGTGTCATCACACAACAAGACAACTAGGACCCTAAAAACCCACAAAATTAAATGTTTCTCAAAATAATTATTTAAAAAAAGACTTAATTAGCATTTGTTTCTAATTAAATGCATTTGAAAACAAAAACAAAAAACTTTAATTAGGTAAATACACTGTTAAATTTTTTGTTTTAACAAACCAAATGAAAAAAGGAATTTGCCTGTAACATTTTTGTTTTGTTGTCAAACATGTCAATTAAAATTTCTGTATCAGTAAACCACTTTTGTTTCATATCTCAGTTATGTATTGTTATGCAGAATCCACATTTATATGTAACTTTCAGTAAAGCAATAGGAATCATAAATTTTGACAACCAGAGGAAGATCAAATTTTGTTCATGTACTGTAAGCACTGTACATTTAAAGTAACTGTATACAGTCTTCATTTAAGAAAAATTGGTGTGTCTGAGGCTTGAAGACTAGATATGGAGCTGGCAAACAGCTTGGGAGATCCTTGCTCCTTTCAATGGCAGGAGATGAAGAAGTTCCAATCAAACTTGTTAAAATAGGTCAATACTCTCTATTTTTGTCTTTTTCATCAGATTCCCTTAAGGAGGAAGGGGGGGGGGGGCAAGGATGAGAGAGGGAGACATTTTAATCATGTCAACTTACGACAGAATGGTAATGGTTTCATAAATTAGAATGGTGGAAGAGAGAGACAAGACAGGACGGCTAAGTGACTGTATGTTTTAAATAGCAATGTCAGCGTGACTACAATGGCAAAAGCCTTAAATAAAAACTGACCTAATAACAGCCTCAATTTCTAATATTTGATGGACCATTCTTTTGTGATCCGTCTGCAACCTCCAACTGGGGCCTTCAAACATTTCACTTTCAATATAAGCACTTGAGCGCTAGAATGACACAAGATCACATCCTTCCAGCGAGTAAATATACCTCTGCCTCTTAACAGACAATATAAATAGGAAGGAAAAACATGCAGAACTAGGCCCCAAATCATTTAAACTTGCTACCAACAACAAGTGTCAAAAACAAATTTGCTCTCACCCTATCTCAGTAGCTTATAACAGTCTTTGTGATTTGTTATCAATAACAACTTTTTTTAAATAGGCCCATCGTTTATTTTGGCTGTTCAAAATAAATTGTAACTCAGTGCCTATGGGAAATGGGTGCTTCCTCTATTACATTGCCTCAGATTCTGAAACAAAATCCTAGATTTAGCTCATGCTACAATCAAATTTCCTGTTTTCCTAACAGTTTTTATAACACTACAGTCTATTTGGTAAAATGAGTATGGTAAAACCGTTCACTCATTGTTAAACGATGGATTTAAGCCTGGGTGAATGAGAGAACTCAGTAGTCAGCAGGATCAAGGCCCTGGTCTAATTCTGGTCCCACCATACGGTCCTGGACTTACCTTCAAAATGGAAAGACTCGTTCCAGATGGGATTCAGGTTTTTCCTCTTCACCTTGGTCTCCATTTTGACTTTTTTATCTGGCAGGAGCATGATTTTGACAAAAGGATCACTTGTTCCACTAGAATCCATCAAAAATAATCAAAGAGAAGTAAAATACGTTATCAAACATCGTAAGATAATTCTAAACGAAAACAGAATATTTTTTTCAGGAGATATGGGCCCTAACTTATAGAAGACTTGGGATTACATAAACATAACTTGCAACTCTGTTCTAAAGAGATAGGAGATGCGATATAATTTGTAATCACTTAAAATTCTTCATAAGACAGGGTCTGGGTTTATCTCCCTTGAATGTTAAAATGTACAAATATCCTATTCTATGATGTGATATCTAGTGTTAAGAAAGACGATTAAATGATGATACAAATTGACAGGAGAGGAAACAGAGAAATATTCTTCAAATGTTTGAGGTAAAGTAAACCCCAAAATTAAGATATAAACTCTCTTGTTATATATGTTTTATTTTCATGTAATAATAACAAAAAGGTCTAGGTCCATATTTTTAATAAATAAAGGTAATATGTTTGCATATTGCAGCTTTTACCATTTACCAGCAATTTAAGATAGTAGTCAGTACTGGCAAGAGTCATTATAAGCTTATATATTACAATGTATATATTGACAAGACTAGAAAGACTTTCAAGAAAAGTAACTCAAGGGCATTTCATTTTTAAATTTGTATATCCCATCAAAATCATATTCCAATTATGTTACAATGTCTTCGTCCCGTTCATACATTTAAATAGGTGATGGACATGGCTACCGAAACTGCCAATAGTTGATTTACAGAAAGTCTTTGGAATCTTCTCCTTTAAGACACCGTTTTGGAGGCAAAATGTGATCTCTAAACTGACCTAAAATCTTTGGCAGGTAGATGATTTGCTTTGACTATCCTCAGCACCAGCGTTTGGTCTGGGAAGTCATACATGAGCGAGAACTGGATCTTGCCTAGCTCCTCACCAAACTGCATCGAGTCATCGTCTAAACCTTGAGCCTGGGAAGTGAAAAAAAATATATCATTCAACATTACCTGCCATAGCACCACACACACATGCACACACTTTTCCTATATCTTGGCTATTCGACCCAGTTCACAATAGACACATGGCACTTTATCTTTCCATAGATTTTCTATTAGTTACTTACTTCATGTACAATCTTTTGGTTGGTTAGTATTGTTTTATGGACTGCATGTCAGACATCTTGGCAGCCATTTTGAAGATGTAGTAAAGTATAGCAGTGCAGCTCAAGTCAACAATCATGTCAGAATAGTTTTTTTCTTGTGTGAGTCTTACAAAATGAAATTAACTCTTGTAGTGTCAGTAAGTTCACAGAGATTTATCAAAACAAATCATGATATATGAGTCTTTGATTATACCTTTCATTCATTGTTTGTTTATCATTAAAGAAGTGTTTTACTATGACATCTACTTGACAATAATCATGAATCAATTCCGCCTTTCAAAAAGAAGAAAAACTCACTTTGTCGAAATATATTTCATCCTACAGTGTACATACAAATTCAAGACAATTTGAACTACCTTGAGCAATGAAAAGGTTTGGTTACTTTGAACAACAGTGTCGTTCAAAGCTTAGGTGTTTTCCTGGTACATCTAAACTGTATGCATATTGTATTTATATATATATACAATCAGGTACCCATTAGACCTGGGTAGAGAAAAGCACTGTTCATAAAATGCCTTGAGTGAGGGCATAAGTGCAATAACAGGGCTGGCGCCTTGGTCCTAGCAACACACATGTATCTCCAGTAAAGTGTTTATAGCAACCAAACTTTCAAATCTCTAGAACATCTATGACATTCTAAAACATCAAAATATTAGTATTTAATTATAAAAATATTGACAATAATATTTCTGGGGGATACTATTTTAAGCCCGTCTGCACAAGTTTGGCCAGGGGGGATTAAAACTCTCTGCAAAGTCATTGACAGGTGGTTATTTCATCAAATCAGCTCTCACTTAACATGAGAAAAGGGGGATCATGGGGAACCAATGGTCACTGATTATTGTTTGCTATATAGAGGGCGCAAGTAGCTACAAGAAGTGCAGTGGGACTTTAATGAAATACTCACAATTCCGATGGCTTCTGCTTGTCCATTGCCGTTCCCCAGTTGGCTCTGTGCCAGTTTGCTTGGATCGGGCTGGACGTGTTCCACTCCTACATTGGGTTTCAGTCTTTCAGACCTGTTAAAACACAAAAGAAAAAGAAAAGGAAAAATAGGATAAACAATGAAGATATCAAACTCATTCTGATAGAAAGAATAGACTATTTTATATAGGAATTTGCCAAGCCTTCAAGCTTAGCTTATGTGGCAATCCTTCTTCATGATTATCTTATGTTAGTGTTCAAATATAAGCATTTTACTGTGATGATGTATTATTAATTATATGATGATTTGTCTATTATCATGATTATGTTGTAATTAGTTGTGAAGCTTTAGAAAAAGACAATGAAGGGGAATAAATATTTAAAAATATACAAATAAACACAAATTGCATGGTGTCACTGTATTTAATGCCATTTTGACTAACTTATTTACCTTCTTCCCAATTTCTTACATTCTGTACCAAATTCTTTTGGAACTTGTTTTGTACTGAAAAGACTTTACGTATCTCCATATCTCCATTAAAAAGGAAATGTATAAAACAGAACATGTACAAATAATAACATGATAGAAAGAAGTGTACAGAGAGAGGGAGAGAGAGAGAGAGAGCAAGAAAGAGAAAGAGAGAGAGAGAAAGAGAAAGAGAGAGAGAGAGGTGGGATGTTAGTGTGGTATAGGGTCATATAGGGTCAAAAAGTTTGGTAAAAACTTGTAAAGTTTTACACAATTTATTTTTAATAAATTGATACATTTAATAAATAAATAATGCAGTCTGTGACGCAGGGTAATCTACCCAAGTTCATTTCTATGACAATACAATTTCCCCCATATTTTTTATCACGATTGCCACAGGCTGAGACTATCTATGCAGACCGATGGCTGCATCTGACCACCAAAGACAAATCCCCCCTCATTAATTACCCATAATTGTCACTTTACTGGGGACTATTGCTGCTAAAAAGCCCTCCATCATGATGTCAAAACACCATTTGCCTGCCTCGAGCAGGCCAGGGGACTGTCGATGAATGCTTACACAAGGGCTTCAAAGCCTCTATAGACAGAAAAAAGGGTCAATATTTGATTTGCATTGTGAGCTCAGCCGTATCCATGGCAACCAGGAGTTGATTGGTCCTACACCAGTAGTAGACTGATGATCGCTTGATGATAGATGATTTTTATGAGCTTTTAGAGATGTTGTGATAAATTCAACCACTTGAAAAGTGAGATGTTATCATTATTAACCCTCCGGGACAAAAATTTGATTTTGGGTATACCGGTAACACATTTATCATTCACTAAATTCTGAGCTGCCTCATGCGTAGTATTAAATGGGTGAAAAATAATCTTAATGAAATGAAACACATTACACAAATCTTGGTCTGGACTAATAATTACACAGGAGTTTGGGCTGCTCCAACTTCTAATGAAATATATATCCGACATTAATCTATTATTGATGAATGTTTGCTGCTGAGAAGATCCATTCAATCATGGATGATATTATTGCAATCATTATTGCTTTTACACAATTTCACACTTGGCCTGCTTTTAGTTTTTTATGTTGATTTTTCATTACAAAGGACAGCAGATTTGTCCAGCTCAACATACCAGGAATTATGCTTTACTATCAAATGTTTCAACAACTTAATGAAGTAAATTAATTGTCAACTCCATCATAAACCAACTTTAAACTTCTGGTAGAACTCATATAAATGCCTTTTCCCTTTTTTGTTGGGGGGGGGGGGGGGGTGCTGTGACCCACTCCAGCATACATGATTCTATCTGTTTGCATTTCTTGAATGTATCTTGTCATTTATAAAGAAATGTTCTGTTTTTCTTTTAATGATGCCAGTGGAATTAAATAAATGAGTGATTGAATGAAATTAGAAATATTTACAAAGCACTCAACAAACAGCACTGTTGCATGTACTCACTCATGACTACAATGGCTTTGCAACTATAAAGAACCCAACAAGAGAGGGCACTATATGTCAGAAGGGAAATGATCCTGTACTATTACTGGTACTGCTTTATCAAGTCCAAAATTGTATCTTGGTATAAATGAAAACCTCAATTTGAAGGCAGAACTAACTGAACCATTGGTTCTCAGGAAATTATTACTTCATATATCAAAATGTAGAACAAATAGGTATTTCATGTATCATACCATAGAATTTACTCCTCTTGCACTTTACAAATGAATTGTGAAATGATAATTGTATTCACTTACATGAATACATTCTTTAAAATCTGAAATTTAACTTAGTGACATTCTGAATGTATAATGGGTATCTTGGTAATCTTTCAAAGACTGAAATTGTACTTTTCTGAGAGCGCCTTAAGTATTGAAAACAGAATTAATACCCTTTGAAATTTCAAAGGGAAAGTAAAGATCAACAGAAAAAGAAAATGGTCTTTACAGCAGACAATCCTTCTTCATGTGCAACATACAGGTGGTTGCTAATGCAGATTTGACCTTTTAAAACTTAACAATGTTTTAAAATCTGACAACAAAAGCTGCATGTCATTCAGAGAGCAATTTCCATAGTCGTCTTCATCTTGTATTGGCACTGTGCCAACAAATAATAGAGATGATAATGGAAATGAGGCCAGCGACTAAACAAAGCCCATCACACGGTCCATCAATTTCAAAAGACATCCTGTACCGTCACAACCGTGCTTGCTTGGCTAATTAACGATGGGTGACAAGTACCGTGATATCATTCGTTAGCTTTATTGGTTATGCTGGGTGTAAATCCCACTCGGTTGCTGCAACTGCAGTTTCTAGACAATTTAGAAATAATTTCAAACAGTCATGTAGTTGATGGGAATAATTCGTCCCTATTTTCACGAAGTGACGGTAGTGAGGAAAATCGTAACGCAAAGTGTATGCAATTTTCATTCACTACCGTCACTTCGTGAAAACAGTGACGAATTAGTGTATGATGAGGACTTTCAAAGTCATGAAATATTACTGCAGAACTTCAAAAAGGCTTTAAAAAAGGATATGGCAATGAGTATGTGACAGAGGTAATGATCGATGGGCCTCATAATATTGATAATGATTATAATAATGATCGGGATCTACATAGCGCTATTTAAATGAAATACCATCTCTAAGCACTTTTACTGTTTACTCTGGTCACCAGATTCATTCACGCACAATATGCACCATCTCCACTCCCTGGGGAGTATGTCTATCATATCATCTCTTTGTGTTTACCTGCACTAATAATAACACATCCTATGGAAACTGGAGTAGTAATACCAATACCAATCTCCTTATACAAACTGTACCAAAAACTAGTTCAAATGGAGTATTCTATTTTGGCAGGGGTCAAATATTGTAACATTTGAATTGGGTCTTATTAAAAATATGTGGGTCAATACAAATATCTGAAAATCTAATACGGAGTAGCAATTATTCTTATGTCGATCTCATACTATTTGAACTGCACATGAACCAACTACCAATATCACAAAGCTTTAGAGTACTAACTTTTATACCAATCTCCTAATATTTGAACTGTACCAATGATACACTATCTCCAAAACTCACAGAGTGGCAATTTTCATGCGGATCTCCTAACATTTGAACTGGGTCTGTATCAATAATAAAACATCTGACAATTTCATAGAGTAGCAATTTTCATATTGACCTCTTTATACACTGTACATGTATTTGAGCTGTACCAATAATACTAATATTAGATTTTCTAAATCCAATACTGAAAATGACACTAGAGTAATATCGGTGGTGGACAAAATATGAATACATGCTTCATCATTTATGTTAACATGAGTGATGACTATCATGTTCCTTCACAAAGCAATTTGAGGGATGATATTGGAAACATATTCTTTACAAGTGTGCGGCTCTATCGTTAAAGATTCAGTCTGGGCAGATGGGAGAGATGATACCATTTAATGAGAGTTTCAGAATGAATGAGCCTTAGTTGAATACAAAATGCATCTCTAGGCCTGGCTTCATCAGCTCGAGTTTGCCAAATAACCTGCTATTTTAACTATCCCGATTGTTGCGTCCTCATTAGCCCGCAGTTGCAATTAGCTGGATATTTGGTCAAGAAAATATCCCAAGAAATCTTGGTCTCGTTTCCAAAATATCCTGCTATTTGGGAAATAGGGGGCTAATCTGCGCCCGTCCGAGCTAGTTTGTGCTGAGCGTATCGGTCTAGTGAAGACGCAATTTTGAGCTTCGGGATAATATCCTGAGTCTGAAAAGAGCGGGTTATTTGGCAAACTCGAGCTGATGAGGACAGGCCTTTTGATACCATACATTCTGTGTCATCAGAAATCAGAGCTGAATTATTCCTGTGGGGTAAAATTTTGATTTATATCAAATCTGTCCCAATTAAACCTTGCCATTTCTCATTAGGGAAAGGGACACAAATCACAATGGTGTTGGTTCCATACAGGTATGATGTCACCAGAGCTGCCAACCTCCAGAACAGAAAATCAGTAATCACAAGGCTCAAAATCAGTAATTTGGGGTATAAATCAGTAATTTCTTATGCGGCGCTATGAATCTAAAAAAACGACACGCCAACACTGCGCGGACGCATGATTATCTGAAATTTTTGGTGATTTTACTCACACAAAGATGTTAAGTATTGAATTTCAGGTCATCACAACACAGTTTATCATGAAAAATGGCTCCTATTCACAGCACTCGCTACGATAAATCATATTTAATTCATTAAAAAAAAAAAAAAAAAAAAAAAAAAAAAAAAAATTTAAATCCGTAATTTGAGACAACATTCCGTAATGGTCGTTAATTTCCGTACCAATTACGGGAAATCCGTACTAGTTGGCAGCTCTGTGTCACCAACCAGATTGGCTTTTGTGCTCCTTTCACACTAGGGGACTTTATATATGGGTTAAGGGCAGACTTGACCCAAATTAAAAGCTGATATTGTGTATCCCCCCCCCCCACCCGCAAAAAAAAGGAATGGTAATTAGGAACACAAAGGGCCGATGAGAACAATAAAAAAAATATATATATTAAATTGCAAAATAGCAATCAATCGCTAGGTTATCTTTGTGATACCAGACCCATAATGTGTGCCCTACCTAGCAACAATTGATATATGCAGTTCGCATTCTGACTATTAAAATACAATTATTCATATTAGGTGATTGAAATAATTTAAAAAGTGGCATTAAACAAAGATTTATGCATTACATTTGATTACATTAGGAAAGTGGTCTATTGCCTCAGAGCATATGATATATACACCTGGTTAAATACCATCTGTACTACATGTACATATCTTCCAGAAGGTAATGTTCCTGATGTTACATTTCGTGATGATATCGGTAAAAAAGTAGAAGTCCTCCCCTAATATGAGCTAATTTTCTGTGCAATTAATGTGCAATAAATAACCCAAACTCTCACTATAGAATCGCCCAGACTGTCTTCATAAAATCATGGCAAATAACTTAATGGACTAATTGGATACACAGCCACCAATATCCTATCAATGAAAATTTGTTTAATTTGGATGAAAATGAGGTTATGGATATTGGATATCGCAGATGGAATAATGAACACCATAGAAACAGTTAACAACAGCACGCCCCACGACAACCCCTATCAGATAACATAATTGGATGTCGGTAAAACACATCAATGTTCATCTATTTAAAGTCAAAAGGTCCTTAATTCATATACCTTTAAAACACATTTAATGCCCTTCTGGCTCCAAACAGACGATTTCAGTGTCATTATGAAAAATCACATTATACACACTGTACCCGCATGTGCATTGTAATTTAAAACTTGATATTAAAGGTAAAGACCAGTATTGGAAATGCCCAAATTTCAAAAAAAAAGAAATGGAAGCTCTTATTACCATTCATGTGAAAGAATATGTTTTGACTAATACATGATGATAAAAAATTTGCCGGAAAGCCACCTACTAATTGATATATTTGGTAAACTTATAGTAGTTTATCTACATGGTCTGTGAGAGATAAACGCACGTGTCGTGCACGTGTGCGTATAGTCCCATATACATCTTTCTGTGTACAGTGCTTGTAACTTTACGAAGACTGGGCCATATTTCTTATCATTTTGATGATTCAAGAACCTTGCAGTACACACCAATACTTAAATGCCAGATGACCAACCTTTTCTGATCGATTCCACAACGTTTCTTTCACAATGCAATCGCATGACCATAACTGGTCTTTACCTTTAATGAATCTAAATTCACAGATGGAATAATAATATGCATGGATAAGTTGACTACTGCACAATAAATATCTTACGATATTGGATGGTAAGGCCATAACTCATAAATTATTCCAATTATGACTGGAGCTAATTATGAGGTTCACATTAATGGGAGTGTGGTAAAGCACTTATAGTTTTTATTGTTCCATATATAGGCTGTTTTATTCCCTTTGGAGGTATCCTTTTTCATATTGGTTTGCCCTATTGGTCTGCCCTATCAGTGCTTCTTTCATTCATTTTTGTACTTCAAATGATTGAAGCCTCCTTCTCCAAAGTAAATATATTTAAACAAAATGTATTATCTTAAACCTTATGAAAATAAATTCTGAAATGTACCTGCCTACCCCCTCTCTTTGTCTCTCTCTTTCTCTCTCCCTCTCTCTCTCTCTCTCTCTCTCTCTCTCTCTCTCTCTCTCTCTCTCTCTCTCTCTCTCTCTCTCTCTCCCTCCCTCTCCCTGTTCTATTCACAACCAATTACTGTCTGTCTCATTCTTTTCATCTCTCTTCCTTCGAACTTCATGTATTTGCATATGGTCCACCCCTTTCCCTTCAGTCCCTATCTCTATCCTTTCATCTCCCCATCTTTCCCCTTCTCTTGCGACATCACAACCAATAACATTTCCCTTCATGTAGCCCTTCCTAAGAATCCTAACACAGCTCTGCCCATGTTGTTATTACTTCAATACACATTACGCGCAATGCACATAGACGTCTGTTTAGACACTCTCTAACATCGTCAGAGCCAGAAGGCCGTGAACTCACATCATTTTATCCAGATTTAATGCCCTTCTTGCTCCAAACATACAACTTATTGAATGAAGTAATAAGAAATGAAACATGTGTTATCAATACCGCCGGGGCCTTAATCTAATAGAGACCTGCATGTCAGCATGAAGAATTAGCTGGAGAAAGATATTGATTGAAAATGCTGACATGGAAGGCAACAGTTCGTGCACGCGTTATGTAGAATGTGATTACAAACGTGAACATGCATGCGCATTGATAATGGCCTTGCACTCGTCTTTGATTTACATCAGAAAATATCTAGAGCTACGTTCAGGTTTGCATTTATGTTCGACCCTGCAAAGAAACTTGAAGAATACAATTATCGTATAGACAGTGATTAATCTACATGTGAAGATTGAATAATACAATTTTAAACATTAACAAATCTGTTCATTGTATAAATTTCAACACCAATCATTATCAAATTAATTAATTGCAAAGTGTACAATGTAAGTTTAATAATCAGGAACAGCTTGCACTAAGCTAAATATTGTATGAATCAAATCCCAAAAGTGACACAAGAGCTTATAAATATGCCCAAAGTTCTGAGAGAACTTCAAGGAACATAAGTAAGAAGTAAGAAGTTAACACCACCCCCTCCCGTGCCAGGGAGGGCAAGTGATCTGCATGTATACTCACAGGAAAGTAATTACACTAACATAAATGCAAGGGGCTTCAATATATGCAAAATAACTAATATATTCAAAATATCAATTAATCAACTGCCACCTCTTCTACAAAAAAAATATATTAAAAAAAGAAAATGAAAAAAATACATCAGAGTAAGATGTGAACACACTTCTCCTCCAAATGAATGAATTTATTTTTACTTCCAAATTTAGAGAGTTTGGAGGCCAAATGACAAAGAAAGGATTCTTATTCAGAAAATAAGAAGTCAAGGGAAACATGTTCCTGCTGAAAGGAAAAGAGAAAAAGGTCTTCTCGAACAGGTGGCATGATGAGCAGGTTTTTCTTTCACATGGGTTTCTTTTGTGGGAGAAAATGCTACAAAACGCTGTTCAAGAGAAACAAAAAAATGCTCTCCATCTATATATAAAAGCAGTCTTTATACATGTGCGTCATTGCAAAGGCAGGTTTGGCTGTAATACTGCATTACAAAGATATTTCAAAGATAATAGAAAGCAGCAAGAAATAAAGAATAATATCATAATTATTTTAAAATCAATATTTAATTTTAGGCTGACAGCTGAAGCATTCACATCATGTAGCTCATGCACACATCAAATTTGCAATCAAATGTATTTAGCTTCTCATTGGCCCCTCTTTAATAGGTCTATTAACTGTAGGTCCCCAAATGCCAACTCTGTCAGCCACATTTTGACTAATGCATTTTTAATATCTCGCACATGTACTGTGTCAATACATTGTATATACATGTATTTGAAATCAATGAACCTTTTAAGGGCTCTTTCTTCAAGCTCTGGGGACAAGATTTGAGGGATTTCCTCTCGCTTTAATCATTTTCTTTTCAATTTGACAATGCATTTTTCCCTTAGGGTCATGTCACCTTTTCATTTCCTGAAAGGTCCCACAACTTTTGACTTCCGATCATGGGATAGTAAATGCCAAACCAACATTTATAGGCTATCTGTCTATTTTTTGGGGGAAACCCTTTATATGTAGAGTATTTGTATGCCCCAAAGACATATTGTCATTTCTCTGTGGATTTATTGGGAAGATAGCAAGATAGCTCTCTCCTCTCTCCCCTATCTCTCTCTCTCTCTCTCTCTCTCTCTTTATCTCTCTCTCTCTCTCTCTCTTCCCCTCCCTCTCTCTCCTCTCTTCCCCCTCTCTCTCTCTCTCTCTCTCTCTCTCTCTCTTTGAAAGAAAAGTAACATGAAAATTGGATGAACAAAAGCAAGTAATCAAATTTAGATGAAAGGATGGAAAGTAAATTACATTTTTCCTTTGTTTAGGAAGAAATCCAACCTGATTCTAAGTTTAAATGAATAAATGTATATCAGATGAATTCGTCTGAGAAAAAAATGTGATAACGAATGTGAATAACATGATTTTTGTTATACCGGTAGTCTAGAAGATCCAAACACAGATTGGAAACTCTGTCTTTCCTTTTGTGGGCTATTATCAATGTCAATATGTCATGTAAAATCAAAAAAATCTGACAAAATATTATACGTATTGTAAAGGAAGCGCTGAACAGAACTGTTTGTAGGCTTTAAACTGAATAGATTCATGACACAAGTTTACTATTAACAACCGTGTAAAACAGTTATATAAATGGATCATACAGCTTGTTAGCGGCAAAATGCTGTAAAAATCATTATCCTATTTAGAGGTGATACTAACACTTGTGATTGCAGAGCCTTTGAAGGAGCCGCATGCCGGCCGTGTGAAGCTGTCGGTTTAAATGGTGGTTAATGTACTCACGTAATTGATTACTTCATTAGCATACCAAAATCAATTTGTGAGTACAAGCTAATTGCTTTGTAGTTGATTCATTTGCTTGTCGATATAATACACAGAGGTGTGGGTACCTGCTGAAAATGAAGTCCTTGAATTCTGTAAGCATTGCAATCACTGGCGAAGTTACAGCAATTAGAGGAAGTTAGTTAGGGCAATATATCACATACCACATATCGTCGCTGTTTTCACGAAGTGACGGTAGTGAAAAAAAATTGCATTCACTTTGCGTTACGATTTTCCTCACTACCGTCACTTCGTGAAAACAAGGACGATATGTTTATGTAGTGAAGCTACTATTCTAATACACTCTACCTAATTAATTTTTAGCCTTAATTTTGTTGAAAATTGGTGTAAAATATGCCAATCAAAGCCCTTTTGACTACACTGCATTCTGTAGACTGATCAATGCGATAACCTCTTTTTTTCCTTCAAAAGAATACAAATCATTTCATCTCTAAATTGAAAAGGCAAAGGCGGTGCCCTAGAGACCAGATGAGAACTGTCTGTGGACGATGGTTACCATAGCAACCCATATCTCGAGCGGGGTAGGCTCCACAAAGGGTTCATGTTTTCTAAGCTTTTTGAATGGCATACTATCGTGGGCGGATATGAAGAAGAACATGAAATGTAAAAAAAAAATCATGCGGCGTTTCATAGAGAATCTAATTAAAATTATCTAGTCATGAACTCATGTCAGGGATTACCAGATCTGCTCCATGAAGGTTACCAATTGTTCAGCAACATTAAAATGTCAATATTCAGAGCATTACCGGTTATTAAGAAAATGAAAATTATTATGAAAAATACATGTAGAAGAAGGTGATTTTTTTTAAATACAATTTTCAGGAAAGAGGAAAGTTCTTATTTTAAGGTCAGAGTGCCGACAAAAATATTAAGAAATCCATGAATACTATATATATCACATTTTCAATCTTGCAGGAATGGAAAAGTTCAAACCATTAACAAACATCTTTTTGAATGTCAAAAAGATCAAGGTTTTTGCCCTGTTTATAAAATAACAAATAATTCTTAAATATTTTTGACCTACAGTGTGCAAGATTTGTCTCTATTGAAGAACAGGCCAATGAATATATTTACATAAGGATGCCTTGCTTTTGAGATTTATAAAAAAAAAAGTGGGCTAAATGTGGGGTACATTACCATATCAGAGCGATATATATGCAGTACATGCACTTTCCCTTTCCCTTGTCATGATATAAAAGATTATCCACTCATTCTATTTTTATCAAAATGACATTTCAAAGTCTATTACTTCTGTTTACGGAGTTCTCTATTTTCATAATGTTGTCATTGCAAAATGCATGAATCATAAATAAGCTGCAGGATGTCAAAACCACCCACAGGTATTAAAGGTGATCCTTGATTTCTGTTTTTAGAAACGCATTTCAAGGGATTTATCTGGATAAACATCATTTTGAATTGTTCATCAGGAATTAAATGACTTGATTTGCTTAGTAGACAATATGGTACATAAAAAGAGGGGGGAACAAGTTCAAGAATCCCTAATTTGTAACTATGAACCCGTGGCCGGTTTCTCCAACACTGTTATACATGTAGGTGTAAGTTCACAGACATCCTATAGAAACGTGTGATATAGAATTAGCACGTGGTTCAATGGGAAGTCCCTGAACTAAGACAAACGATGGTTTTGAGAAACTTGCCCCAGTATTTCCCACGCAGTCGGGAAATACAGGTATATAGGTCAAAATTATTTTTTTATTACTGATAGAGCTAAAGACTTATAATACCTTTAAAGCGTTCTTCTTCGACGATACAATTTAGGTAAAGGTCAGAGAGTGGGTCCTATTTCTATTTTGATTTGCTTCATAATTTGTTTGTCTGCGATCTGGAATTGATGAGGGAGCGTCATTTGTACGCTACCTGAATTGAAACACAGGTCTTCATCATAACCCCAAATAGGTTTGACTTACAAGCAGAGGGACTGCTGATGAGTGCCCTATTTCTAGGTGCTCCCATTCTGTTTTGTTTGATTTGAAGCTGACTTTATTCTAAAAGCTCCATCTCTCTCACACTGTAAGCATAGCCCACATCCAGTTAATGAAGAAACATGTTAGAAAATGTGATACAAAAGTGTTGTTTTGTGTTCATTATTATGTCTGGGAATCTTGGGTTTGATTCTGTTGGTCTCTTATGTTATGACAAAAGAAAAAAATGATTGGTAAAAAAAGTAAGGAAGAAAAAAAACCGTATCCAGCAACAAAAGAGCAACGATGCATGTATTTGTAAGAAAAATATCAATATTTCAGTCAAATTCCTTTATTATTTCACCTGGGAGAATAGAAATCATTACAAATTTACCACGTGCAGGTTAAGTTAAACAAAATAATTAAGAAGGGAAAATGAGCTTGAATGTGCCTAGAATACATGATACAAATTTAGAAAACTATAGTGCTCATTTATTGAAGAAGAAACAAATATTTCAAAAATATAAATCAATACCTGTGCAAAAATGGGCTGAGAATGGTGAGTGAGTTTGGTCTGGAAAACTTTATATAATTCTTGAAAACTAAAAGATCAAGCCAAACTAAAACATTTCAAGAAAAGAGCGCTATAGTTCCTCAAATTGGCATCTATTATTCTAGTCACATTCAAATTTGTTTTCCCAAGAAAATTTGATTTAATTTATTTTTTAAATCTATTTAATGTGTGCTACATGTATGAGATAATGATTTGTATTCATACTGGTGGAAGAATAAAGGATTTTAATGGAAATATTGATTTCTTTTTTAATACAAATATAATGTGAGAATAACTAATCCAGTCACAGTGAAAAGGATGTTAACCCATGCTTTTAGGAAAAATGTAATATAATTCTTGAAAACTAAAAGATATTTTGGTGAAGAACCAAAAAATAAGAATAAATTGCTGGGAAAATTTCACTTTTACTACACTTCTAAAATGAGGTCATGGGAACAAAAAAAGGTAAATTTCACACTGCTCCGTAAAGGACTCAAATCGAGTAATGATTTCTGCTCTCTTTACTTGTGCATACATTAAATTTTTAGTATTTTTTAGACCTAGACACAAAAAGAAGCATTTACCAGTAAAGTTCCAATTTTAATATATTCACAAAATATTTTTTATGAATTCTTATCAAGAAATGATGACAATAACAGGTTGATCGCACTGTTTCAACAGGACAGAAAAGAGGGTGAAGAAGAAATTGCATTATATATGATTCTATGTGAAAAGCTTTCTGGGTACTGTTAGTGGCGTTAAAATTGTCTCAAATCTAATATCGTCTCCAATTTACGAGCCTCCATTCCAATCTTGCGGAAGAAAATTACCACCGCAAATTGCGTTTTTATTGTTTCTGATGGCGTATTCACTCCTTGGAATAGATTACAGAACATCTTCTATTCATCTTGACTCCATAGTTATGATTTGTACTTTGGCCAAGTGCGCCTAAATGAATTGCGGTTTCTTCATAGCATTAACTTTCTAATATTCTCTATTCCCAATTGTTCTTCTTTTCAATTTTTGTTATCCCTCCCTCCCTCCCACCCCCTTCTCTCTTCTCTTCTCTTCTCTTCTCTTCTCTTCTCTTCTCTTCTCTTCTCTTCTCTTCTCTTCTCTTCTCTTCTCTCTCTCTCCACCCTTCCCTCCCCTCTCTGTCTCTCTCTCTCTCTCTCCCTCTGTTTCCCCTCTCTCTCTGTCTCTCTCTCTCTCTCTCTCTCTCTCTCTTGTTCATATCAGTCAATTATTCAACTTTGGGCATCCATGAAAAGGAAAATTCAAGACTTTGAAAATGGTCCAAAAAGTTGAGCCATTTATCAATGTGACTGAAAATATAGAAAGACGACTCTTGGCAATATTTGGCGTTAACTCATATCATTTTACACCTAGCATACACCCTCCTAGCCCCAAATAGATGTGTTTTTAAGATATTTACTCCAAAGGGCTTCAAGTTGACGTCAGCAATCTTCAATGTTTCATGCATTGTAACATGGTTGTACACAAGCCAAAGGCGTTCTTATAATGGCATCATTCTTCATAATAAATTCATCATACCTTCTCATCGAACATTCTGCATAAGTTATCTTAAGCAATCTTCGATCTTACACTCATTGTAAGATGGTTGTACTGCAAAGCCAAGGACGATCTTCTAATGGTATCATTCTTCATGATAAATTCATCATACCTTCTCAGCAACCATTCTTCATAACCGACATTGGAGTGTCAAGAATGCAAGAACACTCAATCAAGGAGTATCAGTGGCTAACCAATGTGCTTAAAGGTAAAGACCAGTTTTAAAAACACCCCCCCCCCCCCCCTCTCAAAAAATGAAATGGAAGTTCTCATTACCAATCATGTGAAACAATATGTTTTGACTAATACGTGATGATACAAATTTTGCAGAGAAGCCGCCTATTAATTGATATATTGGGTAAATTAGTATATCTATTTGGACCTGATAGATATCGTGCACGTGTCGCGTAGTCCCATATCCATCTTTCTGTGTACAGTGCTTATAACTTTACCAAGACTGGGCCAAATTTCTTATCATTTTGATGATTCCAGAACCTTGCAGTTCACACCAATACTTATATGCTAGATGATTAACCTTTTCTGATCGATTCCACAATGTTTCTTTCACAATGCAATCGCATGATCAGAACTCAACTTTACCTTTAAACTTGATCTTATGGTCTTTCTTTGTACTCAACAAACTATCACATTTCTCTGTCAATTTGCCCCTTTTCTGACCCCCTTTCTCCATTCACAATTCATTTTCCTATGACGTATATACACTTTGTTAGCTGCCTGCAAGAAGGCCTTTTCAGCCACTGACAATATAAAGCTCTTTAATACGGCCTTTGAGGGCAGAGACAATTTTTCAATACCTCATTTTTTATGAGAATATATTTTTGACCTATTATAATAATCTCTCTCTCTCTCTCTCCTTCTCTTTTGCTCCCTCCTTCCTCTCTTTCTATATCTCTCTCCCTCTCATTCTCTTTCAGGCCAGGGATTCTAATTATGTCTGTTCACCTTTCAAATTTGATATCACATACTTAAAGCCCAAGTCCACTCCAAAAATAACTGACTTTCAATAGAACCAGAAAAATCAGACAAACCAATCAAAAAAAGTTTGAGCAAAATCGGAGGACTAATAAGAAAGTTATGAATTTTTAATGACATGAATTTTTTCTAAATCGCTACACAAATTGGCAACTCACTCATGAGTCTGTGACGTAGGGTCCTCACTATCCACTAATTATTTTCTTTATATTGATAATATAAATTTCCTATTTTCACCCTAAGAATCTTATTTCTTCACACCAGCATCCAAGTTAGATTGTTAGTAATATGTTTTTGTGTGGATGCACAAATAAAGAGTAATTTTGTCCAGTTAAATCATGAAAAAATCGAATTTTGATAAACTATTTATATAAAAATCAATAATTATGAAATACAATATTCGGAAAATAGTATCAATTCTTCAAAATTCATAAAAGTTTTTGGGAAATGTCATGCACGCAATATGATACAAATCATATAACCTGGGCAAAGACATGGGGAAATTAAGTTTTGGGGGATAAAAAGGGAAATTAATGAGATTAAACTATATAAAGCAATTGATAAGTTGTGAGGACATGACGTCACGAACTGATAACCATCTTGGCAATTTGTGTCGTGAATCTCATTGTTCCATAGGTTTACATACTTTTTCAAAAAATCATAACTTTCTTATTAGTTATCCGATTTTGCTCAAACTTTTTTTGATTGGTTTGTCTCATTTTTCTGCTTTTATTGAAAGTAAGTTATTTTTCGAGTGGACTTGTCCTTTAACATCCCATAAAAAGGCAATACAAATCTCTACTGAATGACCAATATTACAGATAAAGGACAATTCAACAGTACTTGAAATTGAACACAACCGATAATACACAAATAAAATAATATTCATCGAGGAGAATGATTTCATAAAAGAGGCTATTGACATTTCAAGGCAGAAACTCATTCTCCTCATATTTTCTCCTCCTTCCCTTCTCAATCCTCTGTACATCTCTAAAATGTATCTGTGTATCTGCCTTATTCCCACAAGTACTCTCCCTCTATCTCACTCTTCTCCTATCTCCTTATTTGTCTGTCAATCTGTCTATCTTTCCATCTCTCTGTCTTTCGGTGGGGCTGTGTATACAGGTATGTCGTTCCACCTCACTGTCTCTTTCTCTATCTCTCTCTCTCTCTCTCTGACTCTGCCTCTCTCTCTTTCTCCTCTGTCTCTGTCTCTTTCTCCTGTCTCTCTCTCTCTCTCTTTCTCCTCTCTCTATCTCTCTTTCTCCTCTGTATATGTCTCTTTCTCTCTCTCGCTCTCTTTTTCTTTTTCTCCTCTCTCTCTCTTCCTTTCTAGCTTTCTCCCTCTATTCCGTCTCATCGCCTCTCTCTCCTCAATCTCCTCCTCCATCTTACTCCTCCTCTCTGGCCGTCTCCTGTCACCTCTCCATCTAATAATACCCCACTGCCTAGCTACAAGCACAACAAGGTGTGATGGGCTTCACGCTAACAATTTACAGAATCACCCAGCCTCCGGACGGACTGACGAGATCCCTACACCGTGTGATGGATGATCCCTCGTCTCAAATTGGCATCCCCGCTCAAAGCTCTATTAATCCGTTATTGACAAGCGATGGCTTCAAAATATATCAACAGGAAAAAGAGGAAAAAACACCAAGGTGTAATGGGTCTCTACAGGGCATTGCCACGCTCTCTTAGAGTACATGCACCTTCTAAATCCACAAGACTACCGCGTAACTACCATCTATATTAATTTTGCAATGCATGTATCATTGCCTCTAATGTAGAACCTTTTCTTCACCAAACATCAACTCAAATGTCTGACATCACTTACATTTGAATAGATTATACTCTATGATGCAATCATTGAATACTTTGTGTAGTGATTCAAATGTTTGCTAATAAATTATAACTTTAGCAGCCAACAGACAGCAAGAAACTTTTTGAATAATCACATTGGAATTGGGACAGGAGGCTTTATGCCACAGTAATTTAGTTAACTTTGTCTGTCCCTGGCGTTCCAATGGTTGATAATTATGTCTTATTTTGTATTGTGTACACTGATATGTAATGTTTTCCTTTGCCGAATAAATAATAATAATAATAATAATAATAAATTATAACTTTAACAGCCAATAGACAGCAAGAAACTGTGTGAATAATCACTTGGCTTGAGAGAGTCCACAGAAGTGGACGAAAGCTTGCTCACTAAAGGTGTCGTGGTCGAGTGGATATGTCACCGGACTGTGGATCATAAGGTCCGCGATTCAAGTCCCGCCGCGGCACTATAATGTCCTTTGGCAAGACATTGATCTTCATTTGCCACTATCCACCCAGGTGTTAAATGGGTAGGATGCGAAAAATAATGTGGTTTGATTAGCAAGTGGCGCTTGTGAAATGGCGACTGGCTGGAATGCTCCCCAGGGAGTGGAGAATGTGCATACATTGTGTACGGGTAAGCATGAATCCGATGACCGGGGTAATAATGCCTGCGGTCCTGAAATGCGCTATATAAGGACGAACTATTATTATTATGATTAAAGTTTAAGGTTGAGAAAAGCTTATTTTTATAACCCGAACTGATGAAAGTTTTCTATATCAACTTTAAAGGTAAAGACCAGTAATGGTCATGCGATTGCATTGTGAAAGAAACGTTGTGGAATCGATCAGAAAAGGTCGATCATCTAGCATCTAGCATCTGCAAGGTTCTGGAATCATCAAAATGATAAGAAATTTGGCTCATTCTTCGTAAAGTTACAAGCACTATACACAGAAAGATGTATATGGGACTACCCTATCTCTCTCACCAGACCATGAGAGAAATAAATTTACCAAATATATGAATTAGTAGGCGGTTTCCCGGCAAATTTGTTATCATCATGTATTAGTCAAAACATATTCTTTCACATGATTGGTAATGGAGAGCTTCCATTTCATTTTTTGAAATTGGGGCGTTGCCAATACTGGTCTTTACCTTTAACATTCAAGTATAAATGTCAGGAGCAATCTTGATTTCGATCTGTGTGGGATGCGTGTAAAGGGAGAAGGTCATAGATGATTAAAGAATAACAAAATATATAAATACAGAAAGAATCTGGACTACTTTTTGAGCTGCTTTACATATAATATGTGAAGAGCTTAAAGATGAAGTTGAGTTCTGGTCATGCGATTGCATTGTGAAAGAAACGGTGTGGAATCGACCAGAAAAGGTTGATCATCTAGCATATAAGAATTTGTGTGTATTGCAAGGTTCTGGAGTCATCAAAATGATAAGAAATTTGGCCAAGTCTTGGTAAAGTTGCAAACACTGCACACAGAAAGATGTATATGGGACTACACGAACACGTGGCGTAAAAAGCCAGTCCCCCGATTTTTACGAGTTACATGCATATTTAGAATATGAAGGCATTTGAAGAGCCATGCTTTTCAGGAAACATGTCTTATCTGATGTTCTTCCGCACTTGCATAATAAGAATGAGTAACACTCACAAATTATTTTTCACCTCTTCCCAGAACTCAACCTTCTCTTTAATTCCAAAAGGAGCTACATGTAAATCCACTTTTGATGAAAATTGCGTTATTGATATCAGAACAATGTTCACTTAAGTACCCGTCTTTTAACCAAATTATGTACCAACATTTTGGGAGCAATTGTACGAAAATGCACCTTCTAATATCACTTTTCCTTAGACGCCTGTACAAAATCTAATGTCTTTTTGCTTCAAAGTTACAAAAATGGATTTAGTTCCTTTTGGAATGGAACTCTTCATATGTGGTATTACTAAGCATAGACTTTCATGAAATTTATTGAAATAGCTAAAGGATTAGAATAGTTTTAATAACAGCTAATCCAGCATTATCCCTGATTATTCATGTTAATCTCTTGCTAATTATTGCAAGGACTAATGAATCAGACACTGACGAGGGGCTAATAATAAGCTGAACATCGTGCTTGAATGTTTGCGATCGATCTAGACAATCACAATTCTTTTTTAAGAGAGGGCCAAGTTAATAAAACTGTGAAGAATATATTCACCAACAGGAGCACAAATCAATAAATACTAGCTCTCAAAAGAAGCAATAAAAGCTATGAAAAAGCTCAAAATGAGCTCTGTAAATGAAAATAAACAATACAAAACGGAGGGATATTATAGAAGTCCAAGAAAAAGTATAATGACCTTTATTCTAAACACAGCAGAGAAACTTTCATAAAAACCGTTTGTTCACAGTATTTTGTTTCCTATTTGCTATTTAACGCAATAGTACCCCATTCACAGTGGTTTTGAAATTTGTAGCGGCGTTGTAGCGGAGCAGCGACACCACCATAACACCGCTACAAATGCATTCACAGTAGGAAAGTTATCCCGCTGCAGCAGCGGGATAAATATCATGTACCCATTCACGCTGCAGCGGGTGATTTTTATTACCTCCGTAACAAACACGTGTATGCATGGCTCATGACCCGCGAGTGACCCCGATATGACCGGAAATACTTGCTTGAAATTGCGCGGTAAACATGTCAAGTTGCTTTTTGTATCCTCGATCATATTACTTTTTAAAAAACTAGCATTTTTATTGCTTCCAGTCAGAATATTTTAATTTTTTGAAGTGTGAAATATTTTTATTTGGATAATTATAATACCTACATAATAATAAAATCAATTTGAATCCACTGGTTACTTTATTTCTATTTCACTTTATGTTCCCCATTGCTGTAGAAAAGAGGTCAGTGATAGGTAAGTAAACAAATCACACGTGTTTGTCGCGGTGTTATAGCGGAGAGCCTTCACACTGAGTAAACACAGCGACAGCAGCGGGACTGTCCCGCTGCTGTAGCTAGGCGTCCCTAGCGATAGTTTGTGTCGGCGTTATTGCTAGGCGGTGTTATCCCGCTATAGTTTATAACGGGTCCGAGCCTTCACACTGAAGACAACACCGCGACAGCAGCGGGACAGTCCCGCTGCTGTCGCGGTGTTTGAGGCCACTGTGAATGGGGTATAGGAAGCTTCCCTGTAGAAATTCAAATGAACTTCAAGAGTGTTATTTCACCTGCCTGGAGGCAGAAGGATGTTAACTCATATACAGTGAAACCTGTCTATAAAGACTGCTCAAGGGAGCCAAGAAGAGTGGTCTTTATAGGCAGGTTGGCATTATGTACAGGCTCATTTAGTAAATGTCTGAATGAGAAACAATTTTTAAGGGAAACAGAAAATGTGGTCTTTAAAGACAGGTGGTCTTTCTATACAGGTGGTCACAATTAAATGCCCTTCTAGTTCAGAGCAACATGTTTGTTTGTTTTTATCTTTATTTTGTATATATCATTCATTCTAAAAAAAAATGCTAAAGGGAGGGGCACTCAAGCTCTTCTCGAAAGAGCTCCACAACACTCCCAACTACTTTGTCTTACTTTCACTGAAAACACATTTCAACATTCACATGAACATAAACAGACCTTCAGAAACATGGCCAACCTTTAAAAAAAGACATAACCCTCAAAATCACCAGGGAGGTGCGAATCACCTCCCTGAAATTACAGACCTGTGGCATGTGGAGTGCACCATGGCATGGCAACTGGATAGCATTAATCCAATTGGGTAACATCACCAAGATTTAGAGTCTTGCGGAGCTGTCAATATTCATCTCTAAAAGCAGCGGCCCATCCGTTCCGCATGCAGCGACACATTTCTTATTGAATTTTGATTACAGGGTCTCGGTCTACTCATAAAGGTCAATCCTTTTTAAATATTTGCTCGTTTCCCATCTGCGACTAATTACATCTGATCACCACGGTGTGGGTGAGGACTGGAATACGGAGCTGAAAGTTTCTTAAGGATAACGAAGGCCTCATTAATTTGGTAATTAGCCAAGTGAGAATTGGTAATGGGAGTTTGGTGCTAGCATACTCTTAAACTAAATTATCTATTTTCTAAATTAACTATAATTTTGAAATGTGTTATCCATTGTACAACAAATTGAGAATGATCTTATCAGTTGGATTTAAATCAATAAAGTTTGAATTTGAATTTGAATTTGAATTTGAAATAGATAGGGTCAATCAGACAAAAACTGAATATAGGGTTATTGTGGTGCTAGAGACTAGTGGTGTTAATTTGAACTATATATGCATAACTAAGCACTTTGTTTTAACCCCATATATTTGTACTAAATTCTACTAATACCAAGATAACCGAGATGGAACCCATGACATAATCATTCAAGCACTACTTAAATAGGGTAGAGCCTTGTGGTGTTAAATTGAACTACAATGCATGCATAACTAAGAACTTTATAGTCTTAACCCCATAATGTACTATAATCTACTAACACGAAGATAATTGAAATGGAACCCATGACAGATGTTCATCATTCAAGCAACACATATATATGGTTAATTTGACCAACACTGTGGTGTCTAAAATGTGGTGCTAGAGCCTTCTGGTGTTAATTTGAACTATAATGCATGCATAACTAAGCACTTTGTCTTAACCCCATAATGTACTATAATCTACTAACACGAAGATAATTGAGATGGAACCCATGACAAATGTTCATCATTCAAGCAACGCATAGATAGGGTCTATTTGACGAACACTGTGGTGTCTAAAATGTGGTGCTAGAGCCTTCTGGTGTTAATTTGAACTATAATGCATGCATAACTAAGCACTTTGTCTTAACCCCATATAATGTACTATAATCTACTAACACAAAGATAATTGAGATGGAACCCATGACAAATGTTCATCATTCAAGCAACGCATAGATAGGGTCTATTTGACGAACACTGTGGTGTCTAAAATGAGGTGCTAGAGCCGTGTGGTGTTAAATTGTACTACAATGCATGCATAACTGAAGCACTTTGTCTTGTCCCCATAATGTACTATTAACACTTTGTCTTGTCCCCATAATGTACTATTAACACTTTGTCTTGTCCCCGTAATGTATTATTAACACTTTGTCTTGTCCCTATAATGTGCTATTAACACTTTGTCTTGTCCCTATAATGTACTATTAACACTTGGTCTTGTCCCCATAATGTACTATTAACACTTTGTCTTGTCCCCATAATGTACTATTAACACTTTGTCTTGTCCCTATAATGTGCTATTAACACTTTGTCTTGTCCCTATAATGTACTATTAACACTTTGTCTTGTCCCCATAATGTACTATTAACACTTTGTCTTGTCCCCATAATGTACTATTAACACTTTGTCTTGTCCCTATAATGTGCTATTAACACTTTGTATTGTCCCCATAATGTACTATTAGCACTTTGTCTTGTCCCTATAATGTGCTATTAACACTTTGTCTTGTCCCCATAATGTACTATTACCAGGATAATTGAGATGTTACCTATGACAGATACAAAGGATGTACCCCACCCACATATACATGTATGGCATATTTGATAATTTAACTGGTGCAATGGGTAAACAGGGTGTTTAAGTATGGTGTTAACACGTTGCGAAACTTGCATGACTGCAATTCAAAACATATAACATAAATAATGAATACCTTTTCTTATTAAACCACCTGAATACTCAAACAAAAATAATTGGGATGCAAACCATTGGAAATGCATGGCATGCACCCAAACACCGTACACCTGTATGAATGAAAATGACTGGGGTTTCCTACTACCAGTAGCTGATATTTCTTTAAATTCTGTACAACACTATGTGGACCCCTAATGAAAATCAGCTTTTTGCTATTTGGGGGTTCCATCTTGCGACCGCAACAATGTGACTTAAAAGAAAAACTATATATGCTGTAGGTGTAAATCTTCATTATATTTCTTATGTTCATTATATTTCTTATCTTTTTCCCCAATTTTTTCCTGTTTTGCTTTAAATTTACCACTCCCTTTTCACTCTCTCTCTCTCTCTCTCTCTCGCTCTCTCGCTCTCTCTCTCTCTATCTATTTATCTACCTCTCTCTCTCTATCTATCTGCCCCTCTCTCTCTATATATATATCTATTTCTCTCTCTCTGTCTCTCTCTCTCTCTGGCTCTCTCTCTCTCTCTCTCTCTCTCTCTCTCTATCTATCTACCCCTCTCTCTCTATATATATATCTATTTCTCTCTCTCTCTCTCTATATATATATATATATCTATTTCTCTCTCTCTCTCTCTCTATATATATATATATATCTATTTCTCTCTCTCTCTCTCTCTCTCTCTCTCTCTATATATATATATATATATATATCTATTTCTCTCTCTCTCTCCCTCTCTCTCTCTCTCTCTCTCTATATATATATATATCTCTCTATTTCTCTCTCTCTCTCTCTCTCTCTCTCTCTCTATATATATATATATCTATCCTCTCTCTCTCTCTCTCTCTCTTCCTTGGTCAATCACTCAATCAAGCAACATACATTTTTATCCTTATTCCTTTTTTTTCTTTGTCTCCTTCGACTGGAAAAAGCAAACAGGTTTTACATGTAGGCCTATATCACAAGCCTGCAACCTTCCATATCACATGCCTTATATGCATAGCCTGAAAATGGCTTTGCAATTAGTTAGAGAGCCTGGAAAAAGCCATCTCTTTTGTCTCTAAAATAATACCTCAATCGAGATCAACCGCACTATTAATCTGCGATGGAGAGGGGAGAGAATCTATATTTTCATCGATACAGACAAGCATGTACAGGAAGTATTGTGGGAATGTGTAAAGCGAACTGTATCAGTGCGGCTTTCTTTGTATGGCTCGTATCAGTATTCCATCTATCATATTGCATAGGGATATCGAATATCGTTTCATAGCTACATGTACCCACTCCTATGTGATCAGTGATAATGTAATGATTAAAGAAGCTGAACCTACAACAAAATGTGTGAGGCTGATCAGTAGAGCTTTCATAACACGACTTGTGGTGATATTTCATCGCGTAAATTATCAAACTTGGTACAAAGCATTATTTCAATGCCACCCCCCCCCCCCCAAAAAAAAGTTAATAATTATTATAATAGTGGGTTGATGTTGTCTGTCAAACTTGACATTCCTGGCACTCTGTAGGCTTTAGCATGGCTGCCATTATGGCGCTCTCGCATTTCAAGGAATCATAATTTCTTCCTGGTTTCCGATTTACCTCACCTGGGTCGAGTGTGGCAAATGTAGATAAATGTCTTGCCAAAGGACATACTGTAGTGCCACAGGGGGAGCTGAAACTGCTAACCATGCGATCTACAGTCCAGTGACTTATCCACTGGACCATGACACTTCATCAATAATTGATAAATCCAGCGCGGGAACCTACAAATAAGAGTGTAGGATAGATCAGTACACATTCCTTTACATGGCTTGTATTGAAATTCTTGACAGAAATTATTGACCAAGGTATTAAATATATTTTCATAGCCAACCCCCTCCCCCAATTGGTTTTTAATAATTGATGATAATTACAGAGCCTAAACCTACAAGGAAATATGTGAGACTGAGTATTGCAACTTGCATTGTATGGAGATTATATCTATCACATGACTTATTGATTCAGGTATATTGAGTATATTGGGTATCATTACATAGCTAATTAACCCCAACCCCATATTGGTCATTGGTGTACATAGCTAGAAGCTGCTATGAAACACCTACTGTCTACTACAATTGAGTTACATACATGTAGCTAAGTGCAGCTTGCATTACAAATTTTGTATTGCTATTCTATCTATCACATGAATTATTAAAACTAGGTATTGAGTTTCCTTTCATAAGCACCTTTCCCCAACCCCCTATATGGTCATCAATAATTGATTAAAACAGAACCAAATCCTATTATCAAATATCTGAGATGATCACCCGCAAGATATGGCTTGAATTGGGATTCTATCCATCACACAGATAATCAAACCTGGTATTGAGTATCGGATCAGAGCCAGTTCACCCCTTACATATTGGTCATTGAAAATTAATGTCATCTGGGCTTGAACCTACCAGTACTCCAAAATGGGTGCCACTAATTCATCAAAGATGTTTACACCAAAATAAAGCCTGACCCTACCCAGAAATGGAGCTGTTTATAAATTAAAAACAATGACTCCAAACAGACCCTGAACCTGACCTTACTTAATAATGGACACCCCTCATTCATCAACGACATTTCTACTATATCAGAGCGCGATCCTACTTCAAAATGGACGCCAATCCAATCGCTCATTAAAGACATTTACACCTGGGTGTTAACTCACCGAAGTCGCAATTTCCTTAATAGCTTTGCGTTTCCTGTTATTTGCTAGCTCAGTGACCAAACTAATAGCCTTGCGCCAATAACCTTTCTGTTTACAGACTTAATGCAGGTGGCACATGCAACCCTCTCCATCAAAACCAGCAGTAAGTCACACAACAGCTCAATTCTCATTTCAGACATGACATGGTTACCAAGCTCCAAATGGCTTTCAATCTTATTTTGTAGGTGGGAGTAGAATCTGTTTGCAACGTTACACGCTTTCACAGTGTTCTGAAAATGAATTGTACAATGAATACATACCGGTATCTAGATATTATTTGCAAATCACATAAAGTCTGTCCATATCTTCTGTTATTGTTTCTATTTCTGTTTACATACTTTAATACAGGTGACACATGTGACCCTCTCTAGCTAAAGCAGGAGTAAGTCACACTACAACTAAAGGCTCCCATCAGATGTTTAGATGGCTGCCATGGTACACAATTCTATAAATGGCCTTTTTTATAACTGCCACATTAGCGTCTTTTTGCAAGAAACTGATCTACCGTACATTTGCCACTCTCCACCCAGGTGAAGTAAAACCCCGGAAGGAAGACATTCCAAGAAAGCCAGAGTGCCAACTAAGGAAATTTCAACTAAAGCCAGGATGATAAGATATTTCTATAATTTGTATCCTAAAGAAAGCAATTTATGAATTGTCATGAAATTGGAACCAAAAGAAGAGAAAAATATAATTAAAAAAAATGTTGTAATCACTTTACATATGGGCTCTTTAAACTGGTTGAATCGGTAATGTCCTTGTGATGTCGTGGTGGACAACTTTCCTGTGTGTTCGAACACTCAAAATGACTAAAATATTGATTTTCCAAAAATGTAAGACTCAGGAGGGTGTATTTTATTTGGAAGCCCTTTGTTAATATTTCATCCAGAATATATTTTGAGTAGTGCCCCAAAGGGAGAAGGCATTTAAGAGAAAAACAGAAATGTATGGTTTACACGGCAAACAGGAGGGTTATCTGCAACTACGTCACAATCCCCTGATCAAACTGCCAATTTGAGATTTGAAAAGCCTTTAATAGTGATCTCATATTTCAGCATTTATAACTTTCATATTATTGGTCCAATTTATTTAAAACTTAAGCCATTCTGTTAATCTTATTGTTCAGCTTGCATACCGGTAAAAATGAACTTATTACAAGGGTTGGATCGCCCTTTAATATTATTGTCACAAATCACTAATGATCCAGCCTTTTAATCACATTGATTGAACTGAAGAATTAATAACTAATGCATTAGCTACAGGCACTAGGCATATGCACGAGGTTGGTTTAAAAAGCACCATCTTCCAAATGAAATACTTCTTCGCTACCCCTATAGCTACTAACTTAGAGTCTTAGATATATCCATTTGATATCAAATTCAAAATCCCCGTAATTAAACAATCCCAAAACCTGGGATCACAGAAGCACTTAAAAGATTTGCGAGCAAAGCATGTGCATTCCTATAGTGACGACTCTTGAGAAAATCGGGGTACAAATGTATTGAGGTGCGTTCAAGCGACACTTTTTCACCCTAGAAACACGGTTTTCAAAGACATTTAGATTAAAACACGGTTGCGTTCAATCAATTTTCAGAGATTTTTCGTCGCTCATAAAAATAAGTGTGTTTCAAAACGTAAACATGAAACGCTGAAAAATATGCGTTTTGTAACGTGATTCCATGGTCGCTAAAAATCAGTTGAATGCAACAGAGATGTCAATCATGATTCTATGACGTCATTATCGTGGCCTGTTTCTGGTTTGGTCGACAGTCGGATGTAAACACATTCAGAAAGCGCGCGCCGAAGTTGACCTATACTTCCTGGGTCAAAATGGGCAGTGGCTGGGCTTGATTCAGCGTTGAGGGGAAATTGCTTGAACGATCTCCGACAGTAACCGTGTTTTGTAAGGGTGTTTTGATTTGTGATTCATGCTTGTGATTCTAGCTTTTAAAAATTGCTTGAACGATCTCCGACAGTAACCGTGTTTTGTAAGGGTGTTTTGATTTGTGAATCATGCTTGTGATTCTAGCTTTTAAAAATTGCTTGAACGCACCCTTAGAAAATTATGTTTCAAGTAAGTGGAAATGTCATCTATGAATTAACGTTTGTATTCCTTATATAAGCAGGGTATCAATCAAAATGGTCGAAAAGACTAAACAAGGTGAAACAAAAAGGGTAAGGCCTCGGTAAGAAACTCCAATTTGGTGACTGATTCAAGAGCAACTGGGACCTATACATTAAAACCTTTCTCTACTTGCTATTTGTAATTCAATCAGTCATAGGTGTCCAATATAGCAAGACAACCAGGAAAGAAGAAAAATAATAATGAAATGAAACAAAGCAAAAATTGAGAAAATGTCTCTCAACATCAGGGACCCGTTTCACAAAGCCTTTTCGCAATGATAAATGACAACAATCAGTAACAAATTTGCTGATAACATATCAGAAGCAAGGATCTTATAACAAAAACTGTCACTAGCCACTGATGACAAGTTTTGTGAAATGAGGCCAGATTAACTCAAAATATCATTTGTAGTACATTAATATGACATTCTCCCCCCCCCCCCCAAAGAGAGGAGTAATATCCCTATTTCAAAACACTATTATTTTCTTTTTTTAAACTTCCTTTTTTTTTGGGGGGGGGGTATGGAGAAGAAGAAAAAATTGAGTTTTGTATTTTCGATCATTCTCAGGAAATCTTCTGCACAGTCCAAGCACTTTGCCTTCACTTGAGAATTATATCATTATCTTCATAGAGCACTTCATACATTATCAGTATCATTGTAATACAATATCTCTATCGGCTATTTATTACAAAACCGAAAGTAGTTCACATTTATAAGAGTACCACAGACACCCTGAACAGAAATGATAGAATCACAAAACCAAATGTAATCATAAAACCAGCCCTTGCCGTCCCAGACCAGATCATATTTCCGCAGTTAATATTCACAATGCATGAGTGGTCAATGCCACACTATTGTATCTACCATCTTCTGATCGGAGAGAGAGAGGGAGAGAGAGTGTGAGAGAGAGAAAGAAAGAGATGGAGAGTGTGTGTGGGAGAAAGAGAAAGAGAGATAGAGAGAAAGAGTGTTTGTGTGTGAGGGAGAAAGAGAGAGCGTGTGTGTGTGAGAGAGAGAGAGAGAGACAGAGAGTGTGTGAGAGAGAGACAGAGAGTGTGTGTGTGAGAGAGAAAGAGAGAGAGAGAATGTGTGTGGGAGAGAGAAAAAGAGAGAGAGAGAGAGTGTGGGTGTTGAGAGAGAGAGAGACAGAAAGAGACAGAGAGAGAAACGTAGACAGAGAGAGGGGAAAAATAGAAAGAAAACTAGAGAAAGAAAAAAAAGATAATAAGGGTGTGAAAGACAAATAAAAGACAGAGATAAAATAGAGAGAGGAAAAGAGAAAGAGAGAGAGAGAAGGTGAGAGAGAGGGAAAGTGAGAGAGAGAGAGGGAAAGTGAGAGAGAGAAAGTGAGGGACATAAGAAAAATGGCAGGGTGATAATCGCAGCACCCATTATACATTTATCACCACAGTGCGAATGAAAGGGGGATTAAGGATTCCTTTTTGAAGCTGTATCACGGCATCATCAATCAGTCTAATAATTCATTGATGCCATGCTTTCAAACTCATCCAGGGCTATTTTTTAAAAGGTTGAAGGAATTGGATTATGTTTATCAAATTGGCAACAGTATAAATCTCTCGCATTGATGAATGTAAAACAGAAATTAATTATGTGACAGAATACTACAAAGCGCTGCTGAAAATGCTTTCCTACCTATGAGGAATGACTTTAACATTTGATTGTGAACAGCATGTTCATCGATTTCAATACTCCTATCTGTTTTATTTTAAAGGGCTGAATGAATTAGCCTTTGATTCTCAAATTGGCAGCAGCGAAAAATTCTTCTGATGTTTTTTTAAAAGCTAATATGGAATTGCTAAGAGGAATATGAAATACATCTACAAGTAATGCAGCAAAAATACAGGTTTCTAAGGAGATAATGATTTTAAACTTGATTAAATTCTACAAATTTATCATGTTTAATGCTGCATTGCCGTGAAATTAGACTGTTCTTTGCAAATATCTGCTTGAGCTTGATTGTATTAAGATTACTACCAACTTGAATGGTTTAATGCTCATTTTTTTTCTTCATACTAAAACCATCAAATTAAAGTTTGATGGTTTAACGCTCACTTCTCCTCATTCTAATCTTACAAACTGCTCACAACACTTCACACAAAATTGGCAGTGTACTACAATTGTGCACTGTTCCCCTCTATGAAGGAAAATTTGACATTCAAAGTGTACATTAACTATTTAAGAGACAAGGCTGTCACACCGGGGCACAATAATCCGTCAGGAAATGGAGAAATAATGACAGTCAGCGCAGTTTCATATCACCATACCAGGTTTTTTTCTGCATGTTTACTTACCACAAGCTTTGAGAGGTGAAAAAGGCAGACGCTGAATAAAACAACAATAACATTTCATGTTCTTGACTTCTAGTGGGAGTGACAACACCTTATAGCCTATGAAATTTGTATTATTAGTATTAGTAGTAGTAGTGTTGTTGGTGTTGTTGTTGTTCTTTTCATGCAATTGCATTGTGAAAGAAAGGTTGTGGAATAGATCAGGAAAGGTTGATCATCTAGCATATCTACTGCAAGGTTCTGGAATCATCAAAATGATAAGAAATTTGGCCCAGTCTTGGTAAAGTTTCAAGTACTGTACACAGAAAGATGTATATGAGACTATCCTATATCTATCCAGTCCAGATATATATAACAATTTACCAAATATATAAATTATTAGGCGGTTTCCCGGCAAAATTTGTATCATCACGTATTAGTCAAAACTTATTCTTTCACATGATTGGTAGCTTCCATTTCATTTTTTGAGAGGGGGGTGTTTCCAAAACTGGTCTATACCTTTAATATCATATTATTTTTTTCTTGAATTGCTTTGAGCAATACATAACTTGATAGAACATTTACATGGCCTAAGACAGCAAAGTCAGATTTAAAAATGGATTTATTTTTTTTAATTTTTTTTAGTAGTCTCTAGTAGATGTGAAGTAATTATGAGTAAACTATTTTCCCTTCTGAAGAAGATTTTCATTACCCAATCCCCTCCATATCTTTAATCCCACTTCCCTTTTATCGGCTATTCAAAATGGCGGTATGCAGGTATTTGCCTTAGGGCTGGAATTACCATTGATTAAGATAAAACTCAAGAATAGCCATCTTGAGCAAGATACATAATTTTGCATAATCTACCCAATATCCCAATTTCAGGGTTATTTACCCCCCCCCCCCCCCCCCCTCAAAAGAAGAAGAAGTGAGTCTGGATTCCACATAGGTAAGCACAGCTAGCTAAGGCTTTATACTGACCTGGAGTGAAGGCTCATGTAGATACTAAATTATATAAAATGGCTTTAAACTGGAAAATCAATTTCACTGGATGAACAAATATGCAACAAACCTTAACAAACACTCAAATAAAAAGAGAGGAAAGGACAAGGACGAAGGAAATCGGAAGTGAAAAGGACAAATATCCTATCTCATATGAAGTCATCATTAAAAATGACAGCTGTGTTTGCAGGTATTTGCCCTGGCGATGGCATTATCATGGATTACAGTGATACTGAAGAATAAGGCTTCTTGAACAAGATACATAGGTTTGCATAATCTACCCAATATTCCAATTTCAAGGATGCTAATCCCCCTTTCTCCCCTTTACCCTACAAACATGACTAGACAGTGGGTCTAGATTTCATGAAGATACCGTAAATCTCTGTGTATAAGAAGCACCTGTGTATAAGGTGCACCCCATTTTGTTGTCGTTTTGTTGCCGAAAACCCATGCGGGGAAGGACTTTCATTTAACATTGAGGTGCAGTTGAAGGCGCCGATTTGTGCTTGTGAACTTGTCACAAATAATAGTAACAATGTCATTTTTAGAAGAATGTGTAAGATCATTAATGTAAATTAAAAACAGTAGAGTACCTAGGATAGAACCTTGTGGTACGCCGTGTGTAATAGAAGAAAAATTTGAGGAATTATTATCATAAACTACATACTGATATCTATTACAAAGATTATTTTCAAACCAAGATGACAGACAAATTTGAGTGTTGTTGTAGTTTCCGAGTGGTGAGTCAACACACAGATAACTGAGCTGGGAGACATTTTATTTTTTTTTTATTTTTTTTGTAACTGTGTATAAGACGCACCCCTGACTTTCGATTTTTTTTTTGGGGGGGCTGCAAAAAATGTGCCTTATACACAGAGATTTACGGGGTACGCACGGTTAGAATTTTTTTTTTGCAGGACTGGGATGAAAAATTAATGTAGATATACATGGTTATATAAAAGGGCTTGAAACTGGGATGAATTCAAGAAAATCAGAATGCACCAGATAATGAAATTTGCAACACACTCCCCTACCCCCCCCCCCCACCCCACCCCTCATACAAATTCAAATAAAAAGAAAAGACAAGACAAGAGAAGAGAAAATCAGACATGAAAGAGAAAAACATCCCATCTCACTGTAAAGCTATCATTAATAGTGACAAAACTCTATGTGCCTCCTCATTGAAAATTCCACCCAACATTTCACTAAGAGCATCACATTATCAAATCTTAAAACAGATTGCATCCATTTCAAATCAAGTTATGATATTATTTTGACAGGAGACTTTATTCTACAGTTGTAGTGCCCTAGAATCTGCGTAATACATGTATAATCCAAAGGATAAAAATAGTTTTGCTTGCAGACATGACAACAAAAATAACCTCTGGTATTATCAGGATTGAACAGATTGCATCCATTTCAAAGCAAAGAATGATATTATTTTGACAAGAGAACTGATTCTACGGTTTTAGTACCCTATAATTTGCGTCATATAATCACAAGTATAAAAATAGTTTTGCTAGATGAGATGATGACAAATATTACAACTGGTATATTATTGGAAGATGGAGCTGCATCAAGATACGATGAAAAGGTCAAAAGCAAAAGGAAATTGATGTAATTCATTTGGAAATAAAGAAAGATAAAATATTCACCCACCCCCATTGTTTGGTGCCAGAAGACCATTAAGTCAAATGCTTTAATGCTTTAATGCATTTAACATCCTTTTGGCTTTGAAGAGACAAAGGACTGGTGAATTGCTTTTTCAAAAGACCTTGCTTTTCAAATTTGTTAAATTGTGAATTGGGTAAGTTCTGTCACAATACTCTTTTACATTTGAAATCACTGAAGAGGTTCTTTGCTGAGTATAAAAATTCAATATTTGTTTAATCATTTTACTTTTTTATATCCAGACAGAGTGTATAGAAGTATAGGCAGTGCGTTAACTTAACGCACTGCCTATACTTCTGGATTGTGTCATCTCTGTATCTCATAGGGAATTTGACACCATTTGGGTGTTTACCCAATATCAGGTGTTATCAATCGCCATGATTAGCTTTCAGTTCTATCACCAACAAGCCTTATGTAATGCTCTGCATTTTCCACCCATTCCTCCAAATGGTAAAGTCACTTCCTGACATTACCATCACCTGAAGACTCTCTGAGAGAATATGGGGGGGGGGGGCGTTTTTTGATGGGACTACAGGTTTGCTGTGTACAGACTTGTACACCAATCAATGGTATTTCCAAAAAGGATGTTGTCTGCTGATGTTCTCCCTTTAAGCTTCCAAGGGATTGTATATCTTTGCCTCAGATTCTAAACAAAATCCTGGATTTAGCTCATGCTGCAATCATAATTATAAACCTTTAGGTCAGCCAGGAATCCCATGACTTTTACAAGCTGATCGCCTGTCTGATTATCAAGAAATTTATGATTGGAATTCAAAATTTCCTACAGTCTATTGGGGAAAATAAGTATGGTAAAACCGGTCACTCAAATATTTTTACTTTTTTGAGGCACTTCATGATTATTTTGAAGCACAATTTTTGTTAGGGCTTCAATATTACACCATAACACAGACACTGATAACACGTAGGGCCATGCATCTCAGATCTAACAGTGTTAACAATGCCTTTAAAGGGAACAAGATTATTCAGTAGTCAACAACTTCAACCAATTCACTTGCATGTGTTTTGAAATGGAAATAGATTGGGAATGCATCCTTTTGATTCCAAGCTATTCAATTTGAATAGAGACAGAGATACGCGAACATGAAAGTGGCCCGTTCGACCTTTATGCTACGGCACCCTGTTGCAAGCTTAACCATTTAATGCATACTAAAATAACCAACCTTCTTGCCAATTGAGTGAATGCACTAGCATCTAATTTCAAGGTCCCCAAAAATAATTCAACAGAAAAGGGCACGAGTACCATTTTATCTGGTAATTCTTCTCATTTCCTATGCATGGACAAAAACCAAGATGGCCGCACACAAAGCAATTTTCAAATTCATGGGCTCTCTATAATCTACCGGTAAGTGCTTATTAATGTAATTTTTTTTCCTCTGGCGGTAGTTAAAGCCCCACTGCACCTCTTATAGCTATTTGCGCCCTCTATATAGCAAACAATACCTAATCGGTGACCATTGGTCCCCCATGGTTCCCTTTTTCTTATGATAATAGAGAGCTGATTTGATAAGATAACCAACTGTCAGTGACCATACAGGGAGGTCCAAACTAGTGCAGATGGGTTTTAATATGTAGCAATGCATAAAATACAGGTTGCAGTATATTGCAAGCAGAGAGCGAGAAGGACATTATATTAAATAGCTATAATGTAGAGTTAACGCCCTTCTGATACACAACAGACCAATAAAATTCTATAGCTCTTAAGTTAAACATTTCATGAAAGAATACTTTTTCAGTGTAATGGTTAAGTTCTTCAGTACAAGTTTTCTTAAATAACTGAACATATTGTTGCTCTAAACAACTCATTACTGTTTAATAGGTCTGCTAAAGTTTTAAATTTCAAAAAGGAGTTTTTTTTTCAGTATAATGGTTAAGTTCTTGAGTAAGTTAACATATTGTTGGTCTAAACAATTCAATTATGGTTTACTATGTTCTGTTAATATATCCCACTACCACAACACATGATAACTGTTTAAGTTGATGTAATCTCAAAAAAACATAAATTATGCAATTTTCTTCTTTCTTTTTAATGCATTTTAAATCAAGGGCAATACTTAATACCCAGTCACCTCAATTTTCTCTACTTCTAGTCACACTATTACCTTTAAATCAATGTCATTTCAATTTGAGTTATGCAATTTTCTCCCTAGCTTTCAAATAAATTTTTCAGATCAAGGGCAAGCTCTTAAGTGGTTACCGATCTGTAACCCTCTCTTTCTCTCTCTCCGTGGTCTAGCTAGAATATTTCATCCGCATCATTAAAATGACAGGGAATGTATAATCAGTGGCGTAGCGAGACTCCATCCTTTGAGAGGGAGCGTGAATAACTAGGGGCAGCAGTCTCACTCTGAAAATTTCATGCCAATTTACAAGGATAATGATTAAAGGGGAGGGTACTGAAGGTGGTTCAGATGTCTGCATTTATGGTCTGTTTCCTCTTCTCTCTTTTTATCAGGTGGGCTGTATCTAATACAGACCACCTTATATTTTTGTTAAAATTGCCTTTATTATTTATTTTTCTTAATTCTCGCCACTTTTTTGTTAGCAAGATAACTTGAAATTGTCTGAATCAAATAACTTGAAATTTGGCACACATATGTATAGGCATATGGAAAAAACACAGTAAGGTTTTCAACCTTGACCTTGACTGATGACGTCATCTAGGCGCCATTTTGTGAAATTTTCTGAAAATAAACTCATGATCATATCTTCATAACCAAAAGGTATTTCTCATTCATATTTATTATGATCAAGGTCAATATCAGTCCAGTCAATTTCAGGTCAAAAAACGCGTGCGTGCGCGTACGTCCGCGCGTCAGTGCGCGCGCAAAATTTTAAAATGCTCAAAATCGTCTCAAATTTATTTTGCATACGTTTCAGGTCATTTTAAGCATTTTATAAAAAATCGCGCGTACGAGCATGCGCGCCCGTTTTCGCGCGTAACAGCATTACAAAACATAGAATCGCCATTTTTTTTTCTTTCATGATATTTCTCATATTTTTTCGAGGAATTTGATACCATGTTTATCTCTTTATGACCATTAATAACAAGATGAGCGTTAATTCTAGATAAATGTCTGTGTGCGCGAGCTCTTTTAATACATAGCGTATATGGGCAAAAACATGCCTATACAAAATCCATTATAGCTCTTTGGAATGAGCCGTGACCTTCAATTTGTTTTCATATTTAAATAGAGTATGAGTCGGAGATATGATTCCATGTCTCATTTGGCCATTAAGTGTATCGTGACATCATCACAATGGCCTTGGAACTCAAAATACGAATTTGCATATTATGACGTCAGCATATTTATGTAAAATTGATTGTATATCTGTAAATATTGATCAATTTTCTTCAAAATTTCGATATGTTGTAGCTAAAACAATTTTCTACAAGTTTAATAATAACTATTTATCATTTTGATGACGTCATCATAGTGAAAATTTCGATTAATGGCCTCATGTCAAAAACTTCATAATTTGCGTGTTATGCCTATAGAAGGTGAATTTAGTTCACGTTATGAATCTACATGATATTGTTTTTTAAGAATTTGTAAGCAGTATGTCGCTTATTTTTGCTCTATTTTGTCTCAAATTTTAGTTGACCAGCCCACCTATACTTGTTCCAAACAAGTATTATATGTCTAGTTTTATTTATTTTATTTGGGGGATCTTCCTTTTTTTTTTGGGGGGGGGGTTCACTCTTTGTATTTTTTCAACAGAGCTGAGAAATTGAAATGGGTGATATAAATATTGCAAGATTGTTTACTTTACTTTTATTAAAGAGAACTGTTGCTGAGCTAGCGCCATAAGCGTCCCTGGACAGTGTGTGCACTCTATAAGTTTATACTATTATTAATAAATGGAGGGGAGATGTGCCCCCCCCCCCCTTGCCCCTGGAGCTACGCCACTGAATACAATATTCACCAGGCTTACATCCAAATCCACCCTAGAGAGTACTTAGCTAATCATGGGAGCACAAAGCTCCTGGGGATATATTTTCCTGCAATTCTCTCATGATTTAAATAGAACTCGCCTCTTCTGTAAAGGTCACAAAAATAAAAGTATTAGATGAAACGATGAGTGAATACAAGACACCCTACACATGCACAAGATGGCATGATTTATAGTAATACTTCACAATCTGTAACATAATTGCAGATTGCCATCGAGGTATTAATAAGAGCTAATTGAATTTTTGGATAGCTCCCCAAGGTTGCATTTTTTAGACCATTAATTCACTCAGGTTAAGGGGAGACTAAAATGTGGCATACTTTTGATTATTATCATTACATGTAGCAAGATATAAACCTCGTTACATTGACGGGTGTTATTTTTGTTGTACATGTCAGAGAAACCAGCGCTCTTCCCCCTTTTTTTTATCGTTCTTATGATAGAGCGTCACTCTCTTCCTTTCATATTTATTTTTAGTTTAACCATGAACCTGTCCATGTTTTAACAGAGGCCTGCAAGCACATCAAGCTTACTGCTTATGCTGTAGCCCTCCATCATCACATTTATCTCATTCATATAGGCATGAAGCTTGTATCTTTGTCTCAGATTCTAAACAAAATCCTGTATTTAGCTCATGCTGCATTCATAATTATAAACCTTTAGGTCAGTCAGGAATACCATGACATTTACAAGCCCATCGCCTGTCTGATTATCAAGATATATATGATTGGAATTCAAAATTTCAAAAACTGTTTTCCCCAACGGTTTTTAAATGAGTATGGTAAAACCGGTCACTCAAAGATTTTTACTTTTTTGAGGCACTTCATGATCATTTTGAAGTGTAATTTCTTTAGGACTTCAATATTTCACCATATCACAGATGCTAATAACATGTAGGGCCATGCATCTTAGATTTGGCATTGTTAAAGAATGCCTTTAATTTCTTACTTTTTCTATACAATGTCGCATATTGTATTGTATTGAATGTTAATGTCATATTAATGCACATGGAAATATTTGTTCCAAAAGATGACATAGAAATCAATAAACCAATTATTAATTTTCAATAAAAATGTGAGTTTCCATATATCACAGTACATCAGTGAATTCAGGTAAGAGATCGAAGGTCAATTGTTGTTATAATTATTAAACAAAATGTTGATGAGTTTGTTTTCGACTGTGTTACAAAGGAACTTCCTCTTGAAAACATGACCGTTTTGGAGGCCTGAAGAGTAATTATGATTTCCCACAATTAAATGAAACCTGTGATTTCAGCCTTGTCTCCATTCCAATTCACAAATTTGTTAAATATGTCTACTGATGACAATAGGGGTATAGCAGTGTGTGTCGTAATTAAACATTTACACAGAGCATTGCATCAGTTGCATTCATTACATGGCTAGCTCTGCAAACATTTCAACTGACCTTGCAAGATTCAAAATTTCAAACCAACAGTTTTTCAATCCAAAACTTTGAAAAACAGGGACATAACGTAACATACCTTGTAAAAAACAGATTTCATTGGTATACAACAAAATAACAATGAAGCAATCAAATTTCATTCCGAAGTATTGTTCATTCCCAGATCTCACTATGACCTTTACAAGCTAATAATAACTCTCTTGGCTCCTCACCCCAAGTTTTTAAATAATTAATTTCCCACGTTGCAGCAGATAAAACATGATTACAATTATTTTTCGAATAAAACACACTCAAGGCCAATTCCAATACCCTATTGTATGTCCCACAGAAATCATTTTTAGATTAAACAATATATCATTGTCGTGTTAGCACATTTCAATTGATGTTTCAAAAGGGTTTTGAAATTTGCCTTAGGTCAATTTGTTCTTCAATAGTAGTTCCTATTGTCTTACAACTAAGGCAATGTTACTCAATTAATCAAACACACACTACATTGTGACAACCCCTTTCACATTCAAAACAATATTTCACAAAGATTCACACATAAAACATCACATATAAAACTTAACAAAATATGTACAAAATATGTACATACTCGATTGGCAGAGACATTGTTGATTCGGAATGAACGTTGTGAAGAATTTTTCTTCAATAGTAGTTCCTATTGTCTTACAACTAAGGCAATGTTACTCAATTAATCAAACACACACTACATTGTGACAACCCCTTTCACACTCAAAACCATTTTCCTGCAAACATTGCACATAAAACATCACACATTATTATTATTAACTGTAATATCACTACATGTACATACTCTGAAAGCAGAGACATTGTTGGTTCAGAATAAATGTTGTGAGAAAAAAAAAATCAAAAGTATTTCCCTTGTGTAATGTTACTCTATTAATTAAACAAATACCACATTGTGACTACCCCTTTCACACTCAAAATAATATTGCGCAAGATTCACACGTAAAACGTTGTGAAGATTTTTTTTCAAAAGTAGTTATTAATCAAACATACACCACATAGTGACTACCCCTTTCACACTCAAAACAATTTCCCGCAAACATTGCACATAAAACATCACACATCAACTTGAATATCACAAGATGTACATACTCTGATTGCAGAGACATTGCTGGTTCGGAATGAACGGTGTGAAGGATCCCGGGTTTCGTGGCCGGTTGGACCGGCTCGGCGTACATGGACCCAACGTCGTGGGCAAAACTTTGCAACCTACTCAACGCAGACCACATCATTTCACGCCATGCCAGTATCAGACGGTGTGAGAAATTAGTTAGGAATTAAATCGCAGGCAGGAGGGTACCAGATGCATCGTTAACATGGTTTTTGTCAAATGGGATATGATTGTTTAGAGTTATGATGATGAAATTGGATATGTGGGTCGTGGTTTATGCGTGAAAATCCATTACATATTGTGTCCCATTATCGAATCACACAAGGGGTGATTATGTTAATATTGAGCAAGATTACGGGGGAAAAATCAGATGATTACATACATGTAATATATATTTGTTGTGTATATGGATGGTAATAAGAATTCAAACATATATGCATACAAATATTCCCATGGAAAGGCAATAAATGTCATTAAAGTCAAATACGGTGAGGGGGGGGGGGGGAAATGAACATTCAATGAGTTATGAATTTTCAAATGTAAATTTTCAAAAATGAATAGAAAAAAATTCATTATAAGATGAAACAAATGAAATTAATGAATATAGTAATTCACAATTAAAAAATAACATTTTTAGATGGTTTCCAGAGATTTTTGATTTGTTAATGTATCATTCATAACCAGACATTAACCACGATCACAAGCATTCATAGCAAAGTAGCAATTGTTCATTTTTCATACCAAAATTGATTTATTTAGTGCATTAGTGAGTAATGGAGATAAGAATTAAAACCATGCCAACATAATTATTTGATTTTTGTGAAGTAGAATTATTTCATAATACCAAGCAAGGCGAAAGGAGTGGCAATTACCAAAATTGTAAATTTGAGGTTCAGTTTCAATTTGCGGGCATACATATTCAATCGATAGCACACAAATGAAACGGGTGCGTGTTTAAATTGGTAGTCAAAGTGGGTGGTTAATATTTAAATGGTATCCATGACGATAAGGAGGTGATGAGTGAATAGTTGAAGAAGATTGAGAAAAAAATGATGCAGAGGAAATCATAAAAAGGAAAACAAACCAAAAACATCATGAAATAAGGACAGTACAGAGTCCATGCAGGGAGTGATTCACATTCCGGTTGCCATGGAGACGTAAAACGGAAGAGATGGACGGATTGGTTGGAGACGGGACAAATTAATGTCATGCAAAACATAAATGGAGGGAAACAAAAAATAAAACAAACATAAACATGCAAGACAGGCATATATTAAAGAACAACTTAAAGCTTCTGCTACCAATATTAGAAATAATATGATGTTCTTTACATTTGCAGTTAATTGTAAAAGAAATTAGTTGAACATAAATATATATGTAAATATTTAAAGTTGAAGTAACACAGATAGAAAGAGAATTTTTTTTGTTTAAATTGTCTCATGGGAGAATATGAATTATGATTTTTTTTTTTTTTTTTGCAGAATCGTTTTCCCGCTTTAAAAAAAAAGTTTTCATCTTCTGGCTTCACCCTGATGGTTTGACCAAAGATACAAAATAGAATAAAAATTTGCAGGAGCTTTTTAAGGATTTGGTGATGAAGAAGTGTGATTTTCTCTCAGAAATATTACAATATTTGATTACTTTTCTTTCAGGCACTTTTGAAGCTTTTGAGAGCTAAATCGCTCATCCCTCCCATTAATTTCATCCTGATGGTATAACTAAAAAGTTTGACAGTCACAACTTGTATCACATTCATGCAACAGGAATTACCAATTGCTGAATGTTATATTTGTTACAGATTTTGATATGAAATGTACATTTAATACTCTTTTCATTTTACCATAACACTTTCACAGCAGAGTGTAGCATAATATATATATTTTTTTTAAAGAAAAGCCAAGGAAAAATGACATTCATGAAAGTCACTTGAGAACAGAATAAACTAAAGGCACTGTTAAACACTGTTTGACAATTGAAATACAAAACATCTCATCCAAACTGTATTTATTATCTCAAAATCTGAGATTTGCAGTTACAGGTTGAATAGACACCCCCCCCCCCCCCCTTACAGAGCGTTAAAAAAATAACTCAGAAAACAGTGAAATAAGGGGCTCTTTTTTACAAACAAAACCAATGTCATTTTTACTGGAAAATTCCACTACCCTACATAATTATTATGAAAACAGTGCCTTTAAATATTTCACGGATTCCGAAGGAAACAAAATAGATGAGAGATATCCAAACGAAAGTGATTCTGACAGCTGCTATTAGATATATCGTCCTTGTTTTCACGAAGTGACGGTAGTGAGGAAAATCGTAATGCAAAGTGAATGCAATTTTTTTTCACTACCGTCACTTCGTGAAAACAGCGACGATATATGCAAAAGTGATGAGGAAAGCAAAATTCAATGTCATCGTGAATGCCAAATCAGTAATATATTACAAACAGCATTAGTGTTGTATGTATCCACAAAAGGTGACCTTCTCTACAAAATACCAGTTTCTAATATAATGTTTCAGCTACTGGTAAACATTTTGTTATCTATTATTTGTTTTGTTTTTCATTTTGTATCAGAAATACAACTTTTCTACTCACATTTGCAATACAATTTTGTTTGCATATTTATGAATCTTCACTTTGATTTGTACATTTCTTCACTTTAAAAAATAGCCCTTGAAGGTGATTATTAAATATATATATATATATATATATATATATATATATATATATATATATATATATATATTTGTGTTATCAAGCAGATTGGTGCTTAGAATTTCAAGAGAGAAGATACTTGTATGTGGAGAGTATATTCCAATATGTAACAAAACTGGCTGTTTTATATTGGGAAATACTGAGATCAGGAAATAGATAAAACATTACAACACCACACAGCTAGCATGGCGCAATTAGGGAACAGTTTAATATGCTAGATGGACATGATGAGATTGAGAAGGAAAATGAAGAAAATGAAGAAGAAGAAGAAGAAGAAGAAGAAGAAGAAGAAGAAGAAGAAGAAGAAGAAGAAGAAGAAGAAGAAGAAGAAGAAGAAGGAGGAGGAGGAGAAGGAGAAAGAGAAGAAGAAGGAGAAGGAGAAGGAGAAGGAGGAGAAGGAGAAGGAGAAGAAGAAGAAGGAGAAGGAGAAGGAGGAGGAGGAGGAGGAGAAGGAGGAGAAGAAGAAAGAGAAGAAGAAGAAAAAAATGCAGATAGTCAAGAGAAGTTTCTGACTAAACATGAGACAAGCTTTGAATAGGCAATATGGAATTGATGATATTGAAAAGAAAAAGAAAAAAGGGAAAGAAAACCTTAAAGATGTAGACAGTCAAGGAAGTTTCTGTCTAAACATCAAGACATGCTTTGAATAGACAAGAAGGACATGATGAGATTAAGAAGAACAACAAAAATAGGAAAGAAAACTTCTGAAAGAAGTTTCTGCTTGAACATCAGGGCAAAGTTGAATAGGCAATTACATTTTTCACTGCGAACGATGGTAATGATACCGACAGTATGGAATATGAAACAAAGGCTGAATGAGAATAACAAATCGTATTTTAGCTGAATAATGATGCATGAATGTACATGTATGCTTACACATATATGCCAGATAATCACAATATTGAAGAAATAGAATCTGTATTCAAGTTGATAAAAAGCAGAAAATGGAATACAAGCCATGGAAAATTTAAAGGTACACCAATGTTTAGCATCCTTTTCAGTCATAAATGGCAAAAGTTATTTTTTTTTTAAACAAAAACATGAACGCGAGTAAAATATGAAACAATTCATTCATGATGCTTACTTTTAAAAATGTAAAGATTCACACAAAAATTGTATCAGAGAAATGTATTTTGCAGAGCACAGCAAAGACATGAAAATATTATTATATCCCTGCATACATGATTATGAAGATAATGATGAATAAACAAGCAGCGAAGTTTGCTCGAATGCAGCTGAATAAATGCAATCCAAGAAATGTTCATGCCTTATGTTTAGCCCCATACTTTACAACTTCAATCATCTTTTTAGCTATCACTTCATGCCTGTTTTCTTAGCAATGGATAGAAAATGTATAAATGGAAAAAAAGGAATAATAACGTGAGTAATCATGGAAAGAGTAACAAAATATATTCATGATTAAATAAGAAACTACCCGGTAAAAAAAATACAATGCCCTCATGATGAAATTTTTGTGTTCAATTGATTATGATTTTTTTTTTTACACGATGGAAGGTTGTGTTATGCAAATGAGCTATGCTTTATAAATTTCATGCATTTAATAACCGTCAAGGTCTAAGGCTGCTTTGTCGCAGCATGTTGGAGCGTAAGAAAACTGTTTAAAAATGCAGCATCCCAAACAAAATGGTATGAGATGGAAAGCGAAGTTATAGCCAGCGAGGCAAGCCATGAATATAAAACAAGCTTTTTCAAATCGGCAGCCAATTTCAGGCAAAAATGAAACACGGCAAAAATTACGAGGGCGTGTCATCCTTACGGAATTAAGGACGGGTCCACGGATTGGGACCGAAACATCACCGACTTCTTCGGAGTCTCCGAGCGTTTATTGCTCAGTTCCGGTGGTAAGGTGGCAGATTTGTCATCTACTTGGCTACGTGTACAAGAGAAAGGGGGAGAGAGAGAGAGTGGAAAGATTGTGAGGTAATATGTTTTGGAGGGGGTAGGGGAGGAGTGGGGAACAGCAATGAAAGATGGAGGAGACAAAAAGGGACACAGAAAGGGGAAGAGGGGAGAGAGAGAGAAATGGAGAGATGGAGACAAATAGAGAGAGGGAGAGAGAAAGGGGGTAGGAGAGAGGGGGAAAGAGGGGGAAAGGGGGGGAGAGAGAGGGGAGAGAGAGAGAGGGGGAGGAGAGAGAGGGGAGAGAGAGAGGGGAGAGAGAGAGGGGGGGAGGGAGAGAGAGAGGGGAAATAGTGAGAGAAAGAGAGAGGAAGAGAGAGAGAGTGAGAGAGAGATGGAGAGAGATGGAAAGAGGTGGAGAGAGATGGAGAGAGATGGACAGAGTTTGAGACAAAAATTGATTCATAGACAGGGAGTGGGATAAAGGAAGATAGAAATGACCTTCACAATGAGACACAACTACCGGTAGAAGAGATTATAAATACAACAAACATACACACATCCAAGAAAAGGAGTTATATTATAACAGAATCAATTCATCATTAAAGGAATCAAATCATCATTAAAGGAAACAAATTGTCTGTGGACACTCAATTACATCATCAGAGTTTACGACCATTGGGTTGTACAGCAGATGGCGTGAAGGAATACCAAAAAAAAGGATAGCTGCACATAACACCTTATCAAAATATTAATTGGAGAAACGTTCAGTAAATATGGTACGAGTATTCATAATAATAATAGTAATATATCTGTAAAGCGCTTAGGCACATCGTTGGATCGGTGTATTGAGCGCTATATAAAAAACGGATTATTATTATTATTCATGAAATAATAATTTATTACTCCACTACAGTAATCGTTTTAAATAAAAAGAAGTGAGGATGAGAAAGCAAGGGAGAGAGGAAACAAAAGAGAATGTGAGGACACACAATAAAAAATAAAAAAACAGACAAAGACAGTAGACTGGGAAGGATAGGAGAAAGTCTGTGAGACAGACTGATGTTAAAGATAACAAAAGAATGAATAGAGAGAAGGAGAGACACAGAGACAGGGAGAGAGACAGAGACAGAGACAGAGACAGAGAGAGAGAGAGAGAGAGAGAGAGAGAGAGAGAGAGAGAGAGCAAGCGAGATGAAAAGAAAAGTAGAAAGATAAAGAAAGATGTAAATGAGAAAGAGAGAGAAACAGGAAGAGAAGATAAAAACAAAGAGAAACATGAAGAAATTCAGTAACAGAGAGAAAGAGAAATACAGGAAGACAGAGAGGGGAGAGAATAGAAGAGAGAGTAGCTGTGAAAGAGAAAGTGTGATAGAGAGAGAAAGAAAGAGGGAAAAAAGAGAGAAAGAAAGAGGGGAAAAAGAGAGAAAGAAAGAGAAAGTGTGAGCGAGAGAAAGAAAAGGAGAGAAAAGGAGAGAAAAGGAGAAAGAAATAAAAAGAAAAAGAGAAAGAAAGGAAGAGAGGGAAAGAAAGGTAGTGATGAAAGGAGACTAAAGCTGGGGCAGGTGATTTTAAACGAGGTGTTGGCCAGAGAGACAAGACAGCAATGCATTATTGATCTTCCCTCGCTATCAAGGGAAAAATTCTGGAACAAATACTATGGAAATTATGTAGAATTAGGAAAAGAATAACTTTACACTAGTCCAGATGTTTTTCACTGAATAGAGGGCTTTTTGAGTGAATGGAGGCCTATTTGACAGATTATAATAATAATAATGATAATGGTATTTATCCAATAATCATCATCACAGTGCGAGAGCTGAATTAAAGATGAGTTTGAATTAAAAAAAAAATGCATGAACTTAATTAATTACAAACGTTGTAAAACATAAACAGAATATTTCCTCATTAAAAAATGGTAGGATTATTATGTTACAACAGTGAAAATGTAATAATCACAAATGAGGTTTGAAAGGGAAGTAGAAAAGGAGAAGTTGAGTTCCTAAATACTAATTAAGTATATTTAATCAAAGTAAATGTTGTAGATTACAAAAATAGTTTGAGGAGGTAACATATTATATTGTATAAAGTGTGGCGGTAACAAATTGGAATCATGATACCGAACGTACACAAAGGTGACCATTAATTGTAACGCTTTTGAGTCATGGCAAAATCAGGTTCCGTGAAAATAATAAATACACAGTTTGAATTATTCCATGCTTCATGTACTCACAGTGTGGGTATTCCAACACATGTGTGATTTCATCAACTAGCGTTGTTCGTGTGCACAAACAGCTTATATGATCAATGGGAAAATACCATCTTTCCACGTACTAATTTTTTTCTCCCTCTCTTTCTACCCATCCTCTTCTCCTTCTTTAAAAAAAAATCTACACTGTATCTTGCTCACTGTTTTTTAATTCTTCTCCTCCACTCGATTGAAGATCCCTCTACTTTGCTCTCTTTTGTCTTTTATTCCTTACTTTAGGGATTTCTTTCTCGTTTTCAGCATGCACTAGCTTTCTGCCTGTCACTTTCCCCCTTTCTTTCTCCTGTCTGTCTCTATCTTATGCTACGGTCACAAAGGTTCGTACCAACGATAATTTTGTACGAATCTCCCTGTTTTTCCATTGTCTTCCCGAATTTCCATTGTCTGAAAATCGTTTGTACGGCGTTCGTGGCAGTTCGTAATGGCATTTGTGACCAAGGCTTTACATACTTAATTGACCCCCCATTCACTATTTCTTCTTCCCCCCCCCCTCTCTCTCTCTCTCTCTCTCTCTCTCTCTATCTCTCTCTCTCTCTCTCTCTCTCTCTCTCTATCCCCCCTCTCCTCATCCATCTCTCTCTCTCTCTCTCTCTCTCTGGGGGTGGGGGGGGGGGGGTGGATATAAATATTTATCCTTCAACTTTCATTTTTGTTACGCAAGATTACACAATCCGCTGGTACCAGGCTACCAGCAAAAACCAAGTCTATATATAAATTAATGACACCATAAAACACAAACAGAGACCAGTGTCTAGAGAATGAATAATAAACCATATAGACATTCATCATCTACAATGTATAGTACGTGCCAAAATTGCAGCCAGTACAAATATGGGCTTAAAATGACATTCTGTGCTTCATTGGTATTCATTTACTGAATCCTGTATATAAAGACTGCTCGAAAGACACAAGAAAAATGTTCTTTATGGGCAATGTTCTATTAGTACAGGTTTCAATAAGTAATGGTTTTCAAGAATTAAAAAAAAAAGGTCTTCATAGACAGGTGATCTTTCTATACAGGTGGACGCTACTGCACGTTCAACGGTACCAATTCCACTACACTGTATATTACCTTTTACAGCGTACAGGTACGTGAACATGATTCTACACAAACAAAATTATATAAATATTTAATACCTGTTTCACCTGAGATGGGTTTCCTATTTGGCAGAAACAAATATCATGAAAACCTTTGTCACAAACAGAAAAATGAAACAGTTATTAGGTTTTATGATGCACGGCAGTCTCGTCAAATGAGCAAACATTACTCTTGGGCAATTTTGATAGCATTGCGGACTCGTACAAAGTGTAAACATTAATTTTTGATAGCTGTTTTATTGCCTCGTGCGAGAATGTATGAATAATGTACAGGTAAGGTTTCAAATATCAAATTTGTACTAGAGAATGTAATACTCCATACACACATATGCATGCCTTACTTCATTTCTACAGGAGATATACTACAGAGAAACCTGTCTATAAAGACCACTCATGGGAGACAACAAAAGAGGTCTTTATGAGCAGGTGGTCTTTATGTAGAGGTTCCTATAATACATGGTTCAATGAGAAACACATTATCAAAGGAAACACAAATGTTGTCTTTGTGGACAGGTGGTCTTTATGTACAGGTTCCTATAAATACATATGGGTGCAGAAACAGAAAATGTTGTCATGATAGACAGGTCGTCTTTGTGCACAGGTTTCTATAATAAATGGTTCGATGAGCACAATTCAATGGAAACAAAAATGTGGTCTTTGTGGACAGGTAGGCTTTCTATACAGGTGGTCAATAAAGCAGGTTTGACTGTATTTAAAAAGAAAACCAATTTGAAAGGGGGAAATTCTTACACATTCATGGAGTCCCTTGGATAGGATGTAAAGTTGTAAGTTGTTTGATATGCAAACTACATGTACAAGCGTATTGCTCTCGACAGTACATACATTTTCATCAAAGAACCCAGCTTGGTTCCTCCTGCCCTACGCAACAAAGACAGAAAACAACCGCTTCAAAGGGAATGGAGAAAATAATTTGTTGGCATCATTTTGAAACCGACGAATCTGTACGATAATATATGACAGATTCGTTGATTCAAAATAATGCAGACAAATTCATCAACACAGGAATATGTATTGGATATTAAACAAGCTATTCCTGTACGACTTTTTGTAATCCTAGGCTTAGTGCAACCAAGTAGTTTACCGAGGAGCCAACAGACTTACAAAATCCTAATCCATCTGCTACCCACCCCCATACCCCCTGTCATCTCGTAGTCTCTAAGCACATACTGTAATGGTTCTTTGACTCTCAACTCGTTACAAGCTTCAGTCGACCAGTGGAAACAACCAGGAGATTGCCATACTTAACTTTTCTCACACATATACATACAGCATACTTGTATAGGTGTAGTGGATAAGTTGCTGAACTGTAGATCACAAGGTACAGGGTTCCAATCCCAGCCCGACACTATTGGCCTTTGGCAAGACGTTAATCTACATTTGCCACACTCCACCCAGGTGAAGTAAATGGGGACCTGGTAATTATGCTGCATTATTGTAGAGCGCTAATAGAGACTTCTGATAAAGTAAGTGTTAGGCGCTATGTAAGCAAATATAATTAACTTGCCACTCTCCAACTTGGTACCTGGTAAGATGAACGTTAATGTAGTATGCCAGCATTGTGAGCGTCTGTAAAATGGCACCTGGCTGGCATACTAGCAAGGGTCTGTGCCTCAGACTAGTGTCCTAAATCCAAAGCAACGTCGCTGAATGTCGGTCAATGAAGGCAGACAATCTGGACTTACTAAACTTATAATCAGGTCATAGCCCACAAAGCCTTGATTACTTTAGCGATCGCCATCTTATTTGGTTTAAACATTTTTGTTTTGCTTTTCATCTTTCCGCCAATAGGAATACCGGTAAAGGCCAAACTTGATTATTTTTACAAACTTGACTAGATTTCTATGAATATTCTTCCAGTCATCCAAAAGCACAGAATTTTCTTATTACAGCTCAATAGGAAGAAAGCAATTATAGAAGATGACTAAAGGACTGCTTAGACCTTTCGGCTTGCTTTTGATATGAAATATAATTTTTCTTGTCTTCAACATTAAATGCCAAAAAGCATTTTTCTTCTCAGGATTTCCATGTCCTGTAATATTCACTTGATGATCCTTGCAAAGATTTGTATGTTTTTGAGAATTTATTTTTGCCGTTCCTTTATAGAAAGAAAAGAAAGAAAAGAAAAGAAAAGAAAGGTAGATGCTGTAAAATGTTGATTGCTTTGAATATCTCAGAAAGGCTGGTGAAATATAAACTGTTGCCCATAAAGTTGCAACAAAAATTTTTCTTACCACTTTTCATGGTTTATTCTTGAAAGATAAAGTTTATATCTTATCAGAACTCCATTCACTGATCAATTTAAAGTCTGACAGAGATAGTTGATGGAGTTATGGGCCCCATTTCACAAAACTTGTCATCAGTGACAAATGACAGTTTTTGTTATAAGCTAGTGAAATCCTTGCTTATGATTGGTTATCAGCAGATTTGTCACTGTTTTTTGTCATTTGTCATTGAAAAAAGGCTTTGCGAAACGGGTCCAAGATAGATATAAACATTATCTACATTATCTATCAAGACTAAACCATAATGAAGAGAGGCAAGGCAAAATAATTCCAACTTTATGGGAAACAAAGTACTTATCGTGTGCAAACACAAAAGTACCACTTATAGTAACAAAGTAATGGTATGCTTTAATGCCTGTCTGTAATAGTTTGACCGGAAGGGATTAGACCACCCAGCGTGGTCACTGACAGGTGGCTATCTCATTAACTCAGCTCTCATTTAACATAAGAAAAAGAGGATCATGGGGGACAAACAGGCACCGATTGGGGAAGTTTTCTATATAGAGGGAGCAAGTAGCTACAAGTAGTACAGTGGGGCTTTAATATAATTTCAAATTTATGAAGTAGTTTCTGGCCATACTCTTCAAGATACCAGGTTAAATAATCTTGACATGTGAAGTCAAGTGTTATACGGTTAGTGTAACTGATATTTCTCACAGTACACAATCACCATACACGTGTTACGGTTGCGTCTTAAATCACCATATTTATACGGTGCGCATGCATTAGGAATATGTAGGCTAACCTATTACAAGCTACTACAGATGAGGGTGAAATGTTTGGGGAATATTGGTCCATGCTTAATGCGCAAGGAATCTTTAAAGGTACCATCTTAATAGATTTGTGGGGAATTCGGGAAAATAGTGGGAATGACCCAAAGAGAAAGGGAAACAATGTATTAATAATAATAATAATAATATTTAATTTGTATAATTGTTATAATTTTTATAATCCCTACTTTCAATCTATAAAGTACCTCCTTGATGAACTACTAAATAATTATGATAAAAATGTACCATTACATAGCAAAAAAGTCAATCATAGCAAACAAATCTATTAAAGTCAAATTATACTTTTTTCCTGACTGCATATGAAATGGGCTGCTTCATTATAGTCATATTTTGTCAGTTGTCACACATATACTGTAGGTGTTGTGGTCCAAATATTGTCAGCTCCCGGCAGATTGGGTAAAAAAATTAGAAATACTTCATCACAGAAAAGGCCATCATCTCGACTCAAATTAAAGGACAGTAAAGCAAATGTTCTTTAAAATTCCCTGATTTAAAAATAATCAAGCTTTTTTTTTCCCCGATGCCAAGCTGCAATTAGATATTGAGTGCGGTAGGGCAAATGGAAAGCATTACATGAAAAGAGTTTCAATATTTCATCCAAACTGTCATCTCGTTACAATCGTCACAATCACATAATTGCAAACATCTCAGAGAGCTTTACAATCACCCTGCTATAAATAGCCTCATCATCCCTTGGGTATCAAACTTGGACCCAGGGAGCGGGAGTAATTAGCCACCTCTCGCCTCGGCATCGGATCCAATCTATCGCCCTCTATAACCACTGCTTCCATCCTCCGCTAGGGGAACATCATGACCCCCCTCAAAGCCCCACAGTAGGCCTGTTTTCATCAGCTACAGTTTGCCAAATAACCTGCTACTTCAACTATCCCGATCGCAAATTAACCAGTAAATTTGCGTCTTCATCAGCCCACAGTTGCAATAAGCTGGATGTTTGGTCGAGGAAATATCCAGAGAAATATTGGTCTAGTTTCCAAAATATAATTTGCGCTCGTTAGAGCTAGTTTGTGATGAGTGTATCGGTCTGGGGAAGATGAAATTTAGAGCTTTGTGATAACATCCGAGTCTGAAAATGACGGGTTATTTGGCAAACTCGAGCTGATGAGGCAAACTCGAGCTGATGAAGACAGGCTTAATGATCCTACGTAGAGAGTCCATCCGCGTACCCCAGGGTACCTTACGTAGAGTCCCAGCCTGCACTTGCAATTAGTGGGATATTTGGTCAAGAAAATAATCCAAGAAATCTTGGTCTTGTTAAAAATCCCGCTATTTTAGAAATAGCGGGATAGTCTGAGCTAGTTTGTGATGAGCGTATCGGTCTGGTGACCATGCAATTTCGAGCTTTGGGACAATAATATACGCCTGTATAAAAAAAATAAAAAAAATAAAAAAAAGAAGTACCAACTGTTTTTCTCTGTAAAATGTGGAATAAATAAAACTTCAAATAAAACTTCAAAACTTCAAAATATCCTGAGTCTGAAAATAGCGGGTTATTTGGCAAACATGGGCTGATGGGGACAGGCCTAATGATCGTACGTAGAGAGTCCATCCGCGTACCCCAGGGGCCTTACGTAGAGTCCCTCTATGAATATTTATGGGCCATTAAAGAGTATGGGGAGTATCCCATACCACTATGCTACATCATAATAGCGCATCTAAACCCAAGCATGAATAATTTTCATTACAAGCACACAACGTATAAGTTTCTATTTCTTCAGGAGATGAAACAAGGTTAGGGGGAAAAGTCTGCTTGAATTTAAGGGTAGCACTTAAAGTCATGTACATGTGTAGACACTGTATTGGTATATTAAGTTCTATGTGCAATGTACATTCATCAAATATCAAATTGTTTAGAAAGATATGAGTAAACCATACAGAAGTATCCTGCTTTTAACAAAAGCCAATTCATTTTTTTCCCTTAATGTTGTAGCTCTAAGTTGGAGCAAAAGCCAATGTGTGGCGTTAAATTTTTAATGTGTCAAGGTCGTAAAAAGATCCCAAATACTGTTGTGTTTACCTATAATTATAGTTTGGAGGTAAAATATTTTAGATTACTAAAGGGATTGGGTATCTATGTCTCAGATTCTGAAACAAAATCTGGGATAATAAGCTCACGCTGCAATGATAATTGTAAACCTTTAGGTCAGTCAGGAACCCCATGACCTTTACAAGCCGATCGCCTGTATAATTATCAAAATATTTATGATTGAAAATCGAAATCAAATTTTTCGTTTTCCTAACTGTTTTTTATAAAGCTACAGCCTATTGGGGAAAATGAGTATGGTAAAACCGGTCTTTCAAAGGTTTTTACTTTGTTGAGGCACTTACCGGTAATGATCATTTTGAAGCGCATTTTTGTTAGGACTTCAATATTACACCATATCACAGACAATGATAACACGTAGGGCCATGCATCTGAGATATAACATTGTTAAACGATGCCTTTAAGACAGATCTTTCCCTTTTATTGGGGGCTGTCAAATGCAAGGTTATTAGCGCTAATGCTCTGCGATGATATCCCCTGGTGTGAAAGCACCCCGACCTCCAGATCTCAAAGGGGTCAACAATTAGAGATGCCATCGGCTTGCCATCAAATCAGAATTCATATTTTGATTCCGACAACGATACCACGTTGTGCCGCCGTCAACACAAGCGGCGAGCTCAAGTCTGTCTATGCCTCGGGGATGATAATAGTCGTAGTACCTACATTTGAAAAATGGTCATCTAAGCATTAATGTTGTTCAGGCCTTACAGGGATCTGGTAACATTGTCCCAGATTCTGAAACAAAATCCTGGATTTAGCTCATGCTGCAATGATAATTATAAACCTTTAGGTCAGTCGGGAACCCCATGACTTGTACGAGCTGATCGCCTGTCTGATTATCAAGATATTTATGTTTGGAAATCAAAACCGAATTTTGCGTTTTTCGTAACGGTTTTCATAACTCTACAGTCTATTGGGGAAAATGAGTATGGTAAAACCGGTCACTCAAAGATATTTACTTTTTTGAGGCACTTACCGGTAATGATCATTTTGTTAGGACTTCAATATTACACCATGTCACAGACACTGATAACATGTAGGGCCATGCATCTCAGATTTAACATTGTTAAACGATGCCTTTAACAGGGAATAGTGGGTAATCATTAATCAGTTCCAAATTCTACTCTTTATGTGCCGCTCAAGTAATATCCCCCTGCCATTTGTATTCTTCAGGGGACATTCGTTACCAATGGATTCTAAACATGATTAGATATTCTTTCGAAATATCCACCCAGGGGCAATTTCAATACCCTATTGTACATAGGCTTACCATAGAAATCATGTTCAGATTATTTAATTTCATTGTAATGATTGCCCGTTTCAATAGGTGATTGCATATTTCAATAGGTGAAGGCAATTCAATAGGCACGTTTCAATAAGTGATTGCACGTCTCAATATGTGATTGCATGTTTCAATAGGTGAATGCAATTCCAATAGGTGATTGCATGCTTCAATAGGTGATTGCATGCTTCAATAGGTGATTGCACGTTTCAATAGGTGATTGCATGCAATTCAATAGATGATTGCTCATTTCAATAGGTGAATGCAATTCAATAGATGATTGCACGTTCAATAGGTGATTGCATGTTTCAATAGGTGATTGACAGGGCGATTGGACTTGACTTAGGTCGATTTTTCGGAAGTCGTTAACATGTTTGCCTATATCGTCGCTGTTTTCACGAAGTGACGGTAGTGAAAAAAAATTGCATTCACTTTGCGTTACAATTTTTCTCACTACCGTCACTTCGTGAAAGTAGGGACGATATGTAATACAACAATCAAACTAATCATTACAAGATAAAACTTTAAAGTTCATTCCGCCAGCCGCCCGCAAGTTTCAAGAAGGCAGATACTGCCACTGACAACACATTATGTAGGCCATACAGCCTTTTTGCGCTCATCCAATGATTTATGTCATCAAATATTTAGTGGCAGAGAAAGGGTTAAGCCCTTTAACCTGCCTGTATCAATGCTGATACGGCATTAGATGTCAAAAGAAAGAATAAAGTGCCAATAACCATACCTTGCTTATCGATAACATCCATCAACCGGCAGCAATCTTCCGCTAAAAACCCAAAGGGGGGCTTTCCACAACGCACAACATAAATTGTAAATCTAGTGAGCTCATCTATAGGTCAATACAGGTTTATGGTAGAGAAATTTCTGCATTAGTGCCACGTATTATACTCGTCAACTTCATAAATAAAGTAAAAGTTTGCTTACAGTTATTTGTACGACACCTTTCGGTGAAGTGCAAAACAAACACTTAAGCAGCCCCACCCAACTGCACAATTAAAAGGATTATATACAATCAATTAATTCAAAGTCATATTTGACATCAAGATTTTTTGATAATAGATTGCAAATTTCTTTTCATATTTCTCTTCATATTAGAATGCAAATCTAAGAGATTTGTTGGGGAAAAAAATGTTTAAAAAAGAAAAGAAAAGTGTTTCCAATTTTGAGATGTTAAGTTGAAGCAATCATTCCTTTAAAAGGTCATATTCCTCTTAATATTAGAATATAAATTCAAGAGGTGTTTTAGGGTAAAATAATGTTCAAAAATGAAAAGAGTTGCCAATGTTGATGCAATTGTTCCTTTTGAAAGGTCATTCTCCTTAGTGAGATATACCGTAAGTGTAATGATGCCGCTACAACCAATTATGTGATCTTCAACATTTACCCCAAGTTCCCTCTTCAGGCTCTATAAATCCCTCGCATGTTTTGCCAATGCTTCGGGGAGTAATCGAGACGATGTTTGGGGATGCCTGACGACTACATCAAATTTATTTGGACCCTGTTCACATTTGTCAGACAATTAAGGTGGCCTATCTGGACAGACATGGACACTCCTGTGTATGACAAGGAGTTATTGTGTGAATGCACTTTTGTTAACCAGATTAAATCTTAATGTGAACAGTGCATCACACAATATTGTGTTTTACGCTTTATAGTCAAATGGGTTTGAACCCTGTTCACATTTGTGAGACAATGGTGGCCTATCTGTACAGGAATGGGGACTCCTGTGTATGATACAAGGGGTTATTGTGTGAATGCATGTGTATTAACCAGATTAAATATTAATGTGAACAGTGCATTACACAATATTATGTGAGTGTTCAGTTCAGTTCAGGAAAGAGAAAGAGAAGAATATCATCAACTAGAAAAAAGTAGAGGAAACTTGTAGATTAATGTTCTCCAAGAGAAAAAAAGAACTGTCAAAGGTCCAAGGTATTGAAGATTAAAGTGCATTAAAACTCATCTGTAAAATAAAAGTTAAAATGTGAACAGTGCCTCACACAATATTTCACACCATGTCAGGTGTGTATTTTGTCTAGACAGGCCGGCAATAACAGGCATCTTCTAACCACATCTATAACTCACAACTCCTCAAAAAATTAGATATTAAAAAGTGGATCATAACACAGACCAATAAATGTAAAATAGGTTTGACGCCTTGAAGAAAAAAAATGGTTGAGGTCTCTCCATTTAAAACGATATTATTCTGAATTATTTTTCAGATGTGCATGAACAGTGCCTCACACTCGAGGTCTGAGTAAACATCATAAATCACACCATATTAGTGAAGTGTTTAGTCTGTGAACACCTGTGCATGGCAGATCATATTAGAGTAAACACACAGTGCATGTGGAGAAGACTAAATTCCAAACATCTCTATACCAAAGTTGGCTATAATTTACCCCCTACGGTCCCATAGGTCCCATAGGTATACTTTCATGTTACTTGTATTTTTGTGAAGAAGATACATGTAACAACCTAATAACCAAATATGTATAGTTTAATACTATGACACTACGGTCAACTAAATTAGTTGGAGTATAGAAACTGTCTATAGTAGATGTGAAAACATTCTTACTATCGACCAATCAGACATTTTTGTTAAATATCAGTTAAAGCCCGTCTGTACTAGTTTGGCCAGGGGGATTAGACCTCCCTGCAAGGTCACAGACAGGTGGTTATATCATCAAATCAGCTCTCAATTAACATAAGAAAGGGGGATCATGGGGGACCAACAGTCACTGATTAGGCATTGTTTGATGTACAGGTTGAGGGTGCAAGTAGCTATAAGTAGTGCAGTGGGGCTTTAAGACTCATTTCATCATTGTAATTCAACAATGTACTGCAAAGAATAATACTAAATGAATAATTTCTGGTCAAATAGTGTTTAAGCTGGTGACAGCACAAGTCTGAATGACTGATATGCTAAACCTCACACCATGAATAAAATAATAAGTGTTTGCTTTTATATGAGCAAACAATGTTTCATCATAATCAATCCCAATTCACACCAGTATTGTCATTTAAAGTCAATTGTCAGGTGTTTGCATTTCTTTGAAATATATGCATGAGTTTTAATAGTATATTTTTTTAATACACAGGTAATACAAGGCCTCATCTTTTAAAGAGTTGCAATTGATCCAATCAATCTTAAGTTTGCAGGCTCCTATCTCTTATGCACATAGTTTCAATTTATATATATCTCAAATAAGTAGCAATTTATGTCAGATTGGGCCCATATTTTTATACCCGGTTCGATTCAGCTCCAATTGACAAGTATAATAATGGGAATAGAAAACTATGAAAAATTAACAGGGGGATGTGAGACTATAGCCCTGTGGCCGATGAAAGATTTTACTATTAAATTTCTATTGTTGGTCTTATGAATATTACACTATTTAATGGATACTTTCAGTTGGTATAATACACCGGATTTAGAAAAAAATAATTTATAGAAAGGTTAGGTTATCAAAGATCATCATATGATATGTTTTCAAATATTTTCAAATTCATTTAGTATAATGCACTACACATGCTTTATCTCAATTAGTATTTATATATTTCCTGCAAATTTTGTATCTGCTTGCATTTGTACAATATTTGTGCTTTCATGATGAATCTAAAACCAAATGTTGATATTAACATTTCTTAACTTGAAAAGTTAGCAGAAATTCATCCATTTTATATGATTCATCCGTTCTAATAATCTGTGCTTAGGATTACTTCTTGCTCGCCTTAAAAGAGGATTTGCGCTCAAATTTTCATGCATGAGTAGGATTAACCTGGCAGATTTGATTCTTTAATGCGATTACTAAAACCTGCGCAAATATCTCTTGAATGTTTGTGATGCAAAAAAAGCCCTAGAAAACAAGTAAATCACATGCTGAGTTAGCAGAAGCATTAAACTGTTATTTTTCTTTACTCAGATATATAACATGTACATGTACACCTACACTGTACTTTCAGTACCGCATTTGCAAAAAGTTAAGATTTAGATTTCTTTTTCTTTTCATGCATGAATAAAACTGGTTTTGAATGTGGCTGTTTGGTTTCCCCAATGTGTTTTCCTTAAATAAGCTATTGAATACCTATGATGAAACCAAAAATGATACCATGAAAAGATAATAAGAAATTCATATTCAATAGAATTGCAAAATAAGGAGTTTTTTTCTCATTTGTAAGGGATTAGTATGGGAATATCAATTTCCCTCATCAAATTTAAAAATTAAATATTAGTAAGTGTGTGTGCTATTAAAGAAAAAATAATAACATAATTTTATGTTTAAATGTGATAAGTCTAGCATACAAGTGATGAAAATGGAATATGAAAGAAAACCATGCCATGGTAAAGATTGAGATACAAATTATACCACTTCTATACTTAAAAATAAAATACTGGTACCATGATAATTCTCCAATTATATAAATCAATATGTTCTCCATGCAATGTTTAAGTGCCGTTATTTGTTGCATCCAGAAGTTTACACTATTACAGCTGAGGTTTTTGTTATGAAACATCCCTACTCTATTAACTTTACAATTTTTAGGAAACAGAAAAAATAAGGAAAAGATTCTCTGCTGAGAATCTGAGTATGTTTAATATCTTTTAAAATTGCTGTTTGTTTTTTTGTTTTTTTAAATCAGCAGAGAAGTTCTGAAACTGAATAAAATCCCCACTATCATATCGTCTGTTTAGAGCCAGAAGGGGATTAAATTGTATACTGGAATACAGAGTTGACTCACTTTTGATTGAATGTAGAAATGAATGCAAAGGGAGAAGTTATCATGAGTCAGTGTGCAAACGATTCCTCAGACCGCAGACTGTTAGATTTGAAGGAATTAACATATTTTCTTTTGTGACAAGAACCTCCATTTCGATTATAAAAGAGATACAAGGGTAAATTCTCAAGAGGGAATCTTCTAGATTTTCATGAAAGAACTTCTGTCCACAATGAAACTTCACACAATTACTTCATGGGGTTAGAATACCTCTCTGCAAGTTGAGAAAAATTCTAGATCCACCATTGTTTAAGTTTTGAAAAATTAGATGTCAAGCTTTTTAATATTAACTAAAGATGGCTCAATAAAATCTATCAAACTGTGGAACATTTTTTGTTCTTCTTTATAAACTTAACTCTTTCTCTGCTATAAATATAGATTAAAATCCTAAACTGCAGCATTGTTTTGATGATTGTCACAAAAGTTGACTATGGTGAACCAATGTCAGTTCCCTTTGTCATCCAGATCGGACAAAGAGTTAATATAATTTGTATCTCAATCTGGTATACACCCAATGGCACTGTTTCTCCCAAGTCCCGTTCCCCCGTGGTTGATTAGTAAAGCACTGCATGCATGCTAGACCCACCTCTTCCTCTCAAAGTCAAAGCTCGTCTGTGCGAAACTATCCACTACCTCTACGTGCGCTCGATCCACCGTCGTCCGCGTCGCGATCGACGAGTCCCCCATCGTACCGTAGCCGGTCGCGATGGATTCATCATCGTTCACAACCGACTCGTCGCTCTCTGAACGGGGTCTTCAAAATTGGAGAAATTGGAAATCGACAGTTTCAAACACAGGAAGAAAAGGATTTGAAACGTGAGATTTTACCATAATATAGTACATCATACCATGGACCTACTGATCATATTATTGTATTCCACATATTACAGCATACCATCATACTACAAGTGGTGATGGCTTCTCTGTTACTCTCTGAGTTGGGTCTTCCACATTAGTGTTTATAACAAAAACTTTCAAACATAGACATAAACATGCTTTCAAATTTAAGAATATGTAACCATCTAATTGTATTCTCGATTGGGGCTGCATAGTTCTGTTTTATTCTCTGTCAAGAAAGTTTCTCTAAAAAAAAAATATTAAAAAAAAAGTAATAACAAGAATATCAATTCAGAGCAAATGTATTTACATTTGTTTTCATCCTAAGGGATTGTCAAATTGCCAACAAAGACATCCTTGGATTCAGCACAGTTAGTAAACAAAATGCTGAGAGCATTCAAAAAATGTAAGACGATTAAGAGAGAGAATGTATTATGTACAATTCCATGTATTAAATCCGCTAAACCACAACATCTCAACATAATCTTAAATTGTATAAGATTGTTGACAGTAAATATGCCTCATACTGTGTTTTGTACACAGTACACCTCCTATTTCATCTACATTTCCTATTCATTTATATCTACTAAATATGATTAAAATGCAGCGTTTTCCTGCATCGTATGTGGAAGGGCCACTACATGTGGGTCAATTGAGAAAAGCCATGGTGATTACAAGTCAACCGGCTCTCTACACTTCAGTTCATATATATCTATCCATCAATCCCTTCTCTCTCTTTCTCTCCCTCCCTCTTTGTCTCCATCTCTGTCTGTATGTCTGTCTCTCTCTCTCTCTTTCTCTCTCTCTCTACCTTGTATCCATCTACAGGTACTACATAATAATAATAACTTCTACTTATGCAGCGCTTTTCATAAGAGATTTATATCAAAGCGCTTTACAATATTGATGCAAGTTATTGCGAACAGAAAAATGACAAGAGAACAAAAGTGAAATTTTCAAACATAAAATAACAAGGTAAGGTAACAACTTAAGAACGAGGTTGAATATGCCTTTTCCATTAGATTGGTTTTTAATTTTGATTTAACCAAAGTAATATCAGAGATGCAATGCATGGAGGCTGGAAGAGAATTCGTCAAACGTGGTGCAGAGCATGAAAGGGACCTACCACCAAAGTATTTTGTTTTTGCTTTTTTAACGGTCAAGAGAGTTTGATTTGCAGAATGAAGGGGCCTATTGGGTCACTCAAGAAAAGCCTGGGTGATTACCAGCCAACCATCTCTCTCCACTCCAGTTCATATGTGTATATATACCTTCAATGCATAAAATACTCTAAAATACTGTAACTTGCCCTCATCTCAAGCATGACTTTTTCTAAGAATACCAGCACAAAAAAGGACAAGGCTATATTATGTAACTCTCTTATTATATAACACATTCATAATATAATGTGTTAGGAATTACTTTTTTCTCTCATGATTTAGCTTTCTTAAATCCCTTCTAATCATATATTCATCCCTTTTCCCCCTCTCTCTTTCTCTCTCTCTCTCTGTCCCTCTCTCTGTGTCTCTGTCTCCCCCTCCCTCTCTCTATTTGTCTCTCTCTATACTCTCCCTCTTCATCTCTGTCTCTCTCTCTCCCTCTCTCTCTGTCTCTCTCTCTCTCTCTACTTTGTATCCATCCACTACATGTGGGTCAATTGAGAAAAACCTAGGTGATTACCAGTCAACCGGCTCTATACACTCCACTTCATATACCTTTCATGCATTAAACACTCTGAAATAATGCAACTTGCAATGACACAGTTAATATTTCTGAATGACACATTGTTATTAGTGAGAAATACTTGATCTCTCAAAACTTTGATTTCATATCCCTTCCTATCATTTATTCATCCCTTTTGTTTTATATGTATCCCCCTATCCGTTTCTCTTTATCTGTGTTTCTTTTTCCCTAACAGAGTAGATTAAAGTCTAGTTCTCTCTCTTTCTCTTCACCTCTTCCCATCTCTCTCTCTCTGTATCGGTCTATGTCTCGCTCTCTCTCTCTCTGTATCTGTCCATGTCTCTCTCTTTCACTCTCTTTTTCTCTCACCCTCCCTCCCCCTCTCTCTCTGTGTATCTGTCTATGTCTCTCTCTCTCCTTCTCTTACTTTCACTCTCTTTTTCTCTCTCACCCTCCCTCCCCCCCCCCCCCTCTCTCTCTCTCTCTCTCTCCCTCTCTATCTCTCTCCTTCTCTCTGTCTCTCTCTCTCTCTCTCTACTTTGTCCTCATCTACCCTTTCTCTACCCTCCTCTGAAACGTGCATCTCACACTCGTTTACAGGCCAAACCCCAATGCCGCAGTTTGTCACATTCCGGATAACGGTACAATATGCATGTCTTCTTCCATGCATCATTAATTAGGACCATGTACAATCGTCACCCACACGGTCATTGCCTAGTCCATCAAAAGCTGTCATCTGCATACATGATCTTCAAGTCCCACCGAACAAGTTAAAGGGCAAATCCCCGCTCATATATTCCTAACTCTTTAGCCACTTCCGTTGACTAATTATCACATACGCTGAAGAGGATTTGTGTCGACTTCTGTCAGATACGATATTTGGCAGTTACATCAGGGACCCGTTTCACAAAACTTGTCATCAGTGACAAACTATAGTTTTTTGTTATAAGCTAGTGAAATCCTTGCTTCTGATTGGTTATCAGCAGATTTGGCATTGATTTTTGTCATTTGTCATTGAAAAAAGGATTTGTGAAAGGGGTCCAAGTCTTTGATTGTAGCATGTAATCTCTCTCTTCTGTCAGTCCATCTTTGCGTCCCAATCATCTCAATGTTTCCGTCTCTCCCCTTCTCCTTCCTTTCATTCCACTTTCATCCCCTCCCCTTTCCCCTCCCCCCCCCCCTCTCTCTCTCTCTCTCTACCAATCTCTATCTCTTAGTTTCCATAAATCCTCTTCTGTTTTTTGTATAATTCTTTCTTGCTCAAAAATATTACCCTTTTGTTTTACTGTACAAGTACATGTCCCCCTTTTCGTTTCTCTTTATCTTTGTTTCTTTTTCTTCACCTCTTCTCATCTCCCCCCCCCCCCTTCTCTCTCCCTCTCTGTCTCTGTCTCTGTCTCTGTCTCTCTGTCTCTTTCTCTCTTTCTCTCTTTCTCTCTTTCTCTCTCATTCTCTCCAGTCTTCACCAAAGCATTTCTATCCTTGCTTCCTATCTCTCATCCTCTATCACTTTCCTCTGCAGTCTCTATCTTCTCATCTCTTCCAGTTGAGCAATAACTCTCACAAGACCAGGACTCCTTTCCCACTTCTTGTTTACTCAGTCCCTGAAACGGCGCTTCTTCTTTCAATCCAGTTACTAGGTGCTGCGCACTAATAAGCAGGCGTGAAAGGCGCCATCCTGACAGCGTCACGTGCTTCGGGCCCTATAGTTCCCATCCCTTTGCGGTGCGCAGCCCTAGAAGACGAGTATGAAACACCCCACTTGAAGATGCACAAGACGGTTTTACGACACATTCTCCCGCAATAGTTTAAGGGTGCGTTCAAGCGAATTTTTTTGAAGCTGGAATTACAAACATGAATCACAAATCAAAATGTCGTTAAAAAACATGTTTACTGCGGGAGAGTGTTCAAGCGATTTTTCATCAAAGCTGATTCTCTCATTGTTATGTTTATTTTTATGACCGACGAAAAATTGTTTGAACGCAACCATGTTTTAAACTAAAGTTCTTTGAAAAACATGTTTCTAGGGTGAAAAAGTGTCGCTTGAACGCATCCTTAAACTCATCAAATTTCAAACGTCAGCCCTGTACCAAACACTTTACCTAACCCTAAACCTGATCCTCAACCTAACCTAAACCCAAATCCTAATCCTAAGCTACATGTAAACATGTCGCTATAACAAGTAAAAGAAAAATAATAACACTCCAAAACCAAGAGCGGCGCACGTAGGGATGAATTGGTTGCAAGTTAAAAAAGTGCTTATATGGACACACTTTCCACTGATGATATGAACGTGTTCCAAAAAAGGTGAAAGTACATGTACATGTCCGGTACTTCATGGAGTTATCTCCTTATTAATCCAGCCATGCAAAGTTCCTACTACATGTATCTGTCTGGCATTGCTATCTGTTTTCTAAATTCATAGGGAAAATCCTCTTAATTAATGTTTCGTAAACTGTAGATCATATTTGCAACCCCTTAAAAAAACAGTAGGTGATGAAAAAAATCATATTCCTTCACACCTACCAGCCTATCACTAAGAGTTAAATTTTCCTAAATTGGTGAGGGTGAGTGGAGGAGGGGTCTTTGAAAAAGAATTTACAAAGAATTACTGGCCGATTATACGACTCTCTGGCCATTAACGTGCTCTTGACTCAGAACGACCCTAACGCAGCCTCAGCTCTTAGCGCAAATACACCAGCACGCCTGGACGAAACGTGAAGAGCAAGGATCGCCAAATTTGACGAGGCATTAATTGGCACTGTCACACGTGTGCTCCATTGCCCGGGCGCCAAATTACACGCCAAAATCAACGGTGTCCGAGACTCCCGCTACAAACCGTTAATAATCGTCGTGCAAAGAGGGATCGCCGGGTCAATGGAGCATGCAGCTGCATATATTGTACTTGTTACTAAAACCTAATTGATGCCTGCATCCTCCCACAACTATGCGTGTGGGATGAATGGTTTTAGAAGGGATTTAAAGAGATGATTAAGTTCTATGAAAAAAAAGGGTAGATAATCTATGAGTTTTCTGATTTAATGTTACTCAGTGTATATATGGGAAATGTAAAAGATTGAATTAGAAATCTCATTAATTGTCATAATTCATTCTGCTCTCCTCATTGCCATTCATACTGGATGATATAAGGAGAGTATTAAGTGCAATTTTATAAAAAGTAATTTGCAGGCATAAATGTCAGGAATATGGTATATTATTAGAAAATACAATGAAAGGAAAGATAATTACAATTATGGAGCTAATATCATCAACTAGGGAAACACTAGTTAGGAAAACAACAAGGCAAATGAAGAAAAAAATGATAAATAGATCAAGGATCTAATATGAGCTATATTCATTGAAGACTTTAAAGATAAAGTAAAAAAAGACAAAAGATGGGAATTACTGGAAGGAATATCTATGGAATTTGTTTGTAATATGACAAGCCAAATAACAAAATAAGTTTAACAGAAAGTTCTGCTATATGAATGTCATGAGTATAGGCTTTTGAGGGATGCACACTAGATGGAAAAAATTGTGACTGAAGCGACTTTACTAAAAAATTCATAATCTACCAGAAATGGATTAGCTTTAATAGATTAGGTAATAAAATTGAAGATTAGGGGTAGAACTAATTTTCTCTGACCTAGAAATAAGATAAAAATATACTAATCTGAAATTATGGGGAAGTGCACTTCAATATAATTCTCTCCAAAGCCCATTCCAAATTTTCATAGCATATGAATAGTTAATACAAACATAATATCCAAATACATATTAAACTAAAGAAATAGCTTGCAATAAAATGCATTCACTGAATGAGAACACATGAAGAAATAAATACAAATACACTGCACTGTGCTACAGTATGTTCTACATATGCATGTAGTATTTAGAGCATCACACAAATAAAAGTAGCCCCCACCCAAAATAAAAAAAAAAAAAAAAAAAAAACAGGGATACATTATCCTTCCCATGTCTATTCATGTATGTACATGTACATGTACAGTTTATATTTTATCATTTAAATTTTTACCCGTTTTCATATTTAAGAAAAAAAAAAATCAGATAAATTATTTTCATTGAAAAAAATGGCACAGTGTGATACCATTTTTTTTTTTTTTTTTTTTTTTTTTAACTGGACCTGGTAGTCTGCAGGCACAGACTCTAATCTGATACTTAACCAAAATTCCTAAGGCCTTGAGCAGAGAGCCTAGCTCTGACAGTCTCTGGCTGTGTGCAGAGCAGCTAACGTGCAGAGCCTATGCAGTATGCTATCAACATAGTCTCACAGTGCACACACTGTCACGGACAACAAATAACAAGGGTCTGTGCATGCAAACAAGGATGGGGGAGGGGGATATCGAAACTAGGAGGGGGGATGTTCACACTTACTCAACATCTGGACTGGTGTCGCTGAGGTCTCTCTCCTGGCCGCACCACAACATCCCAAAGTTTATCCCGAAATCCATCTTGGAAATTTCGGCACCACGCCACAGATATCAAAGAATTCGATTCCAATATGATGCAAAAGGATTCTATTTCGTAGTTCTTTAATAGTAAGATTGCACTATGATCCACCTATACGTCAGTACATTTTGAACATCACAGATTGGACTTGAAATTTGGGGTCACTAACAGTTCAGCGACAATTTGGTGATAGAAACCTTGTCTGCTCTACATGTATATTTCTATTCTATCCTCCAATTTACGCTATTCTGTTAATTAAACTCTAAGGATTCAATTAGATGTTCTTCAAAAGAGTCAAGAATAAAGATTTTAATGGGCTTTTCCTATCTGAAAGAAAAATGATTTCGCCGAAACAAACTGATTCAAGCGTTAATTGGGGGGCTAAAAGTAGGCACCTTGAATCGCTAGGGCCATCAGAACAGAGAGAAAACATCACTATGAAGAGGTAGAAATTCCTGTTAGCATTTATTAATTCCAGAGTGCTTGCAATAAATCCCTAGGATTTGTTTAAGGCTTGAAGTGTTCTATGGCTGTATCCAGGTTTCAAAATCAATTTCTGTTTTCTGCTGAAATTAGCATTCCTTTAAAAAATGAATAAGAAATATAAAGTCTGATCCAGTAATCCAGGGCTCAAATGCTTATCCATTTTATTCCTGAAGGGTATTGCTCGCTCAGTATCCAAACCGTGCCATAAGATGCAAAGAAAAATACGTCACACGTATAAGGTTTCCATATATGAAAACCTTGAAGGCAATGGCTCATTCATTTTCATCAAGTAAATTCCACTGTTTGACTGTTGGTATTCCAGCTCAAGCTCGATAAAAAATCTCCAAATTGATATATTCCGTCTCCATGTTAATCCGCAGTTATCCTAACGCTGAAGGCAACATGAAAAAATCCCAAGGAAGACGCCATACCATCACATAGATCACATTAAATTGACGTCTCCTTGCGAATCATTCCTCTGCCACCAGCTTCCTATCTAAATCATTCTCTGTACACATTCCAGCATATTTTCCATATGTAACAAATTGTGACTATAACGGCACTTCCCGATCGTCTCGTGTGCTTTTGTATTGATTCCTGATGCGCAAATCGAATTTGACAGGTCTTATCTCCAGTGGGCTTCTCGAGCCTACGGTCGCTATAATGAGCATGCCTGTTTTTCTAACAATCCCATTTGGGGGATCATCATCCAGTCCATCAGCATAATTTCCAGAGGAAAAACTAAAAGGGGCTTCGCAAATTCGGAAAGAGAGCAGGGAATTAGCAAGGGTTATAAGGGTAAATTATGCCAAGACATCAAGCTGGGGACTGGCAAATGCGGTGGATGGGGAGTGGTAAAATGGGGTTAGGGAGTGGTAAAATGGGGAAAGGGAGTGGTAAAATGGGGATAGGGAGTGGTAAAATGGGGATAGGGAGTGGTAAAGTGGGGATAGGGAGTGGTAAAGTGGGGATAGGGAGTAGTAAAATGGGGATAGGGAGTGGTAAAAGGTGGATAGGGAGTGGTAAAAAGGTGGAAGGGTCTCAAAAGAAAACCTGCAAGGATAAGGAGGGCAGAGCAAAATTTGGCACCGAACAAAAAATATGTCTGGAGAAAAGGCGACTTGCTAGATACGATTACGATAGATAATTCGGCAGAGGGGGTTTCCTAGTCTATAAAAAAAAAAAGCCAGATAATCACACGCTGTAGGGAGCGGAAGATAAGCCAACCAACAATTTACGAAAACTTGTCAGCTAAAAGTCCTTGATGAAATTCAAAAGGGGTGATTCCACAAGTCCTTCTAAAAATGTCAAAAACACTTCCAAAGTCAATATCGTGGGTAGGAAACCTCAACTGGCACGGAAAGCTGAAGGTTAAAAGAAGATTGTCAGTCACCTTCTTCTCACATCACAGCATCTTATCTTTTAACTGGATTGCAAACTCGACACTTTGAAGGACACCTACTGCACAAAAAAGGCCAAGTGCATACAGTGGTTATTTCCAGTATCCGAGATACATCTACAGTATGCAAAGTTGTCTAGCGTTTAATGCCTTTCCAAATATCTTATGCCATACAAAAATCCTGGAGACATGAATTTGAGATTGTGGAATGATGCCAGTGCCTGAAGTTCGGAGGTCCAATATACTCTTCTTGATTACACTGAAGTTTAGGGATTTTTTCCTACTAATCTGAACAAAGCATGGTTTTATGATTTCATGAATCTACTTAAGTAAAGCGACTTTCAACATACTGTGGGAAGTGCAATACCAGAGAATTTTCTAGAAATCAATGTCTTTCAATCAATAAAAGCTGTTAAACCATGGCTCTTGACTGCACATCGGACAGTGGTATCAAAGCTTACATGCATATCAATGTGATTGCTCCATTCAAAACGAATAGGCTATGTTCACATCTTGGGTAGATTTCACTGAACCTGTCAACGAGAAGAGCCTTGAAGATATCATATGAAAGGCATCATTCAACTTAGTGGGTGAGATATTTGACACTACCTTATTGTATCCTTTCAACTCTCTCCTACATATAGAATCTGTGTCCTCTTCATGAAAAGACGTGTTGGGAACACAGACATTTAACACTCTCAATAGAAATGTTGATACTTTTTCTCACACACAAATCCTGAAATGTAGTGGTCCTAAAAATCCTGAAATGTATTCCATGTCATAACAGCACACGATTCAATGCTATGCTCCCAGATGAGTTCAATATTCTTTCAATGTTCTCATTTATCTATGTCATGTATGAGTTGTAACCAAATATATTTCCTCTTCACCCAATTTGCAGCATAACTTGACAGACATTCACTGGGTACAGGCTGAGTAAAAACTGGTAGCACTGCTCCACTCAAGCTTGGATGTTACATCCAATTCACCAGAAGTGGGCTTTTACCATATTGTAGTGATATTCAATGGTGAAACCGAGTCTTAGACAACCTTACCAAGTAGTTAATGTTCACCAGTACCACGCTATACCATCAAATGCAGAATTTTCTTCTCTTCTCATCTGTGCTATTCATGTAGTATGTAATTCACTGGGTCCAAAAGCTGCACGATGGCCTTTTCGAGTTATCCGGTATGCTCATCAAGTAATAAGGAATCCTCATCATTTTCTCACACAATAATGCTGCTTTCTTACTTAATGCAAGTCAGAGTCAATCAGAATCAATATCGGCAAACTCAATGAGCCGGGTCTGGGTGCAATTCACTGAACATGCAGGGTAGGGCGGAGTTAATCCACATCACTCAAACAATCACAACTGCAAACCCCATCTGAAGTCTAATCTGAAGATTGACGAAAGACCTGTTTCATTGGTAAATGTTAAGGCTGTGTGTCAATACTCCTCTCCTTTGATGGTGCACTGTGATATTTTCCTTAAGTAAGATACATGTACGGTAGGTAAACCGATCATTAGATATAATTCCAAAGAAGATGATATAAAAGAAGTCAACCTTTGCTAATCAAAACTGTACATGCCCCATCTGTTCGACCTGACACTGAACAAGTGATGAAAGAACTGTCTCATTGGTACATATGTTCACCTCACGTATTTTTACTTTGCTCCATGCACCGTAATATTTTCGTTTCACAAGAGAAATAAAAAGAAACAGTGAATCCTGGCAAGACGGCAGTATCAAAAAGCGATCACTCGTGCAGGTATCCAAAGTAGCAACTAGCTGTTCACAAAAACTGATGAAAGAACTGTCACTCTGCTGAACATTAGGTTGTGCAGGTTTCTACTTTCTTTGTGGTACATGTACATTCATTATGTGTACGTACTTTCAGAGATGAATGGAGCATTACGGTATCACAAAGGAGACAACATTAAAAAGCGATCACTCTCGCAGATATCTAAAGTAGGTTACACGTATGTTCTAAGTGACACCTAACGCACTGATGATAGTACCACAACATTGGTAAATGTTACAAATAGGCTGTGCAATATTTCTCCAGTCCTCACACTAAAATCGATGCGTTACGTACTTGGATAAAAGGAGCATTAAGTGATCACAAAGAAGAGAACATTAAAAAGCGATCGCTTTCGCAGATATCCAAAGTAGGTTACACTTATGTTCCAAATGACACCTAACGCACTGATGATAGTACCACAACATTGGTAAATGTTACAAATAGGCTGTGCAATATTTCTCCAGTCCTCGCACTAAAATAGATGCATTACGTACTTGGATAAAAGGAGCATTAAGTGATCACAAAGAAGAGAACATTCAAAAGTGATCACTCTCGCAGATATCTTACACGTATGTTCCAAAGGACAACTACACCTGACGATAGTATCACAACATTGGTAGATTATGTTACAAATAGGCTGTGCAATGTTTCTCCAATCCTCGCACTAAAATAGACGCCTTACGTACTTGGATAAAAGGAGCATTAAGTGATCACAAAGAAGTGAACATTAAAAAACGATCACACTTGATGGCAACCAAAGTAGCATCTGGTCGAAACAACATCTGTCCTTATGCTACACAAACACAGTGACAATGCCATCCAAAAACTTCCACAGGGCACAGGAGACACCGGAAAACGGTGCTGGGTGATAAAAATGGGCGAATAATGAGCCGAGCTGAAGTGAAATGCAAATTCAACAAGCTGTCACCAACCGTACTAATTATCACACGAGTATGCGCTAATATTGGCACTTAAAAATTCAATTAGGCCATCTCTCTACCTATAAACGGGCCGATAATTAGGCCAAATCTACAGACAATAATCCCTCACCCTACATGTGTACAATGTACATCGATGCGACTTGCAGTACAAGGGGGGGGGGGCACTGTTTGCGTGTGCTGTCAGAACAAACATACATGTGATATTGAAAAAATGTCAGGCTCTGGAGTTGGTGGGCATGTTTTCGTAATTAAAAACAAACTAAGGAATAGCCGGCTCGATGCGCTTTGGGGAATGTAGTAATAAATGTACGCAACCCATCTGTCAAATAAAATCGGTGAGTTGTTGCTATGGCGACTTTGTGACTAATATGAGGTGAAGTTATAGTAAAGGTTCGTTAAATTTGAATTATCCCCTTTGTAGAAATTAATTTCTTAGTAAAGCAGAACTTAGTATCAATATTTATCAATTCATATCTTTGTTATGCATTTATACAACCCAACTGTAATTCAAATCTAGTCTAGAATTTAAGGGACAAGAAGTTATTATTTGAATGTAAAACTACTTACTTTTGGTGTCCACAGTTATGTACGATTAAGTACAGAAATCTTACATTTCAGTCCTGTAATAGTAGTTTACAAACTATTTACACATTGCAAATTATGTTTCATTCAGGAAACACATCATTCCTTCAATTGAAGTCGTTATCAGACTAATGCAAAACCTTATCTGACAATGAGGCAAAGAGAAAGCATGTAGAGAATAAGATGTACTGTACATAACTCGGTGTCCACATTTGTTTTGGCCATATTCTAATAACTAAATTGAAAAAAGTTGATATGGCAATGGTTTTAAGTTTTGTTTACAGTATGTTTTAACATCTTATGTACTTTGTCAGAAAAAGTAAAATTATAAGGGAAATATCAGCATGAAGTGGACACCGAGTTATGTACGTAACATTTTTGATGATGTGATATTTAGCTACTGATTGCCACTTAACGGCAATGTGTTAAGGTCTGATTTTTTTAGCTATATGTTGCATAATGTTTGCAGATTACAAAAATAATGTTGCCACAGTCTATAATTGACTTTTAAAATTCACCTCATATGTAACACTTTTGTGCCCTTGATCAGAGCCCTACACATATATAACATCATCTCCACATCTCCACCCCCCCCCCCCTCCTCCCTCTTTATTGATCTTTCTTCCTTTAACTCTCCTTTCTCTCTCTCACATACATGTACATTCTCTCTCTCTCTCTCTCTCTCCCCCTCCCTCTCTCCCTCCCTCCCTCCCTTCCTTCCTTTCCTCACTCCCTTCCTCACTCCCTCCCTCTTTCTCTCTCTCTCCCTCCCTCTCTCTTTCTCTCATTCCTTCTGCCCCTCCTAACCGTCTCTCTGAAAATCATATTTCACTAAATATTGAAAAGTGACATGTTCAGTTATGATAGAGTGAAAGTTTTCCTAAAGCTTTTGAAATAGGATTGTCATAATATATGTGTATAGATTGTCAATCTGCTTCAATCTCATATACTTTCTTAACTCCTCATCTCTTCAACCCTTATCGTAAAAAAATATAAAAAAACTAGACATATAATACTTGTTTGGAACAAGTATAGGTGGGCTGGTCAACTAAAATTTGACACAAAATAGAGCAAAAATAAGCGAGATTATGCTGAAAACAATGTCATATAGATTAATGATGTGAAAGAAATTCACCTTCCTTAGGCATAACACGCAACTTAAGAAATTTCTGATATGTGCCCTTTAATCGTAATTTTAACCATGATGACGTGATCAAAATGAAAAATGGTGGTAACTGAGCTTGTAGACAATTGTCTTAGCTACAACATATCGAAATTTGGAAGAAAATCGATCAATATTTACAGAGATACAATCAATTTTACATAAATATGCTGACTTCATAATATGCAAATTCGTATTTTGAGTTCCAAGGCCATTATGATGATGTCACGATACACTTAATGGCCAAATGAGACATGGAATCATATCTTCGACTCATACTCTATCTAAATATGAAAAAAATTTGAAGGTCACGGTTCATTCCAAAGAGCTATAATGGATTTTGTATAGGCATGTTTTTGCCCATATATGGTATGTATTAAAAGAGCTCGCACGCACGGACATTTTTCTTGAATTGACGCTCATCTTTTAATTATTATTCATACAGAGATAAACATGGTATCAAATTCCTCGAGAAAATATGAGAAATATCATGAAAGAAAAAAATGGCGATTCTATGTTGTGTAATGGTGTTACGCGCGAAAACGCGCGCGCATGTGCGTGTGCGCGATTTTTTTATAAAATGCTTAAAATGACCTGAAACGCATGCAAAATAAATTTGAGACGATTTTGAGAATTTTAAAATTTTGCGCGCGCATTGACGCGCGGACGTACGCGCACGCGCGCGTTTTTTGACCTGAAATTGACCGGACGGATATTGACCTTGATCATGATAAATATGAATGAGAAATGGTTTTTGGTTATGAAGATATGATCAAGAGTTTATTTTCAAAAAAATTTACAAAATGGCGCCTAGATGACGTCACCAGTCAAGGTCAAGGTCAACAAATTTGCTGTGTTTTGTGAATATGCCTATACATATGTGTGTTAAATTTTAAGATATTTGATTAAGCCATTTTCAAATAATCTTGAACACAAAAAAGTGGGTCGAAATAAGAAAAATAAATAAATAAATAAATAATAAATAATAAATAAAGGCGATTTTAACAAAAATATAAGGTGGTCTGTATTAGATACAGCCCACCTGATAAACAAAACAAAAACATCCTATCAAAACCAGGCCAGGAATTATAACCCTTCCCCGTCAAGTGCCTTAATACCCGATGAATATTTCAACATTACGAGTTCACTATAGCCCAAACCAGTCAACTTCACGGTGTGCCTGTATTAAAGCCTGATCGTTAATAATTAAAAGCTCATCTAGTGGAAAATATTCAATATTTAGTCTCCCGGTTCAGCGCATGGGTAAATCGCAATTATGCCATCGCGGATTGCCTGCCTAGGTAAGTTTGGCTTGCGTACATAGGAATATGGCTTGTTGAAATGTTCGACTTAAAGATAAAATTGAGTACTGGTCATGCGATTGTATTGTGAGAAAAACGGTGTGGAATCGATCAGAAAATGTAGCATATAAGTATTGGTGTCAGTGAAAAAAATACACGGGGGCTCGGGGCGAATTAGCCCCCGAAATGCCCAAAATAGCCCCCGAAAATCAGAAAAGAGCCCCTGTAAATTTGCATAGAGTTCAATGCAAAACAAATTTTAGAATGTCATTTTCATGCAGGCAAGCTTGAAAAGTAGCCCCCGAAAAATAAATATTAATTTTTTCCCTGATTGGTGTGTACTTCAAAGTTCTGGAATCATCAAAATGATAAGAAATTTGGCTCAGTCTTGGTAAAAGTAACAAGCACTGTACAAAGAAGGATGTACAATGTACATGTACATGTATGTGGGACTACACAAACATGCAGCATACAAATTTGGTCCTTATTTTTAGACTGTTTATTTGGAATATGAATGCATTTGAAGAGCCATGCTTTTCATGGAACATCTTTCTCTCATGTTCTTCCACACTTGCATAATAACAATAGCGCTCACAAATTATTTTTCACCTCTCCCCAGAACTCAACCTTCTCTTTAAAGACAGCATCGAGTACATGTATGGCAAAGGTAAGTTTATGAGCTCGGTCATAAATTTTACATCGATTCCACAGAGGAAAATATTGGAGGAAAGAGGGGTGAAAAGAAACGAATCGAACAATTATCTCTCGCTGATGCTTCAGATCAGGTACTTGCAAACAGAAGTAATCTCACATATGACATTTGAAATTCAAATCTAAATTAAAACCTTAGAATCCAATCCAATTCAGAAAGCAATTGTTATAGCACCTTTTCCTTGCATTCACAAAACACACTTCAAAATTTGTTATACTACATGTAAGTGACGTTTAATGGGCCACTTTAATAAACAATGATCAAACACTAATAATCAAAGTAATAATCACAAATATATTCTACATGAATAAACAATGTAAAACACAACAAAGAGTGGTTTGGAGTATCCATTTAAAGGGACAATACATTTTCAGCTTGGAAAGTCATTTTCTTTTTGCCCCCTCATTTTCACTCGAAGATATTCCATGGACATCATTGTGACTGTGCATGTTTAGACAGTCTACATGTAGCTAAAATGCAAATGCACTGTCGCACATAAATTTGATTACTTTTTCTTACCTTTTTCAAATATAATTTTTGTGACACTATGGCTTATTCTTGATAGATAAAGTTTGTACATATAGTGAAAACTGTCTATAAAGACCACTCAAGGAAGACAAGAAAAGGGGTATTTATGGGCAGGTGGACTTACGGTTCCTTTTAATAGCACATGTTTAAATGAGAAACCATTTTCAAGGGAAACAAAAATTGTGGTCTTTGTAGACAGGTGGTCTTTCTATCCAGGTGGTCACTATTAAAAGCAGATTTGACTGTAATTTGAATAATTTTTTCTTCCCTTTTATAAATAGAATGATTGTGACACTACAGCGTATGGCTTAGTCTTGCTACATGTAGATAAAGTTTATATCTTCTCAGAACTGTATTGATCAATCTCTATGACACTTTAGACTGATCAATGAACAAAGTTCTGAGGAGATATGAACTACAGTCAAACCTGCTTTTTTGATCATCTGTATAGAAAAAACACCTGTCTACAAAGACCACCATTTTTGTTTCCCTTGAAAACAGTTTCTCATTGAAACCGCCTGCCTATAAAGACTACTTTTTCTTGTCTCCCTTTGGGAGGTTTTTACAGACAGGTTTCAATCATGAAGATACCTTATTAACACAATCATTTCATAACTGATGTAAAATAAAAATATTCCAACTTCATGAGAAAGAGTGCATACTGATCGTTCAGAGCCATAAGAAGGGCATTAACTCTGTGTTAGAACACACCCATCTAGCTCCAAACAGATGACATCTCGATGGAAACCATCGTCCTGACCATTAAAACGCGATACACGTTTTTGAAACGATGATGAACATTCTGGGAATCTGGCCAAAGGTGTGCAAATCAATGGAGAACCTTGAAGAAACTCTCAAGTGGAAACTAAATAATTGATCAAAACCAATCAATTTCATCATCTGATGAACTTTAAGATATATAGGCCTTCGTATTGAAGGGTTCCTCAGCTGTCTTCAATTGATCTGATTAAAGGTACAGATCAGCGAAATAACAATTTGTGTACAGCCTGTAGGTGTAGGTATAAAAAAAAATGTATTGAAAATACAGACAATTTTCATTGGCTAGCTAGGGCAATCGTATCCAAAAAAACTGTGGCTTAAGCTTGTATCAAGCTTAAACGTTATTAGTAGGCAAGCTTTAGCTTGTTTCAAAACATTAGTAGGCAAGTCTTTCACAGTTTATTGCTGCCTGCTACTTCAAGATCACTAAAAACTATTTACCCAGCCTCCTACAGTTTCAATGTTACAGAGTGTAGGCCTATACATACATGTATAGAAATGAAAGAATGAAAGAATGACAAATAAAAAAAACATGCACACAGAACCCAATTTAGGCTATCAGATCGCTGCACTTTATATCAGAGATGCCAACTTTTGGAAATCAGAAATAGGGAGGATTTGTAATCGACACCAATTAATGTGCGCGTAGCGCACATCTCGAGCGCGTAGCGCCCGACACATGCGGCCGGGGTCCAGGGCCCGCCTTAGGGCCCTGGAAGCTCTGGGGTTCTAGATGCTCTCTGGTGCAATCTGAGCCTTATTTTGGAGCATTTTACATGTGTATTTAGTTAAATAATTCCCCCTTTTTTTTTAAATAACATAAAAATTGTACAAAATGCATGATGAATTACTTTCAGACTTCCGATTACACAGGTACTTGATACTGTATTCGGTCTTATACTTCCGAGACCATTTCCTGGTCTTATTTTGCTGATTTTCCGCCATTTGGATTCTGTGGCAATATCCACGCATTGGTTACGGCGATCCATATGCTGAAACAATCTTTCGCTACTCTTAATTTGTCTTTTAACATAGTGGAATTATTACATGCTTAAGTTAGCAGATGATATTTCTCTTTCAATTCACAGATATATATACTGATAAGCGCCCTCCAAAAAAAATCATAATAAAAAAAAAAAAAAAAAAAAAAAAAAAAAAAAAAAAAAAAATCATTTTTTTTTTTTTTTTTTTTTTTAATAAATCGGGAGGATAAGGATGGTGATCGTAAGGTCGGGAGTTGGGGTGAATTATCGGGAGCCTCCCGATAAAATCGGGAGGGTTGGCATCTCTGTTATATTACCACCGTTAATATTATTGTCTTCATATTGGCTATTAAAGCTTTATACACCTTTCTGGGTTCCTACAGTACTTGCATCCTTTTCTATGTGAGTGCATTTAGAAAAGTTAGCACATGGACATGACTGGATTCTGTCTGCATACATTTTTGGCTATTCATACTTCTAATATCCACTATCTTATAAACGCCAGATTTTGTTTCTTTCTCTCTTTCCTTTTTTTTTCTTTTTTCCTTTCTTTCTTATTTTTCTTTCTTTCTTCCTTCCTTTTATCTTTATTTCTGCTTTTGTTTCTTTCTTTTTTTCTTGCATTATTTCTGTCATTATTTTGTTTCTTCTTTTAAAGATTTTCCTCCTTTTAATTGATTCATACAAACATTACGATGTACGTACACAAATCACTTTGATCTGTGGAATGACAAGTCAGCTTCACTTACTGGTAACATTCACTTTAATACAAGATTTTTCTAACAAACTATTTTTTTTTTATCTGCCTTTAAATATTTCTTTTAATTTATCTACACCCACATTACTAAATGTAGCTGTGCAAAAGTCACCTTCAATGGTGCATTGACTTTTTTTTCAAGCTTTTTTTTCTCCATCATTTCATTTTTTGACTAATACTTACATAAAAAAACACGTCATTATAATAATTCAAAGAAAAACACATATATTATACTTATATCACAACATTATTATATGTTACATTGACAGTTCTTACAACAAACAATCACAAATCTTCTTAATACTTGTATTTCTTTACCACAATAACAACATCACCTTACCTTAAACTTGATTGGTGTACAAACACCGGTGACTGGTTCCTCCCACCATTCTTTGCCCCCCTCTCTCCTAAGGAGGCGGAACGATTTAAGATCGGCCATTTCTGCTCCTGATCTGAGTTCCTGAAGCCCGTGGTCCCCTCGTCATCATCGTAGTCGGGCTTGGACCCCCCGAAGCAGTAACACATTCCACAGAAAAAAGTGGCTAGGACTAGGACTACCAGAGAGGCTGTTGAGGTGAGTAAGGTGACGACTTGGTGAATGACTGTTGATAGAAAGTTTAAAAAACAGAAGGATTTGATTAAGATTATCACTAACTGGATGATATAAACAAACAAAAACAGGAAGATTGGATAAAAGACTATAAGGCCTGTCTTCATCAGCTCGATTTTGCCAAACAACCCGCTATTTTCAGACTTGGATATCATCCCAAAGCTCTAAAGTAGCTCGGACGGGTGCAAATAAGCCCGCTATTTCCCAAATAGTGGGTTATTTTGGAAACAAGACCAAGATTTCTCAGGATATTTTCTCGACCAATATATCCAGCTAATTGCAACTGCGGGCTGATGAAGGCGCAAATTAACTGGCTAATTTACGAGCGGGATAGTTAAAACAGCAGGTTAATCGGCAAACTCAAGCTGATGAAGACAGGCCTTATGACTAATTGAATGACTTTGGATAGACTATATAAAAACAAAAGATTTGATAAAGACTACCGGGGTATGACTTTATAGTGAATGATTAAGGATAGAAACAAGTACAAAATAAGATAATTAAAAAACTATGACTTGACAAATGAATGTTGATAGAAATTAAGATTACATGTATAAACTTAATTACTCTCGATTAAAACAAATACAAAAATAAAGAACCAAAAATGACTATGAGTACAGTATGAAAGAGAAACCAATGTTAACAGGAAATTCAGTAGTCATTTCAAATAATGACATGACTACTGAATTTCCTGTTAAATAATGACAATTTCCTGTTAAATAATGACATGTTTAATCATGATAACTATTTAATTGTTTGCTAATAATCATATAAAACGGAAAAGGTAACAAATAATAATACCCTAATTCAAAACACCCTCAAAAAGCTCTTGTTGATGCTGCTGCTCCTGCTGTCGTTGTTGTTTTATTTTGTTCATTTTTACTAATTTTAAGATTAATAGGAAAATACATGTACTTTATGTTCTGAAATCAAGTTACCCTACAAAGCACTATTACACACAAAGACACACTACATGCCAATTATGTAGGGATATTTATAGTCCTTTATAATTATAATTATTGTCCTTCATATTTTACATTATAATTTCTTAAAACACTGTAGAATACAGGGAATCATATCTAAAGCAGTTGGTGTAATCCCCCAATACGGTAACCCTGACTTAATTCATAATCAATGATTTCATTTCTGGTAAACCTAACTCCATACCGATATCTCATAATATACAGTGCGTCCCAGAAAAAACGAAAACGAGAATCATCGATGTTTTATCATAACTTAATTACAATTATAATTAATGAATGACACATATTTGGAAAGCTTAGATCCTCCTCTTTCATTTGATGTTACTCATATGATGCATATTTCATGCATGAGTGATTAAAAGCAATTTGAAGAGAGGAAACCAAAAAGTCATTAATTATAATTGTGATTAAGTTATAATAAAACATCGATAGTTCTCGGTTTCGTTTTTTCTGGGACGCACTGTATTGTCTGTTTGGAGCCAAAAGGGCATTAACTGAAACATTTTTAATAAATTAATACATAGTTTAAAGATAAACTCCAGTACTGGTAAAAAAAAGAAAATTATTTCTCACAGAACCCTGACTTAATTCATAATCAATGATTTCATTTCTGGTAAACCTAACTCCATACCGATATCTCATAATATACAGTGCGTCCCAGAAAAAACGAAAACGAGAATCATCGATGTTTTATCATAACTTAATTACAATTATAATTAATGAATGACACATATTTGGAAAGCTTAGATCCTCCTCTTTCATTTGATGTTACTCATATGATGCATATTTCATGCATGAGTGATTAAAAGCAATTTGAAGAGAGGAAACCAAAAAGTCATTAATTATAATTGTGATTAAGTTATAATAAAACATCGATAGTTCTCGGTTTCGTTTTTTCTGGGACGCACTGTATTGTCTGTTTGGAGCCAAAAGGGCATTAACTGAAACATTTTTAATAAATTAATACATAGTTTAAAGATAAACTCCAGTACTGGTAAAAAAAAGAAAATTATTTCTCACAGAATCAAACGAAACTTACACTGAATGTTCAAGATTACAAATAAAAGACATGTGCCAAACAATTTTGGAAGAAAATGTATACTGGCTGAGTAATGAGCATAGAAAGACAAGGAATCAAGGTAGTACCAACCCCGACACCATGCGTGTTGTCCCATACATAGCTTTCTGTGTATGTGCTTGTTACTTTACCAAGACTCGGTCAAATTTATTATGATTTTGATGACTCCAGAACCTTGCAGTGCACACCAATACTTACATGCTTCATGATCAACTGTTTCTGATCCTTTCCACACCTTTTCTTTCACAATGCAATCGCATTACCAGTACTAAAGTTTATCTTTAATAACGCATTTCTGGCTATGAACAATTCTCCACAGATGACTACCCATGTAATTGGCATTGTTCTAGAAACCCGATTCCATGAATGATTTATTGATTTCTCACTTTCTCCCGAGATGCGCATTAATTAAAATTTATGGTCAATAAAAATGAGTAAATGTAGAACGCAATAAGCTGGAACGGTCAGGTTCTATGGCAGTATAAGACTCGCTTTGGTTGAAAATCAATTGTACAAATATTGGCTATAATTTCGCATTTATATAGAATGATGCACAGTTTAATAATGATATCGGCCACTGTACATTTACAGTACATGTATTGTTTGGGCAGCTATACAATCGACTACAACTAAGATCTTTAAATAATTCAATTGCAATTTGATTGTATTTGTAAATTCTCCATTTGATCAGGTGTACTGAAACAACAATACTGCAAAGTTTGCAAAGGCTGATTTTACTGCAATTCCAGTGGAGATATATACATGTACACTGTAGCATAGGCATCAATTTAAATATTCATACCTTTAAAGGTAGGCGTTACTACTGCAGCTAGAAGGGATTAGACCACACAGCGAGCCAACAAGGTCACTGTGACAGGTGGCTATCTCATTAACTCAGCTCTCATTTAACATAAGAAAAAGAGGATCATGGGGGACCAACAGGCACCGATTTGGGAAGTTTTCTATATAGAGGGAGCAAGTAGCTACAAGTAGGACAGTGTGCCTTTAAAACCAAGTTTTATATTGTTTTACTTATGTGAAAAATGTATTTGTCCCGATTTATATTTCTTGAGAATTATGACATATTAAAGCTTACATCTTAAAGGTGGGCGTTACTACTGCAGCTAGAAGGGATTAGACCACACAGCGAGCCAGCGAGGTCATTGTGACAGGTGGCTATCTCATTAACTCAGCTCTCATTTAACATAAGAAAAAGAGGATCATGGGGGACCAACAGGCACCGATTTGGGAAGTTTTCTATATAGAGGGAGCAAGTAGCTACAAGTAGGACAGTGTGCCTTTAAGTATTTTAAAACGAAGGCCCTAATTCAACCAGTCCATCTTTCAGTAAATGTAGATTGACATAAAAAAATAATGACACAGGAGGGCCAACAGTACATTGTAGATTCTTAATGGGAGAGGGTGAGTGCAGAAGATGCCCCTGTCAGGCCTCTGTTGTTATTAAGCCCTGACATTAAACTTGCTCATGAAAATGCAATGTTGCTCCCGTATAATCAATCATGGTATCGCATCAAACGACAAAGCTACTGCTACAAATTGATGTCCTTGATATCTTTTTACAGGCCTATCTCTCCCGGTGGAACATCATCCTATGTTCATTTAGTTCGGTTCCAAGGTTTAATCCATTCATTGTCTTTTGCAAAAACCGGATATTGTACGCTTAACGTTGTTCCTCTACATGTATGTGCGAAAGTTGCATTGCATTGCAGCATGAACCCACATAGCAGTCAGAGAGCACAAATTAGTGAACAAAAGAGTGAAAAATTTGTGTTGGTTATGGAGCTATTTTCACTTTTATTTTTATTTTTTATAGAAAGATCATTTACATTTACATTTTATTTTTTTTCATTTACATTTTATTTTTTAAAGATCATTTACATTTACATTTTATTTTTTTTCATTTACATTTTATTTTTTGTTTATAGAAAGATCATTTACATTTACATTTTTTAGATGTACCAGTACAGTGCATGTACAGGGTGTACATGAAAATGTCTTTCTTTCACCACAGTCTACAGCTCCAAAATAAATTTAAATTCCCTGTTAAGCTATCTCCTAGACAATACAGAACGTGTCCCGTGAATCAATAAATAATACTTTAGACCCAACATAAAACCAAATCACAGACATAAGACAAACCGAACGAAAAATCCAACCTAAAATCCAGTAAGCAGATCCAAAGTAATACTTGTTCCTCTAATCTAGGGTTGCGTTTATCTAGCAAATTTTTGGCTAGAATCAGGTTTCTCAAACATCTTTCAGGCAAATTTAGAAGTAGATAAACGCATAGCCTTTTTCAAACGTCTTTAGATATGGGCATATCAAAAGACGCAAAAAGGTGCGTTTTGAATGTGACATACAGCCAGAATCACGTTTCTGAGAGATCGATAAACGCAAAGCTGTTTTGAACCTCACATACAAATAGGACCACCCAGGTGTTGTGTACAAGCATACGTGTGAAGTTGACCTCCGAGAAACTGTCTGCTTCCCGGGTCAAAACAGCTGGGCAGACACAAGGCCTTTATTTTGAATCGTGAAGGGTCGATAAACGCGACATCCCGCAAATCACGATCGTATAGTGGGGTACGATAGTGGGGTTCGATAGTGGGGTACGATATGTACAAAACTAACTAATATGTACAAAAGTAACTAACCCTCCATTTTCTAATTAGGGACATGTTTAGATTCTCCACCTCAATGTAGCCACCTTAGGGGCCCTAAGAAGATTTAATGAACAATATTCCCAGACCTATAACAAAAACGCCAAATCAGACACCTTAAACCCAATCAAAAACCTAACCTAAACCCGAGTCATAGGAGCATCCCTCTATAAAGGTTAACTCTGCACCTCCATAGAGCCACCTTTTGGCCCCCTAGAGTTAGACCAAATACTGTCGTAAAGACGAAGACCTATCAAAAACTAAATCTCAAAGCTTTATACCTAAAACCAAATTGATATAGGAAAAAAAATCTGATCAGTATCCCTTCATTTTTCTAATTAGGGACATGTTTAGATTCTCCACCTCGGTGTAGCCACCTCACAGGGCCCCCTTAGACTTCGAGGTACTGTCCGATGAATTAATAACTAATATTCCCATCTCCTTCACACCCACACACCAGAATATAGGTACTCCCGGGTTCCAGGCATCATGAATAATGATCGTCATGCCAACGATGATAGCACCATTATCGGCGCTACGGGCTATCCTTGAGATACAATGGAGGGAAACATGTTTGAAATGATGCTGTTCAACTTTAGTTTAGGCATGCAATGGATGTCGCAGCATTGATTTCAAATTGATCAGATTTGAGGCAAGGTTCAATCCCCCCTCCCCCCCCCCCCCCCCCAAAAAAAAAAAAAATGTCTGCGTATCGTTTCATGTCCTTTTTAAATTGAAAAGATGCTTGAGATAATGTAGTCTAACTTTAGGCAATATAGAAATGTCCAAGGACGAAATTCATGCTGAACAGGCTATACCGGTACTTGAAATAGATTTATACAAGCTTGAAAGAATGCAGTCCAACTTTCATGTAATGTTGCAAGATCAAATCCATAATAGATTAGAGGAAAGTTTCAGCCCCCCCCCAAAAAAAAAAAAACAGTCTGTATGGAGTTTGAAGGTATAACAACCAAACTAACAAGAAACAAACCAACTACCATCAAGTAGAGGGGTGCAAGTAGGTGGGTGAAAGATCGGGAGGAGTGAGAGAACATTCACGGCAGAAGGGAAATGAAATACAAATATTTGGACTGGTTAAAAAGGAAAAGGAAAGAGAGACAGAGAAAGACAGAGAGAGAGAGAAAGAGAGAGAGAGAAAGATTGTGAGGTATATGCGTTGTAGGGGGAGGGGAGAGAAACACCAATGAATGGTGTAAATGTAGGAGACACAAAGGGTCACAGAAAGGGAGAGAGAGAGGAAGAGAGAGAGAGAAGATAGGGAGAGAAAAAAGAGGGGCAGGGGTAGAGAGGGGCAGAGAGAGAGAGGGAGGGAGGGAAGGAGGAGGGAGGGAAGGAAGAGGGAGGGAAGGAGAGATAGGGGAAGAGAACATACATGGTAAAGAAGAAAGGCATTCAAAACGCAGCAATAAAAAAGGCCCACGTATGTCTCGCTAACATCCCCCTGTAATCCATTCCATCAATAATTGATCCACAATCTAACATTAAATGGACATCCATCCAATCCAAGCTTGGCAAATTGTCTACATAAAATAGTGCACTTAGTTCTCAATAATTCAGTCACTGCAACATTTGACATCATTGGCCCTTGACGGTGATTCATCAAATGTCACGCGATCACAAGGTCTGGGCGGTGTTTCATCAACTAAAATTCGATTTTTCAAAAAAAAAAAAATTAATTCAATTATAATGCCAATCAGTTATAGCTTAAAATTGATACTTGTGATCTGTTTCATCAAATCAATTTTAAGCTAAATTTTTTTTGGATGTTAAAGGCCCTAAAATTGTAATCAAATTTAGGCCCTCAATTTAAAAGCTTGATGAAACACCGCCCCCCCCCCCCCCCCCAAGAACCTTTGACAAAATCAGTGACAGCGAAACCAGAAACTTTGGCAACTTTACAAGCTGTTAAGGATTTTCAAATGCTGTTTATTATAAACAATTGAAGTACAACTAACACAATAAATCTAATGTTGCCATAAAAGATAAGTACATCTGTACTTTGTGAACATATGTTCATGAACAGTAACTTAAACTAGAAATGCAATCGTGTCACAACGATGTGCGTGCAATGACGACATGTTTCTACGAGCTTCTCTCGCCCTATCCAGAGCAATTAGTACGAAGTCTGTAGCTTCTGTGATATTGGAGATACATGTAGGTAGGGCGAAAGAAAGGCCTCAACAGTGACCTTGATGGGATGGTAGTGACTATGCCTACGAAGTTTGAAAGAAATTGGGATAGGGAAAAGGACGTAGAAAGGGCTCGCAAGCACTGCGTGCAAAAACCAAGGGGATTTGGTGCATGTTCGTCATTGCAATCAAGATCGTTCTGGGGGTCAAAAGCGTGAACCCGATATGCCCCATAGACAATGCGTGTAATGCATGAGCGGAAAACGTACAGGATCTGTATTATGACCGGAGTTAAATTGTTTTTTCTCTCTCTCTTTATGTCTCTTTATGGGCCGTATTTGGTATCATTAGAAAGAGAATTTCATGGTTGTTATTGTAAACCACTCACTTTTTTTCTATGATAATCCTATCGAAGCACGTGATGTAAAATAGATTTATAGAACAAAATGGCGTCTTGAATGGCCCCCTTGACCAATTCTAAAAATCCGGTCACGAGGTGCCCTGCGTATTGGAACTCGGCATGTCACTGCAAATTTTCAAGGAAAAAAAAGGACATTTAAGGGGCGAAAAGTAGTCTGAAAAAATGATGTCCTAGCCGATACGTGTTCGATTCGGGCGGAAACTTGGCGGAATTCGTATAGTGAGCCTTATTCAAATGTGATTTACTCAAAATTTTCTGTGTGAACATATACCATACTTGGTATCATTCGAAAGGGCACTTCATTGCGGTCAGTTTAACACCATTGTCATCTGCGAGCAATGTACTGCACGCATTATAGGCGCTATTACGTAATGCATAGCAAATTCATCATTTTTGGCGATAACTTTGCGCTGACATATTCGAGTTTAACCAAACTTGGCAAAAAGTTGTCACATATATGGATACATATATCTGCCAAGTTTCATTGACGTACGTATAAAGATCGCCATTTTACAGCAAGTTGAAGTTATTTCTCAATTTTCTTGAAAACTCCATATTTATAGGGCATTTTTCGCAAAGTCGGTCAGTGTTAGGGTATATAATTTTGTATATGGCTTGAAAGGGCATATCTTCAAGTATCTAAATCCAAAAAAGGGTACGGATCTGCCAAGCCATAATGGAGATACGGCCACAGAAAGAAAGCCAATTCCCAGAACTTTAGAGGGCGCTTTTTATGTTTTACAGAGCCATTGGAGCGTGAAATTTAGCATGACTATGAGCAATTATAAGATAAAGATACTGTGTGATTTAAATACAAAACGGAATTTATATGAGAAAGTTATGGCAGTTTTAGATTATTTAGGGGTGAATTTTTCAAGAATTTGAGAGATTGTTGACGGAGACGGTTTCAGATTTGAATTTTGAGTATGAAGATGGCATTTTGAAGGGCAAGTTATACGTCGCAGACGAAAGGACACCTCTTAGACTATCTAGAGGAATTTGTTAGAAGTTTGTAGGATCTAGGATAGTGGAGATAGGAAGGAAGATAGAAAGGCCTTAAAATGGACCAGAAACGGACAAAATGGCGCCTGGACGGTTATACATGAGTGATTTCGAAAATCGAAAAAGTAGGTGACCTTGATGAGATGCTAGAGACTATGCCTATGAAATTTGAAATGAAAAGGACATGAGGAAAGCACCTAACTAGGAATAACAAACACTACGTGCAAAACGAATGGGATTTTTGGACGATAAGAATATTAATGGGGCAGAATGTGAACGAAAACAAGGCAATGACGAAGGTTCGTCATTGCAAAAAAAGCTCTGAGTCTGAACATGTATACGGTACATGTACATTAATGTGTCCCTGTAAACACATGAAGAAAGTGGTGTGACTCATGGAAGTTTATTGCCATGATTCCTGTCGTCTCCACTTTTGCAGTACACATTTAATACACTTTAATATAATCAGGGACTTGGTCCCTGCTTAAAGCAAGCACTGAAGACTACAGTGTACAGTGTATGACCTGGTTACGAACCTTCAAATTACATGGACTGTACCCATGGCAACAATATAAAACAAAATTCATGCCTGAAAGTCTCCTATTAAAATAAACAGTTACACATACAGTGTAATTTCTAAGGAACAAGCAAAGATTTTCTGTCCACTCATAAATTCCATTTTGATTAATATTGCTTTCATTTTCATTTACCACAGCATGTGTTTTGTTTCAAGTATTTCACAAGTTTGGACTTTTGGTATTGAAGTTGAAAGGTCAATTCAATTCAATTCAAGGTCAATGTACATGTCCCACATGTGAGAACAGGAAATATTTACAGTATAACGGAACTTGACAAGTAAATATAATCATAATAATCTGGTCACGGAACTTCTTGCTTTTAACAGATCACAAATACTGTACTGTACATGTATGTTTCACTTTCAATGCTGTATGGTTATAATGCGGCCGTGCTTGCATCTGGTACGTGTTGTAATTTTTTCCTCAAAAGTTATAAAGGAAAATATGGAACAAGAAGACCAGCAAAATTTTGATAAAAATCTGATCAAGACAAGGGTATTGTTAATGTTATGAAGTTTTCTTGATCAAAATTACATGCAACTCTCGACTCTGTGTTCACCTTCCTGGCATATTTCCAGTAAAAACTTCATAAATCCTCGCATTTCTGCAATAAATATTTAGTTACACCTGCACCAAGGTGAATACAGAGTTACACTGTACAGATCAAAATACATGTATAAACAACAAAATAATTTAAAACAAATGTATATGAATTCTTACAACAGAGGAAAATGGTAAAGGCATTTACCGTACATTGTAAATCATATTAATTGACTTCAATAGATTTGAATTTGTGACTTTTCAAGTTTCACCACAATACCACCGAATAAGTTGCCAGTAATCGTCTCTTTAGTTTAGGGCTATTAAAATCTCCTTTCTGTCAAAATATCATACATCATGCAAGCACCATAAATACAATAATGGACATATGATGTGATACTACATGTACAATTACATGTAAATCCTTCATAAAAGTTATTTCTATCCCTACTTTCAATTTCATTTCCTCCAAATTTCCATTGATCCTTCCTCCTCCGAGTATCTGCCACGATTTTGCACGGCTCATTTTGTCCGTCTATAGCCAAAAGGGCGTTCTTTTACATCATTTTTAATACACAGAGTTACACTGCATTTAACACCCTTCTGGCTTCAAACAGACGATTTGTCCCAGGCTCTGACAGCGGCCTTGAAGTTTATTTATTCAGCGTTAGATGTCGCGAGGAGATCTCTCTCATTTCCGATTTCAGAATTAGATATCGAAGATTGATATGAAGAGAGGGAACTTTCCCGATATTGGACAAACGTATTCTCTCTCGTTCATTCAAAAAGCCAATTCCCTTGCTCAGAACTTCATTTCGACTCATGTATGAATTCATTAAAGGGAAAATCCACCCTGGTATCAATTTATTTTCTAATAAAAGCATATCAACAACTGCATGAAGAAGATCAAAGAAATTCAACTAAAGGATATTTGAAACTTGTGATCTGCCATGTATAAATTCTCACCTACTGTGTACAACTGCTTTAATTTATTTTTTGATGTTGATGTTGTTGTTGTTGTTGTTGTTGGTGTTGACGTTGATGTTCCTGTTGTTGTTGGTGTTGAGATTGATGTTGATGTTGTTGTTGTTGAATGTTGTTGTTGATGTTGATGTTGATGTTGATGTTGATGTTGCTGTTGTTGTTGGTGTTGAGTTTGATGTTGATACATGTTGATGTTGATGTTGTTGTTGATCTTGTTGTTGATGTTGTTGTTGATGTTGTTGTTGTTGTTGATGTCGTTGTTGATGTTGTTGTTGTTGTTGATATTGTTTTGTTATTGTTTTGTTCTTGTTTGCTTGGTTTTTGTTTGGTTTTGTTCTAGTAATACCGGGTAACTGAATTTTCTATTTAAAAAAAAAGAAAATAAAGGGTTTCCTTGGGTATCCAGGTGTCTTTAGTACAGGAGAGGGGACCTATTAAATGTCTGATATTTGTTCTCTTTTCCAATGATTTCAAACACATTTATGTAGGCCCAACGTACAGTACAGTGTACATGTAAATGTATACAGTACTTGTGACAAGACAGAAAGGAAAAGAAAACTAATTTATACCATAATCAAATAGTGACTGCACAAAATTATGATCAGTGCAGAGGTAATTCGCTCAGTCCATTCAATGCATGCACCTCATAGGCCTGTCTTCATCAGCTCGAGATTGCCAAACAACCCGCTACTTTCAGACTCGGGATATTATCCAGCAGCTCAAAATTGCGTTTTCACCAGACCTATTTGCTCATCACACACTAGCTTGGGCGGGCGCAAATTAATAGCCCCTTATTTCCCAAATAGCGGGATATTTTGGAAACAAGACCAAGATTTCTCTGGCTATTATCTCAACCAAATATCCCGCTAATTTCAACCGTGGGCTGGTGAGGACGCAGATTAACTGGTTCATTTGCGATCGGGATAGTTAAAATAGCGGGTAATTTGGCAAACTTGAGCTGATGAAAACAGGCCTACTGTATAGTGAACGACCATGTAAAGTGACAAAAAGAAAGGTGGTAATCAAGTTTCCAAAGGCCAATGCTTCTTCCCCTGACTGCACTGTATTGTTGGTTTATGAAAGGAGTAACCTATTCTTTGTAGTAAGTCGTTTAAGTGCTGCACACTGAGCTACAATTTTACCAAATGCCCTACAGGCCTACTACTGCCTGTACATGTACATGTACAATGTATGTGACAAATGAATTGGGTACATGTATGATACATGTACGTCAGAACTTGATTTACTACATTTTAAAAGTCATTCTTGAAACGGTGAAATCCCTGGAAATTTTGCTCGAGGGATTTCTTGTACCAGTCAAGTGAAACAGGCTAAATGCTGCTCCTATAGAGAATTCCAAACTATTTCTTGTATCAAGAATTGCATTTTTATATTAAAGGAATTCTTGTGAATGAAAAAAAAAATATTTTTACTATCAAATCCATATCCAAATTACCCTGTTATGATAACAATCCTAGTTATCCACACTCACAATATTCTATTGTGAAATTTGGTCTCCTGGAGTTTATGTGGAGAAGGTATTGGAGGGAAGTACTGGATATAAATATGCCAGCAATCAGAAACAATCAGAAACATGAAGGTAACATAATTCGCTTGAGCAGGGGGGCATGGGGTCATTCTTACTGAAAAAATTGTGGTAAAAAACTTCAAAAGATACCATTCTCAGACCTTGCATGTTTCTTGAAGTGTGGTTAAATGGGGGATTGGCCTTGACAGGCCAAAGGCCTTTGTTGATCCCTCGCATCCACCACCCTTCATCCTTCTTTCATAGTGCCATGTACATGTACATTTGTATGTATTACTGATTTGTTTGAATATCTTCTGATGTGTATTCAAAGAGATGTGAAATAAAAATTGAATTGAATTGAAATGTTTGCCTTCTTCCACCCGGTCAACTTTGGGAATATACTGGCAGAGTATTTTCATTTTATTTTGTTTGTGCCGGCAGGGTAGAAGGGGGGGGGGGGAGGGGGCAGATGCAAGCTAGGGGGTACTTACATGTATGCCTACCAGTTACCCATTTCCCTTCTTCAAGTTCCACACTGCCTTCTTACATGTACATGTACATGTATGTTGTTGTTGTTCTGGTGTGTGTGTTTTTGGGGGGCAGTGGGCAGTGGATGAAGAAGGAGCAGTGAATAAAATACAGGGGGGCTCTGGGCGAATTAGCCCCCAAAATGCCAAAAAGAGCCCTCGAAAGTCATAAAAGAGCCCAACAAAATTTGCATAGAGTTCAATGCAAAACAAATTAAAGAGTGTTATTTTCATGCAAGAAAGCTTGAAAAGTAGCCCCCAAAATTGTTAAAGTATTTTTTCCCTGAGAAGGAGAAGGGGGTCATTCTGACTACCTAATTCTGACTAGAGAAACTAGAGTAAAGTTCAAAATACTCTTTTTCCATCTTTACCTTCTTGTTCGCCTCCCTCCACCCTGCCACCTTCCGGGACGTACATCTTGGCTGGATTTTCGTCTTCACACCCACCACGTCTCCCGTGTGTGTGTCAAGCAATTATTGATGAGCGCCTAATCCTTATTCATCACACAATCCTCATTGGTGCGCCTATCACAGGAGTCGAGCCCAAGGCTTCATGGCGCAGGATGGTGCAGTGGAGCTGGATTGGAGAGTGAGAAATATTGAGGAATTAACTTCAAGGATTGATTAGAAATGTAAATGTATGCAAATAATGCTACCCCTTTGTAGATAATCTACTAGACATGTAGATTTATTTGGATTGCATTTTAATTATAACAAAACAATTTGTTTTAGTATTTACATACTGTACAGTACATCATGGATCTAATCTAATTCCCTGTGTTATTTTTTCCATCAGCAACAAGGTCAAAAGTATACCGGTAATCACTCAATAATCAAAGCCTCATTCAAAGTTCAAAGCACATTCACTAATCACTAAATGTCAAAATCAAAATATCTCTCACGATAAGAAATCTTTTTAGAGTTTCTAATATGTTTTGTGAAAGAACTTTTCTTTCTCTTCTGTGTCTGTTTTTCTTTGCTTTCTTATCAAGAAGTACACATTTAAATGGCAGGCTGAAAGAGCAGCACCTGCAGCCTCATGAGACAAAATTGTCTACAGAAAAAAAATAAAAAAAAAAAGATAAACTTCAGTTCTGGTATTTAAAGGTACTTCATGTACATTGTATGTCCCTTTGGCAGCCAACCTCAAATTCTGTAGAACTTTGCAGGAATTATGAATATGTCATGTATGTCTTATCTGTGAAATTTAAACGTTAGCAGTGTCCTCATATTCAAATTATGCAAGAAAACCTGTTTACTTGCTAGACTTCACTGTCAGACACTATTGAGTGACTGACTGGCTTTTTGTCTTCTTTGGGAATAACATGTACATGAAAAGAGTTCATGAGCATTTGTCTACATCAATAACCCACTTCTTGTGATAGCCAAGATTAAACTGATTGAATCTTTGTGCAGCATAAAACATATGACCATTCGGTACAATCTGAAAATCAAGACTATTACTTTTGGGCTCTATAGCCCTAAAGTCGATTTGACAACTAACTCATATCCTGCCATGAGACTGCTAGCGCGCTATTGTTATAGTGCTCTGTGCACGCGAGTGCGCTATCGATTGATTGCTTCGTTCATGCTAGCGAGCTACCGTTTGTGTGCTTTGTGCGCGCTAGCGCGCATAATAACAGTTATTGTTCATGCCCATTGCACCGTGCTGAGTGCTTTTGCAGCACTATTGAAAGTACCATCGCGTGCATCAGATTATCGGCTTTGGATTACGCGTCTTTGTATACAACAGTCAGATTGGATTTTCTTGAGTAATTCAGCGATTTGTTTTTTGTAAAGATTTAAATAACACGCACTTGAACCAACCTTAAAATTAACTTGGCACATAGGAGATTTGTGGCTGGCACAATAGGGATTAGCACTGTGGCACTGGGTGCATTGTATCGGAGGCAGCTTAAGAGCTATAGTCATTATTTTCCCACTTGAAGACATTTTCAAGCCCCACCTTTTTTAGGGAAGTTCTAAATAAGTATTATTAACCGTATCAGACATCTGAGCAGGGCAATTTTGAAATGTTATTGCCCTCAAGGTTTGATGGATATGCCAAGAAAATTACAATATTTTAGCCCGCTCAGAAAAGTCAATGGGAATTTGTGTGTAATTTGCCGGTCAATATGGTTATACAGTAAACCAATGAACAAATATTTTAGCCCGCTCAGAAAAGTTGATGGGATTTGTGTGTAATTTGCCGGTCAATATGGTTATACAGTAATCCAATGAACAAATATTTTAGCCCGCTCTGAAAAGTCAATGGCAAAATGCGTGTTAAACTAGTGAGCAATAATATAGAGCCAGTTGTAATTTACATCGCGCATCAGCTACTGTAATTTACATAGCGCATCATGTATAAGAAAATGCGCACTTTGCGCGAACTCTATTGTGACGTACATGTAACAATCACACCCTAGGCAAACTGTTTGCACAGCAGTGTATCGAAAATCTGTCAAACACTGGATGAACAGTGCTGGTTTGACAATGTTTTTGCAACTTCTAATGCTAGGAAACCCTGTGTAGCCTACATAATTAAAGAGTATAAGATACATGTAGTAAGAGTTTCTTGTTTGCTCTAGATGTCTGATGTGGTTAATAATAGTAATATTGACTGCCTAATTCAGGGCAATACGACTTGTCATATATCACCCTCACCTTCGGTTCGGGCGATATATGTCGTATTGCCCAGAAGGCAGTCAATATTACTTAATTATCTTTCAAATGCAGTTGGAATTTAACTTTTTCATTTTTTGGGCCTGCAAATAGTAGGCCTACCTTTAAGGAGAGAAAATTAATTCTCACAGAATCGAACAAAACTTACACTGAATGTTCAAGATTACAAATAAATGTCATTGGCCAAACAGTTTTGGTAGAAAATGTACATACATGCTATTACTGGCTGAGTAATGAGCAAAGAAAGATAAGGAAATCAAGGTTAGTAGCCCTGACACCTTTTGTGTGGTCCCATACATCTTTCTATATACAGTGCTTGTAACTTTACCAAGACTGGGCCAAATTTCTTATCATTTTGATGATTCCAGAACCTTGCAGTTCAAACCAATACTTACAGTATATGCTAGATGATCAACCTTTTCTGACTGATTCCACAAGGTTTTTTCACAATGCAATCGCATGACAAGAACTGGTCTATACCTTTAAACCAATAAAATAAAAAAGTTGTGAAATACAAGGGTGTGCCTTTTGTGTACCAGGGAGGTGGGAGTCAGTCACTCCTCCCTGAGGTGACTACACTATTTGCTTACTTTGAACTCTGATAAAGTTTAACAATTAAACATACAAGTCAACTTTAGAGACTAATTGTACCATGACTGTACATACTGTATATGTACATGTACATATTCCCCATGAATACTGTAGTCTCTATTCCAAAGACCCTAGTACATATTTGAGGAGAAACCCTTAGATTTTAAATAAAAATTAGATAGTGTGTACAGTGTATGTTCTGTATAAAATGTGAATGTGAAATGTGAGGGGGGTGGTCATAAACAAGGATAATATAATATTTAAAACGAAAGTAATCACTATTGGATATTTCTAACCCATTGAAAAAAGGAGAATGTCCAGTCCTAAAGAACGCTAATTTTAATAGAGAAAAGGGGGTTTTTCTGTTGTCTATTGAAGCCCTCCGCTAGTACTTTTAAGGTATTGTGCAAGGTGGCAAAAGATCAGATGGATAAGAAGTCTATACAATTTTCTTTGAAGTGATTATCACATTGTTTAACTTGGCACACCAATAAAGCACATCCTGTTCTTTATTATATAGGTATCAAACTATCAATCCAATAGATAATTCTACTTCTAAGAGTCAAACCTGTCTAAAGCGACGGCCCAAAGGAAACACAAAAAGTGGTCTTTGTAGACAGGTTCTTACATGTATATTACGTGTTTCAATAAGAAACCATCTCAAGGGAAACAAACAAGGGAAACGCTCTCAGCGGTCTCGCCTGCATTACGCAATTCGATATGATGAAAAATTGAGGTTGGAACATTATTTATAGGCAGGGTGGCCCATTAGCAGGCCCCCAAAATTGAAATCCTCTGTACATACATGTACACTGTAATCAACATTTTGAAGTGAATATTTACAAAAAATCATCAGAAGAATTATTTACTATTAAATGTACCACGATCGATAACTTGAATGAAATATGAACAAATTAATACAACAATATATTATTCTCATATTATGTTGTGAAAACATAATCCAAGTCTACTGACCTTTGACTTTGTGACCTGGAATTTGTGTCATATGATTTGTGATACTTGATAACCCTTGGGTACAAGTTTCATGGAATTTGAACAATCAATTTTGAAAATTTGCTAAAAAATTCAAAATCTTGATGTTGATGCCACAATAAAGTCTAAGTTTGTTGACCTAAAATGACCTTTGACCTTAACTAAATGACCTGAAATACTACTCACATGATTGAGGATACTTGATAAACCTATAGTCCAAGTTTCATTGACTAAGAACTTAAACTTTCAATATTATATCAAAAACTCAAAAACTTAACCTTAGGTTAAGTTTTCGATGATGATGCCACAACATAGTCCAAGTCTGTTGACCTGAATTGACCTTTGACCTTGACTTTGTGACCTGAAATTCTACTCACATGATTGGGGATACTTGATAACCCTTTAGTCTAAGTTTCATTGACTAAGAACTAATACTTTCAAAATTATATCAAAAATTCAAAAACTTATCATTAGGTTAAGTTTTTGATGTTGACGCCGCCGCCGCCGTCACCGGAAAAGCGGCGCCTATGTCTCGCTTTTTTGCTATGCAGGCGAGACAAAAATGTGGTCACTAAAATAGGTTTGACTGTAGGCCTAGGCCTACATGTGGGAGATCCAAATGAGACCAATACCCACGGTCAAAAAAGAAATGAAAATTTCATGAAGCTCAAGATCAGACAAACACAGGTCTACAAAACACTGCAAAAATCCACTTTTACTAGTTTTGAAATGTTTGGTGCTTCAAATTTTGAAAGTTGATTTATATGTGTGCATACACATGTACATGTAAGTGTGAATATGAATTAACACAGCTCAAGACATCTTTTACACTGTAGTATTAAAAGTGCCTTGTAAATAAAAGTCTGCACTTCAAGACTACTCCACAATTCAACCATAACCACAATACAAACATTCCTAGACTAGATAGGTAGAGAAAAGGGCCTGATCTGATTGAATGCACTGAAACCAGAGAGATGGAACCCTCATGTCTGAGTACAGTCAGTGGCCCGTGTCATGTACTCAAAATACTACATGAACATGAATATAATGTGGGCGGGCAACTCGATCAAAATGTTACAAAACAATTGAGTTGCATGTTAGGCCTAAAAAAAAAAGAAAGTTGTATTGCCCTTTCCGACCGGCCAAAAAAAATTGAAATTGAAAAAAAAAAATGTAAAGCATTCAAAACTGAGAAATATCAGCCCAAAGAGGGATTTTTTTTTTTTAAAGGTAAAAAAAAAGAAAAAGATTTCTGACCGACCGACCCATGTTTTGGCACCTAAAGGGCAATACAACATTTTTTTTTAGGCCGTATACAGGTACCTAAATCTAAAAAAACTAAAAAATGCCCGCCTACATGTACATGTATAAAGATCTCTAGAGATGGACCAATGTTTCCACATTATTTACAGTGGAAGTCATAATTTTTGTATTAACATGATCTTTAAACGACGTGAACTGACATCTACAGTCATACATGTACAAGTATCTAAGGTACAGTAGAACTGTATGTGAATGTACTGTAGGCCTACACTACAGGCCTACATTTTAATAGAATACTACAATGAAATAAAAACTGGCATGCAAAACAAATTTGCATAAGCCTATCTAGACTTTCAAAATGTACACAAAATGTACATGCATGTACATGTATGTTTGCATGAGGGTGTGACAAATCATGCCCATGCAATTCTATCATTTCAAGGTATTGTTTACAACACAAACACAGCCAGTCTGCAGCAATGTACAAAGGGTGTATACTTGTCTGGGGAGACTTTGCGGATCTATACCAGTACTATAATTTCAGTTTTACATTTCATGATAAAACACCATGCAGGAAGTCTTGCAACTGCAAAGGCAGGGTTCTTGTTAATTTTTCTGATAGCAGGCTATTTATGATTTACAGGAGGCTACTAAAATTGCAAAAGAAAAATCTCTGTGCGCGTAGCGCACAACACCATGTGCACGAAGCGCACATCACGAGCGCGAAGCGCGAAGTCCCTTGCGGCCGGGGTCCAGGGCCCGCCCAAGGGCCCTGGAAGCTTTAGGGTTTTAGATGCTCTCTGGTGCTATCTTAGCCTTATTTTTGAAGATATGACCACACTGTATGAGCCATAGTTTAATGATAAAGATCATGAATATTTTGGCTGAATAACTTACTTTTCATATGATATACAATATGAAATGAAAATGCTCCATCATTGTTTCTGATAAATCAATCATATTTGTGATGAATCTACAATTTTGAATTACATGATAATGATACAAGGTAGTCCTGGGCAAAAACGGTTAACTGACGTTTACAGGACCTTGTCAGTGAAGAAAATCGTTTGCGATAAAAAATTAAAAAAATTGGAACACACATAAAAAAAATATGACAAAATTGGATTGGTAAATGGTTTGCAGGTATGTGACAGCTGTCACAGGGGTCTGGGGGTGTTACGCCCCCAGCAGGGTCCAGGTGCAGTGCCTCAGTCTGGAGGGGAGTCTCCCCTGAAGGCAAGCCCCTAGCATTTCAAGATCTCCCATTCAGATTCTAGAGACCTTAGAAGGAAAAATCTTGTCAATTCAATCAGAATGTATTAAACTTTTCTCGCATATTGAAATGTAATGTGACACATGTTTAATATTCATGTACCTGAGGCTGAAACTTTTTGCAATAATTACATAGTGAATGATCATTCCATTTCTGAATCTGAGGACTGGCTAAGAAGATCCTCATCCAGACCTAGGATGTCAAGGGTGGACTTCACCTCCTGGTCTTCAGCTTCATCTTGCCCACTGGCACCTTCTTCACTTTGCCTGGTGACTGTCGTCGGCTTGTCATCATTCTGAGCTGCAGCACTGTGGGTTTCAACTTCTAGTCCATCAGTCTCTTTCGGCTACGATTTTTTTTTTTTTTTTTTTTTTTTTTTTTTTTTTTATGGTGCCGACAGCCGGCTACGATTGCCGTTACAGCCGGAAAAAATAGCCGGTTGCCGGCTATTAACAAGAACCCTGAAAGGAACACTTTTTCTTCCTTCTTTTCTTTGTTTAAACTTCTACTGTTACATAGAAAGTGAGATTTCCAAAATGATTGAAAACTACGATTAAAATAAAGATTGATCTCATGAAATCTAAACTAAAGTAGAGACCAGGGTACTGGTAGGCGTGCCATGTTTGTAATTTGAGTGGGGTTTAAAATTCTAGAGGAATTTGTCACTTTACATGTACATGTACAGTACATACCACTGCCAGTATTGTACTTGTACAACACATACAGTAGTATGGTATGAAAACCGTATTGCAATAAGTTATGAGGCATACTTTTACAAGCCAAATTTTGGCACACTGAAACAAATTGGATACCCAACCCATTAATAGTGATTGATCATTCAAAAATATGTTTCGTTTTTTTCTATGAAAAGAAAAATATAGAGAGATCAACCGGTATATTTAATACTTACATGTTATTGCAAATTCAGTAATTTTTAATTTAATGTGATTTCCATACTTAGGGTCCTGTAATGCAATTAAGATTTGCTCATAACATTTTACTCACATCATCTACATTTTTGTTGTCAATCTATAATTGATAAACAATTGAGAATTATTCACAACAATTTTCTCTCAAAATTCACATCCCAAGGCATTACCCCAACTAAAGATTTAAACAAGCCCAAGCTATATGTATCCATGAAGATCATTTACAAAAGCTTTTCACCTACATGTTTGATACAATAAAATAACAATCTGTAAAAATGTCCTGCATTGTACTGCTACGTGTACCTGTGGGATCAGCTTTCTCTGTATACATGTACAGTGTACACACACTTAATTAGTATTGAGGGTCTTTTCTGGTTTAAAAAAAACACAATGTCAACGAGTCAAAAATTACTCTGAATCAATTTTTCTCAAAATGCACATCTGATCCTGTATCCCAAACTGACCCAAAACAATAACCATTCTAAAGATTTGAAATCAGAGCGCAAGGTACTGTAGCCATACAAGATCAATAACAAAAAGCTTTTCACCTAAATGAACAAAAGATTAATCTCAAAAACCAGTACCTGTAAAATTTACTGCATTGTTCTGCTACGTGAGGGATCAGCTTTCTCTCTACATCATGTGTATACACACTTAATTACTATTGAGGGTCATTTCAGAATTAATGAAAATCCATACAAGTATAGACTCGCTGTAATTAATCATGCCAAAAGGCCAAAAGGCCAATAAGTGACCAATATCACAAAATCAATGACAATGATTGGCAACTATTGACGTTTTACAATTCAATCGTAATCTGGAAGTTTTTGCTGGTCATCTAAAGACTAACGTCACTTTCAATTATTATAATTTATAAACAGGCAAGAGCTATAGTAAGCATACTGTATACTTTTTGTACGCAGGGCAGTCAGGGCATTAACGCATTTACAGTGTACAGACGTGTACTAATTCATAATTTGAAGCATAAAAGAATAACTGACTGATACTTTTTGAAAATTAGTCAAGAAACCAGGGGGTTCATCAATATGTACAGTTAACTAAATGTAGGTATAAATATGTATAAATAGTTGTACATCAAATCTGTAAGGACCAGACAAATAATAGATTGACTTAATATATTAAAATGCAAAATTTTACTTACAATATTTAGGAAGTGTAATTTATATGTTTTGAATATTAATGCATAGTTGGTGATTTTGGTCAAATAATTGATTTGACTTACTTACTTTACTTTACTTTACTTTAATACACGATGTTGTAGGTCTAAGCCTGTTCATCGATCCAGGATTCTTAGTTCAATGGTTACTGCTATTTGTGGAGGGAGGGGGTTGTGCGACTGTGAGTAGATTGTGTAGTAGTAGTATACTAGTAGTAGTAACTAGTATTTACTTTCCTAAGATGCAAGACTATAAAGTTGGAAAGGCGTTCTAAAAACCCAGACATCATTACATTATGTGTAGGCCTACAGCATTTTCTCTCCTAGGGCGTCGCGCGTCTTCCACGCTACAGGATTACAAGGGTGACAAACGTAAACGGACACCAAAAATTGTTTTAAAACTCTTCCATTAAACTTTAAGCCTCCAAAGTCCAAGTCGAAAGTCCAACTTCAAGCAGACTGAACTTTCTGCCTTGTAAATTATGATGTACAAGTACAACTTTCATTTACATGATTTACAAGTAGTATAAGGGGATTCACTAGGTACAGACAGGAAGGATTAGATCTCAGACAGGAATTGGGTTAAAACACCTTTAATAAGGCGACAACGGCCTAGAAACAACAATCAGAATATTACAGACCACAGTCCATTTTCTAGTCTCTCGAATCACGATCCCGATCATCTCGGTCTCGGTATCGGTTCAACGATATCAATCCCTATAGTAGTATGAGTATGACTCAGGACTTGAGCATGTTGTCGAGTATGACTTCCCAACTGATCTACCATGTCTACGGTATAGTTCAACTGGTATACACTGTAGTTGTGTATTCTGTCAACCTAGCCACGAGAGTACTCATTCATACTTACAGTAGTCAATCTAATAATCAGTTCTACAGTATTGTTGTTCGTTCATTCATCCAAAAAGATCCTTACAATAGAAAATGCCCTGCGGCAAAAAAAAATCTCCACAGCTACACAATTACAACCTCCCAGCTCCCCGGCCCGGCTGAATTTGAACAAAATTAAGCAACAAAACTGAATGAAACTTACTGAAAAATACAATTCCAAACTTCTGTAAATAAACTTAGGCACTCCTCAGCCTAGATGATATCCTCAATTAACAGAGACGATCCAACGATAATGCTGTCAGTGACCAAAAAGTGAGATATTTCCACGAATGTATCCACGTTCCGAAAAGCCGGTCTCCCACAGAGTCGAATGAAGCTTCGGAATGGTCGAGCTTTTGTACGCCGTGTGCACTGGCTTGGAGTTGATGAGGCGTGCGTACAAAAGCCGTACAAAAGCGTGGGCGTTGATATTTGTTTCAACCAAAGAAGCAGAGCAAAGTGGTCGCGCAAACTTTTGGTGGAAGAAGTTACAAAAGATGTTTGCTGCCATCATCCGACAAAATCATTATAGAGTTTTTCACTTTAAAGGTATAATTATAGTCCGTCGCTTAAAGCTTATCTGCCGTAGTTTACAGGAGGGATTAGACCGCTCTGCAAGGTCACTGGACAGGTGGTTATCTCATCAACTCAGCTCTCAGTTAACATAAGAAAAAGAGGATCATGGGGACCAATGGTCACCGATTATGCATTGTTTGTTATATAGAGGGCGCAAGTAGCTACCAGTAGTGCATTAAAGGTACTATGTCCCTTTTGCAGCCAACCTCAAATGCTGTAGAACTTTGCAGGAATTATAAATAATAGTCGTTATTTTCCCACTTGAAGACATTTTCAAGCCCCAACTTTTTTAGGGAAGTTCTAAATTAGTATTATCTTTCAAATGCAGTTGGAATTTAACTTTTACATTTTTTTGGCCTGCAAATGGGACCAGTGGC
>JAVYIG010000211.1:600000-758665 GCA_035222895.1 Strongylocentrotus droebachiensis
TTACACAGTATGTGCTTGGTGAACTTTTGTTTTTTCTTATCGTTTAGTAGGCGTCAGAGGAGTAGTTTTTTAATTTAGGAAATTGTTCCTTGTGAGCTGATTTTCGCAAATTGTTATTTCTTTTTTTGTTGTTGTTATGATTACTGATACATGTATTACAAAAGCTTCTCGGTCTTGTTATTATGTCTATCTCCTTATCTCCGTGTGTCTATTTGTATATTTATAATCCCTTACCTTGAAACAAAATGGCGAAAGTTTGATCTAAATCGGACAAATATAAAAATTAACAAGATATGAATGTTTTAAATAAGAGATCACTACAGATATGCGAATCTTAAGCTAACAATTTTCCAGTGGATTATGACATAGTGTATCATTAATATCCCGAATTTGTTCTTTTTTTCTCCTTCTCCCAAGTGAATTCACCCTTGGGGCACTACTCAAAATACATTATGGAGAGTATATTTTTAGAGGTCCTTTAAAAAGAAAGACCATCCCGAGTCATACTTTTTCGAATTTTTAAAATCATTTTGTGTGTTTGAACAAATGAGGAAGTCGTACGCCACTACATCAGAGAGACATACTAACCGATTCATTCAATTTGAAGAGCCCATTCCTATAGTGATTGCAACTTTCAGAAATTCATATTCGTATCTTTCTCATGTTTTGTCTCATTTCATTCAGACTTTCACCTTTATACTTGTCTGATTTTTTCTGCTTTGTTCTAGAGTAGTTTCATATCAAGGATGGATTCCCTTTAAAACCATTCGAAAGTGTCAGGTGTCATACATAATTATATTGTTTAGTATCCAGCATCTTGTCTATTGTATTAATTGTAATCATTAGCGTTGCCATGCAGAGCGCTAAAACTCGTATAAACACAAGTTTTCTTTAAAGTTTCATTTTCAATGACAATAGTCGTTATGTGTTTCCCCCTCCCACCCCTACCTGCTGATATTTGTTTACATCATATTTTTCTCACCCTAGATACGACATAAAAAAGGTGATTTTATATATTTATCATAAAACACAAACTCCTATTTACCTTAAAGGGAAAGTCCACCCTGAAATTAAGTTAGTTTTAATAGGAGTAGAAAAATGAGAGAAACAAGTCAGTGAAAGTTTGAGCAAATTCCGATTAAAAATAAGGAAGTTAGGATTTTTTAAGTTGTGATCAATCAAACACAAATTGGCAACTCTATGACGTAAAATGCGAGCTCAACTTCCATTTGCTTAGTACTAAAAAAATCAAAAATTTTCATTTTCCCTCAAGAAAAATTTCAACCATACATGCACCCTAAATATAATAATTGCAAATATGTTTCTATACTCCCCCTGCAAGGAACAAATATATATTCCATCATCAATAACGAAGAAAACATTATTTTATGGAATATTATGCACAAAGCAAATGAAGGAGAGCTCGTATAATACGTCACAGAGTTGCCAATTTGTATTTGATTGATCACAACTTCAATAATTCATAACTTTCTTATTTTCATTCAGAATTTGCTCAAACTTTCACTCACCTGATTTTCTTATTATTCTGCCTCTATCGAAACAAACTTATTTTGGGGGTGGACTTTCCCTTTAAGAGGAAAAAAGCATGCAATTTTGTGCCAATCTAAACAAATTTAATGCAAAAATCTTTGTTAAGAGCCTCGTTACAAATGATTTCATCCATCTGTTTCGAATAATTGTATTTCATTAGTGAGAATTCAAATTGCATATATTACGGGTTGTGAGGTAGGACGACCTCTAATGTTTGTCCTACCTAGTGTATTATTTTGTAAAAACTAATGGCATTACAAAAATGGTCTATTCAAAAGGCACTTTCATTTACAGTTATCCAAACATAGACAGTTGCTTATTGATCATGTTTAATGCTTTCAGATAAGTAGTATAATGCAAGCAAAAGTGTTGAGAAATCAAGGAAATGAAACAAAAGTTTGTCTTAAAGTCCAAAGTCCAAACTTTAAAGTGTTGTTATTTTAATTTTTTTGTTTACACACTATCATTTAGTAGGGTAGAACAAGGAAATGCAAAGTAAAACAGTATAGTATAAGTCTTCTCCAAGGAGTATTTGAGTCATTCTAGTATAATCCTGGCTTTGCATTTTAAATAATAAATAAATAATATGGTTATTTATATAGCGCCGGTATCCGCCAGGTTCTGACGCTCATGGCGCTTTACACATATTACCCTGGTCGTAGCCGAGCTGCCAAAGTAACTAGCGCTCAAGCATATCAGGTACCCATTTACACCTGGGTGGAGAGTGGCAAATGTAGATTAACGTCTTGCCAAAGGACATTAGTGCCGCAGCGGGACTTGAACCCCGTACCTTGTGATCTGCAGTCGGGTGACTTATCCACTAGTCCACAACACCTTTTACGAGGAAATGATGTGTAAATATTGTATGAGAGAGAAATTTTCCTATAGTTTCAATCGTTTCAATTGGACTATGAGACCGATAATCCATGTGGAAAACACACATTAAATGACAGTAAAGTAGTTCTCAGATTCTCCGATGCGGCTTACTTCAAATTATTTGGTCATAGCGTTCAGTCGGGTTATCGCGTTACACGACCTTTCGTGAAACGAAAGCGGTAGATCATGTGAAGACACACGATAAGGACGCTAACTTTCGTAGATTCGCCTTAATTTTGTTATAAAGTGTCGGGTAAATTTGACCAGACCATACATAAATGAGAGGGGTTTACGTCACAAACATCCTGGAATTTTCGTGAATAAAGGGGCATGCTTTCCAGGTAACGCGACCACCCAAACCGACGCGATGACCCGATGGTTCGAAGTAAGCCCTCATATGTAATGCAAACGAGAATACTAAACGTTCTTCACATTTTTCCTTCATGTTTTGCATATTAGATCATTGCGATGGTTGTTTACTACCGTACAAAGAGATGTGAGAGAAAAGCAAATCTGTTCGACTGCTATCTTGATAGCACTTCTACAATATGTTTGTCTTTCAGTGATAAGGCTATTAAGGATACCAAGGCGTTAACAACACATAGTATGAAAATAAATATATCCCTTTAATATTCCACATGCAATACCGTGGATCATTCAATGCTTTTGAATATAGTGTTAAAAGAGTTTAAAAGGGAAGTCCACCCTGATATCAAGTTGGTTTCTACTATAAGCAGAACAAATAAGAGAAACAAATGTCATCAGTGAAATACTAATTGGCAACACTGATTGTGACGTATCTTGCGAGCTCCTTTCCCATTTGCTCTGTCAAAAACGTCATGAACTCAATTTTCTTAGTTATTGATGACCTAATAAATTTGTTTCATACAGGGGCTTTTATACTTGCAATAATTATTTGTATGGTGAATGTATGATTGAATTTTTTTTTAGTACAGGGCAAATAGGAGGGGACTTCGCAAGATAAATCACAATGAGTTACTAATTTGTGTTAGATTGATTGCACCTTCATGGTGATTTCATTACTTTCTTATTGTTAATCAAATTTTGGTGAAACTTTCAATGACATGTTTCTCTCAATCTTCTGTTTTTATCAAAACCAACCTAAAATCAGGATGGACTTCTCTTTTAACAATGATCTTTTATATTGTTCACTTTCTACAGTCCGTTACTTTAATATTGAAATGTTGTACATATTATAGTTACTTGATCATAGGCTGTACAGTATATGCCTATCAAGCATGTGTTAGTTCCATGGATAATCATACTATATTAATGACACCGGCGGGTAATTCTAGACAGATTATATATACTACTTGATGCAAGAGACTAAGCCATGGAGTAGTACAAGCTTTGTACTTTGAAAGGCTCCTCACAAATAAATTTACATTCCCATTTTGCATATCATCTATATATCCTGCGAATTCGACTGGTTCTTGATTGCACTTTAAATGATTAAGTATTTGGCCTCATCTGTGCACAGGAGGCGAGAACCGTACTGAATCACTGTCTAGCCTTCCAGTATGACTGATTCGGGGTGTGCAGGTAGACCACTTCACCGGAGCCCCCTACCCTTTATACGAATAATGCAGTGGGTTCTTAAAGTGCAAAGGTGGTGACTCTCCACTACACGGGGCCTCCAATTAACATCCTATCCGAGAAACTGATTCAATTATTATATTTAGGTGAAAACTACGTAAATGCGAAACAAGTGAAATTCCAAACTAAGATATATAATATAACACTGTATGATAACAACACTTACATGAAGACAATAAAAGAAAGCATGATAAAAAGGAATTTATGTAAAATAGTGTTTAAGGGGAGCCAAAAATTAAAGAAGACACAAACGATTTGATAGGTGGTCCATGATAATTTCAACCACTTTGCGTTGGTGATTGGCTAAGGATATTCTGCAAGGCGTCGTATGCCACAACTGACGAAAAGAGCTTGTACAGCATACAAACTGGATCCAGCAAAAGTCCGACGCTTTGGCCAATACCTTCAGCGAAGAAAACAGATTGGACAGGCCACGTATCCATATCACGGCTGTCCAAAACCCACTGAGTTGCATTAGCTACTCCTGTGTAAATCAAAGAGATCATGATCCACTTCGTCTTGAGATCTGCTACCAAGTTTTGTCTCTGAACGAGGAATAGGAAATACGTCATCACCCATGCTCTACAAAGGTCAAAGAGTGAGTAGACAACAGCGAAACAAGCTAGAACTAGATTGTCGTCCATGCCGGTATCAAATTGACGTAGGATGATCCCAATGGCTGCTATGAGACGCATAACAGAGACGGCAAAGACGCCAAAAAGACCAGTGAGTAAAACGATGTCACCACCATCTAGAAAGTTCATGAAGCTTGAGTAACCCTCGATCAAAACGCAGTGGGTCTTACGAAAGATTCTGTTATGCTGGAGAAGCATGATGACTAAGGGAAGAAACAATACCATGTCGCAGCACCACTGCAGGTAGACTCTTGCGTTTGAGGACAAGTTTTCATCGGTATAAACATGTTTCAAAAGAAAACCGCTAAGTCCAATATAAAGAAGTCCCGTAGCGGAAAGCAGTACGAATACGCATACGAGTGTACGACGCAAGCGATCCCGTGATGTCAGTTCCTCCTTCCCAATCAAACTCTGTCTTTCTGGTGCAGATCTGTTCTTATTTCGACAAGACCTCGCAATATAGCCACACAGTGCAGTGATGCGTTTCCATAGCCCGATATCCTCAGTCTCAAAGGCATCAAACTCTGCATGATCTGTGCTTTGGAGATTCAGAAAGTGTCTTGGTAGGACTGAAGACCACGTTGATGATATGAGAGCAGTCCCTATGATCCCGCTACTCATGTAAAGGTGTGTAAAGGATGGACCTAGACCGGTTGGAGGAGAAAAACAGAAACAATGGAGAGTGAATAAACTAAATATCAATTGAAGGAAATGTTAGCTCTACTTTACTGTAGGCTCATACTCACAAAACTGATTACCTATATAGCAATGTGATATTTAAAACATTAAACAGTAAACAAAAAGAAAGACCGCTATATGAAGGTTTCAATGTTGAGTGAGCATTTACAACTGAAGGCTTTTTAGTAAAACCATGCCAAGATAGCCTTAGTGAAATTAATTTAATTTCGTCATCATTGCTTTCCTCTTCTTTGATTTTAATTTATACATTTCCGCTCCCCCTCTTAATGCCCAATAAGCGAGTTCTTTTGAATATACATTAACAGCCTTTTCACTGGGCTATCACCTATTTTTACCGAAAGCCGTCGATTGTAAAATCTATTTTTATCAATCCAAAACTCACCTAAGAAATCCAGGGTTTCGTCGAGAGTTGTGTTCATCTTACAGACCCCATTCCAGGATTTCATGAAAGAATTTCCCATCATTTCACTGATGGGTAAGATAATACCAATCGCAGACAACCACATGCATCCACCGTTGATGATTCCTACAAAGTAACAGTTCAATGTGGTTTCTACGAATACGGCATCGCCGAATATGGTAATAAAGACCATTGCCATGGGAATCGCTGTAATGTTGCAGAGAGTGAGGATCTCTTCGGAAACAGACGATAAAGAATGTTCTTTCGACAGGCAGATGATGGATATCGCAAGCCGAACGGGTAACCCGATCAATTCAATCACTCCGATGACGCAGAATGCTTTGTATAAGGAACTATAATGTTTTGGGATCCGGATATTTCGAACCGAGTCATTTTCCTGCGATAAGTCAGCTTTGGTAGACAGGTTTACCGAACCTGATGTCATTGCCTTGTCCGGCCGAAGATCTATAACCTCATCTTCAGTGACGTCATTATCATCAACATCTTCAGGTTGTGTCGCCAGGGAGTGGCAAGGCATTGCTAAAGGAGCATGCGCTCTTCTGTTACGTGTAATGTCCTGTCTGTTCAAATATTCTACAGTTGCTCCATAGATACGTCCACCAAACGGTTGACTTTGGTCCAATCCATCAGATGGATTACCGAATGCATCACAGGATTCTGTTAGACTTGTCTCCATGGTATTCCGTCTCGAAGGGAGTGTTCTAATAGGCATTGAAGATGACACTCGTTGACGCCTGGCATTGAGGACGAACACTGATTCCCTATCTGTTCCTTTACATGGCATCGAGGAAGTCGGAGAATCATGGGTAGATGAATGCAAAGAGGTCGGAGTCGCTGCGGAGTTGTGTCGCGATTCTTCCAAATGCTTCCGGGCTTTGGTTCTACAACCCAGGGCACCTACAGCTCTTGCGCAGTGTCGACAGCGCCTTGGCCACAGAATGGTCTGCTGCCGATGAAACCTTGATTTGTTGCATATAAACCATAACATGAGAACAGCCATGAGAAACACACCAGCCATCAAGGTACAGCGGCTTACTGTATCGATGGAGCCACCTCGTGTCTTCATTGGGGCTAGTGGAGGAAGAAGTGAGAAACATAGGAGAAAGCTAAAGAACAGACAGGTGAACACAGTGCTGATATAACGATGGATGTTGATATAGATGAAATTGTCCTTTTCCATGGTGATTCTACTAGTGGATGCTCTTCGATGCAAATTCCGTTTCGACTGATTTAGAAGTACTGATTTAAGAGTGATAAAATGGAAAAAGTTCACCGTAGGTGTAAAGACAATACACAGCGATTGACGACTTTTAAATTGAAACAACATACGAAAAACTCACAACCGAAGGTTATAACTTCCTGCTTTGATTAAAGACTTTCTGACTCATATAGATTTAGAATTGAAATTAATAACTAAGGCTGTCAGAAACCTAAACCATAAAACAATTTTTCAAATCTGCTGTTAGGTTTATGAACCCTTATTTCTCGTCAAGTCATTTTAGGAGTAATGCCATCAACAGATCATTTGTCGAGCTCTCATTTAGAAATGTTTTCACTTTCATAATTCAAATAAGCGTATGCCTTGGAGGAGGGAAATGCTTGATAATACCAAGGAGATTTAAGAGAGGGAGTCATATCTAGCTCATTCCCTTTGTACCATTTTCGATTCCGCCAGGAGAAAATATGTCAGACATGTGCTTAACTGGATCTTCCTTGCAGATTATGTAGATAAAGATTCCTGCCTAGCTGCAAACTAATGGGCAACTTTCAAAGGGAAATATGCTTTTGTAATGAACTTTATGGACGGGCTCTTACTAGCCTGGACGGGAAGGGTGCTCTAAAACTTTGAGCCTGTTCAAAATTGTCCCCGTCCTGCAATTAATAATAATAATAATAAGATATTTGTATACCGCAAATTGCAAATTGCCTTTAAGCGGTTCAGAAGAAAATAGCTGATAAGTAAAGGAAACAGAAATTGCATTACAAATTAGACGGACTGACAACGTACTTAAACGAGATGGACGAACTGAAAGTTCCTGATATTTTGTTGACAGTACCATTGCATGATTGTCAGGTATGAAAGGGCACATCATTCTTCGATGATTTGTTTTTTCTGTTTCTTCTTTCCCCAGTTAATTTGCATTTCTGTTTTCATCTATTTTCGTATTTTCTTAGTTACGAGTATTTATTTTTTTAATATTTTGGACACTTTAGGCTTGCCTACACCACCATCGAATTTTTCGTACGCGCAGATGAGGCTGTGTTGACTGAATCATAACTAACTTCTGTACTATTCTCGACTTGACTATTGGCTATTAACAGATTCAATGTGGTGTTGTGTGCAGACGACTGAAATTAAGCCTGCTCCAAAATGCGATCATTGTGCAATTACTCTAAAATTGGCAACTAATAGTCCCCGAAAGGGGTGTGGTTTATGGAAAATGAATAATTCATTGTTAAAAGATGATGACTATACAGTAAACATAAAACATTTGATTAGAAAATTTAAAATGGAAAACGCTTATATGAACCCGCAAATGAAATGGGACATGTGCAAAATAAAGATTAAAGAATACACAATCAGGTATTCGAAACAAAAGCATAAAGAAAAGAACGAAGCTTTTAACAAATTACAAACTGAATTTATGTCAATGAGCTGTAAGACTGATGAAAATCCGTCTAAAGAAAATAAGGAAGAACTAGAACGAACAAAAATTAAATTAGACCAATGGTTAACATATAAATGTAAAGGAGCTTTTGTCAGGTCCAGACAAAAGTGGATAGAACATGGTGAAAAATCAACGAAATATTTTTTTCAACGCGAAAAAAGAAACGGAAAAAGAAAAGAAATAAATTGTATTAAAAAGAATGGAAGGGTTGTTACAAACCAGGAAACTATTCTTAGTGAAATTGTTGAATATTATAAATGTTTGTACTCTAAAACAATCAATGGAGTTGAATCGTCTGATATTGATAATTATTTAGCTTCAACTATGCTTCCTGCATTAACGGAAGAAGAAGCAATGTCGTGTGAAGGAATACTTACCGAGGAAGAATGTCGAAATGCTATATTTTCTATGAAAAACAACAAGTCACCAGGTAGTGACGGTTTATCTGCTGAATTTTTAAAATGTTTTTGGGAGGATGTTAAATCCCTTGTAATAAATAGTATAAATGAAGGTTTTAATCAAAAACAGTTGTCCGAAACTCAAAAGTTAGCTATACTAACTTTGCTGTACAAGAAAGGGGATAAACAATGCCTAGATAATTGGAGACCTATATCATTGCTTAACACAGATTATAAGATTGTAGCAAAGGTGTTATGTAAAAGATTAAAAAATGTCATAGATAAATTGATTTCTTTTGATCAATCCGGTTATTTAAAACAGCGTTCCGCTATGCAAAATCTACGTTTAGTTAAAGATATAATTGAATACTGTGAATCAAATAATTACTCAGGTATCCTTCTTTTTCTTGATTTTAGAAAAGCTTTTGATACGGTTACTCATGAGTTCTTATTTCAACTATTATATAAGTTAAAGTTCAAAGAATCCTTTATTACATGGATCAAAGTCATTTATGCAAATGCTGTAGGGAGTGTCATAAATAATGGTTGGGTCTCGCAAAAATTTGAAATAAAAAGGGGCATTAGGCAGGGCTGTCCGCTTTCTGCTCTATTATTTATTCTAGTTGTTGAAATTATGGCATTAAAAATAAAGCAAAATAATAATATAGATGGTATCACAGTCGTAACTACTGACACTGGTATTTCAAATGAATTTAAGATATCCCAACTGGCAGATGACACTGTTCTCTTTTTAAACAACATTCAATCTGCCAACATATCTCTCGAAGAAGTAAAACATTTCGGACACTTCGCTGGGCCGAGCTTAAATGCGATGAAAACAAATGCTGTTACTATACAACAGCAACAAGCATTTATCGAAGGTATTAAATGGAACGATGAACCTGTCAAGTATTTGGGAATGTATCTAACAAGGGATAAAAAGGAGTCTGATCGATTGAACTGGTTTGTGAAACTAGAAAAAGTAAAATCAATCTTGACTTTTTGGAAAATGAGAAACTTAACTTACTATGGTAAAGTTGTAATTCTTAAATCACTTGTAATCTCACAATTTGTGTATGTTGCTTCGGTATTACCTATCCCTCAGAAACTAGTTGTTGATTTGAATAAACTGATGTATAATTTTCTATGGAATTCAAAAAGAGAAAAAGTCAAGAGAACAGTCTTAATTAATGATATTGAAAAGGGAGGATTGGGCATGGTCGACTTAAACTCTAAATTTCAATCGCTACATTTATCATGGTTTAACAATTTCTTTGAAAATAATTATGATATACCGTGGAAGTTTATGTTTAGATACTGGATTGAAAAAATATGTCCGTTGTTAGTAATTTTGAAAACAAATTGTTCCAGTAAAGACATGTTAAAGTTATGCTTAAAACAAAAAATACCTAATTTTTATGTTAACTGTCTCGTAACTTGGAGCGAACTTAAATATATTCAATTTCCACAAGTTATGAATGTTGAAAATCAAGTATTGTGGTACAATAGTAATATTACACATGAGAGCAAACCTCTCTTTTTTAAAGAATGGTTTAGAAAAGGCATTATAACAATGAATGACATTGTAGAAAATGGACGTTTTCGGCCAAGAGAACATATTTGTAGAGTGCTTGGCTCAAATTCTTTGCTAGTTGATTTTATGTATACGAAGCTTAAAAATGCGATCCCAAAAATGTGGATCGAAAGAATTCAAGATGTTAATTACGCACATGACGATAAAACAAATTCACAATTCGAAGGCGACTTATACGAAATAAGAACACTTGATTTTATAAGACTATCTTCAATGAAGTCTAGCCATTTCTATAGCCTATTGTGTGACTTTAAGAAAAGAGAACCAGCTGTATTAACATTTTGGGAAGGTAAACTGAACCTTGTCATTGATTTTGATTGGAGAGATACATTAAAATTTAAGTTTAAGACATTGAAAAACAATAAAATAAAACAACTTAACTTTAAGACATTTCATAGGATTTTACCCTTTAGATACAATCTGTGCAAATGGAAAATTGTAAATGAAAACCTTTGCATTTTTTGTAAAACAGCAGAATCTTTCGTTCATGTTCTTTTAGAGTGCCCGAGCGTAAAGCTTTTCTGGAAACGTATTGTGGAATTGATTGAATTGAACTTTAAAGAAAAAATTATATTAAACGAAGAATTATTAATTGCTGGTTTTGATTTCAAACATGCAAATGGAGCAGATATAAATACAATCGTTGCATATGCTCAATACGCAATCTATTTGATGTATATGTTAAATTATTTTCAAGGTAAACCATACAACAGCTTTTTCATATGGCATGTTTTTAAATACGAGTTACTCTTGGATAACATCTCGGATGTTGTTTCAGGGGCTCTCGGGACATAGTATTTTTTTGGAGAGTTTTTGAGAGCTTTTGAAATAGCATCTGGGAACTAAGGAAAATCTTCGGGGATATTTTATATCACTGAATATTTTCTCTTAATAGTTTAAGAAAATACTTAAAGTGAATGTAAAATTTTGTTATGATGTAATGATTTGTGTGTTGGTTATTTTTGTAAATGAATAAAGTACCTCTGACAAGAGGAAAAAAAAAAAAAAAAAAAAAAAAAAAAAAAAAATAACTAACTTCTGTAATTCATTCCCGTTTAAACCAAGTGATTGATTCCATACTCATGCCCTACAGACTATTTATAGAAACTCCACAGGCACACATAACATAAAATGGAAATAAGGTTGGTTCATACAAGTGTATACTAGTGTACTATAATGTATATATACTTATGACATTCGATACGATGGGTTTGAAATGAAATGAACTTTGATCAAGATTGTCTTGGCTTTAGAGTTTGTATGCACCCTTGTAACATCATGTTGAATTTTCATCTGACAAAATCTTTAAAGAATTATCTAAATTTGTTTAAACATTTCACAATGTGATATTTCAATTTATAAATACAAATCAATTATAAGTACTGCACAAACTATACGCCGTGTTTCTCGAATTTAATATAATAGAAAATAGTTCCAAGATACTTAATATGATATCGCATCTTTATTCAAGATTCTACTTTTTAGTTTATTAGACTGCCTGACCTTATTCTTTTTCTTTTCTACAGCAATGAATGTCAAAGAACTGGTTTATCTTCTGTATCATCGGACTACTCATTCTAATAGCTTTGGTCTTATTCGCATATATTTACAGGAAAAGGTAGAGTGTCCTCCTATGCAACTCTCGTCACATTAGGCTTACTATTAGAACGAATGTATAAGTATGGAAAGTAAAGCAAAGCACTGCCCTCTTCTGTGATTCTCAAATTTTGGCTCGTCATAACAAAGTAAATTGGAAAGGTTGAATAAAGAGATAGGGAGGAGATAAAATGTAGATTAAAAAGCATAGTGTATATGATGACCTTTGGTAACAATAAATGTGTTTAAGAGTGACGATGATATTCAGTTGAGATGACATTAACAATGCGAGACATTGATAGCATATTGTACAATATTGTAATGGAGGGGGAAATCCTTTCACCCCCCCCCCCAGATAACATAATATTTGTGTTAATTGAATTTCTTTTTGATGTAGGAGAAAACAATCAAAAACTTATGAGCATGCAGAGTTAGAACGCGAAGTCACACGGTTCATTAACCCATGCAGCGTTCGGTTCACCTCCAACGAACGGCCAGCTGAGATTAGAGGGCGCTGTACCGGTAACGGAAGGTGTTGCTTCGTGGGAAGCCAACTTTTCCAACTCAACCATGGGTACATTCAAAGGTCCGCCTGAATCAGATTCGGAACTATGATGGAGAAGTTTTTCAAGACTGTCAAGTGACTCTGTATCCAACACTTCTGGATACAGCCCAAGTGGGTAAAAAGCAAACTACAGAAAATAGGATTTGGGGCTAGCTATCCCCTTTGGGTAGAATATGATCTGCTGTTAACAAGGCTCTACACTAGTCTTGTAGATGGAAGTATGCCATTAGAAGTAATATGACAATTAATGACTTTCTTTATCTGAACATGAAAACGGATTTTTGTTGTTGTTATTGTTCTTGATTTGTTTAAAGTTGTGTACTATCGCTTGGAATAAGCCAGTATTTGTGACATTAAGCCCAGGGGCAGGAATGATGCCCTTAGGCACCTAGAATGGCTTTAGATAACTAGCAGGGGGAGGGGGGCTGGAGAATTATTGAGATAAGTCCAACCAATTGCAGTATCCAGTATAATATCTACCGTCATTCGATAAGGTAATTGTTGTCTTTTCCTAATTGTCAACTGAAGTAGGAAACAGAGATAACAAAGACACAATTAGAAAGACAAATTTATTTCTTTTAAATCTTTCATTGTTTTCGAACTTAATTTTGAAGGTGGATAGTATCACATTGACCACTATTATTTTCAATACACAACGTTGATACGGTGGAGTACATTAAAGCATCAGCAGGATTTAGGCAATGACAATTAATAAGAAAGGATTGTTATTATCAGTAAACGAAGATTATGTAGATGGTTTTTATATTCATGCATATAAGACACAATTCTTATGACTAAAAGTATAGCATTTTATTGTCATATTTGTATTCTTTCTTTTCAGTGTTTGTGAGTAGGTAAAATATAATGTTTGCGTACGTACTATACGATCGGTGTAGAAGTTTTAAACTTGGTTAAAAACGAGAGTATGAAGTTGTTATGTTTGAATTGCTTTAGAAAATTCAATTTGTTTATTTGTTTATTTGTCCAACAACTCGTTACAATACATTCTGTTTCAAACCTCAAGCTTATAATTGTACTGCACAATCAATAGACGGTGGGGAACTTTTCACCCTGAGCATCTATTCTGATCCTTTACGATCAGTTTTCTCGTTCAAAAAGGCTATTTATAACTATATTAAAGGCTATATAATAACCCGATGCTATTTTAAAGTTTGTGATCCTAACAAGGATAATGTTCGACAACCTCTGAATTGCCTCTATAAAAATAATTTTCATCATGCCTCTGTCTCCATCACAGTTCATGCATCCCCCTCCCCTCCCTCTCCCTCTAACCCCTGCTCCCCCTCTCTCCCCCTCCTCCTCTCCCATTATCTCTATCTCTCTCTATTTCTTTCTATCTCTCTCTCTCTTTCTTGCTCTCTCTCTATCTCATGTTCCCCTGTTTTTCTCAATCTATATTTCATTTTCTCTCCATCCACTATTCTCAATTTTTGTCGCTTCCTCTATATATTTGTCCAAAAACTCGTTACAATACATTGTGTTTCAAAGTACAAACTTATTATTGTATTGCACAATCAATAGACGGTGGGAAATTTCTCACCGTGAATACGTATTCGGATCCTTTATGAGAAGTTTTCTCGTTAAAATGTTTTTTTTTTACCTTATACTACTGATTATTTACGACTAACAACGAGACCGAGTGCCATGACAACCCGATGCTATTTTTAAGTTGTAGATTACATTGCATAAGAAATTGAAAATTTCAACCAGTCAATCGATAAAGCATGTGTTTATCTTCCATATGTGAAGAACTTTAGATACCGGGGTTTATATTGAAAAAGGTCCCCGTTCGTGATTATTCCGCCCGCATGAATCTATTAATCTCTATGGAAAATTTTAATTCAATTCATAGCTTTAGTTATAATTATTTATAAAAAGGTATGGAGACATAGCACTTAGGTGACTAACTTGTCACAGTAACTGCTTTTTCTAGAATATTCTTGTAATTTAATGTCAACATGAAATAGATGCATTGCACTGATTAACTAATACGTGTAAATGACCTGCCTTGGAAGTTAGAACTAATAATTGAGTGCAGAGTGTAATAAATGTAAATAACATTTTAAGCTGTGTCTCTGTTCGTTGAATGTCGTTATCGTGCGTTTTATGTGATGCGTACCTTTCTGAAAGCATTGCATCACGGTATTCTCAAATCTGTCTTTCTATTCTTGCTCCCCTATCTCTCTCTCTCTCTCTTAATTTATCTAAATCTAAACATTACACAAACCGTTTCTCATGAGTAAATTAAAAAAAGAAGGTGGTGGGAGGGAAATTGATTAATTAAGAAAGAGAGAGAGAGAGAGAGAATAAAAAAGGCGAAAGAGAAAAAGAGACTGTGAGAGACACACAGATAGAGAGAGAGAGAGGGAGAGAGAGGGAGAGAGAGGGGAGAGAGAGATAGAGCGAGATATTGAGAGAAAGAGAGAGAAAGAGAGAGTGTGAGGAAGGGAGAGAGAGAGTGAGAGAGAGGGGAGAGAGAGAGAGAGCGAAATATTGAGAGAAAGAGAGAGTGTGAGGAAGGGAGAGAGAGAGTGAGAGAGAGAGAGGGAGAGAGAGAGAGAGAGAGAGAGATACAGGGGAGGGGGCAGGGGGCAGAGGAAAGGGATTCATGTCAACAGAGAGGACCATTAAAAGCTTCGTGCCGCTAGATTGATCAATAATTGAAGAAATTAACCCCCCCCCCAAAAAAAAAAAAAATAATAATAATAATAATAATCCCCATATTGAATCCTTAAGACACAAAATTCTTTTGGGGATTACCCTCGGCCCACATTCAAGATGATGTCATACACAAATGAATTAAAAGTAACATATCTGTAGGCCTGTTGTACTTACATAAAGCTGAGTCATCAATTTAATGTTCAGCTCAATGCCTTGAGAGAACATTAGTCTTTTCCCAGTGCTGTTTGTCGAGGGTTCTTATAGAAGCACTGAGACCTCGGCACAAGTTAGCTTAAACTACATATACATTTTTAATATATGGTTTATATGATTTGCATTAGTGGAGTAAAATTGAAATCGAAATTTTTAAAATACAACTACTGTGAAAATAGATAATCTGCGGAATAGTTTTCAGGAGATGAACTAGTTGAGACAGAAGTCTTATAATGGAAAATTCTATTGAATATCTCATGTGCGCTATGGAAGATCCGAATAACCATTTCGAATAAATTGTACACTACTTATCATTTCACTGTACTGCAATATGATTGCATATTATGAGATACAAAATAAAGAAGCTAGTTAAGAAAATAAGAGCTTTCTACCTGTCAGTTCTCATTCGTTATTTCACGATCACTTGTTGCGTTTGTATATTTCTTGCATATCACCTTTGCGTTTATAATGATCATCTTTATCGTCACCTCACTGATAAAAGGACATTAAACCATTGGCAATATAAAGTGGCAGTGACCTTTTGGCAGTAAGGTGACGATTTACTCCCTTTATCATTGTTTGTGGGGTTATTGCACTGATAACAGAAGACAGGTAGTAGGTTCATATGAGTTTCGGCATTGCACTTGCAACTATATACAGAAAAGTTGTACCAGGGTCCACCTTTCACACAAATTCAACCATAACACATCATTTTGTGTTTTCCATTTCTATGACATTGTTACGAACCATATTCAGAATCATGGCATACCCACAATAACTATCACGATGGATTACAGATCGCTCTAGAAAAAAAATTGTTTTGAAATGAACTATAGTGTCGACATGGTTGGCGTGTTCCAGTTTATTGTCAACTTAATCCACCCATGGCACGCACCTTTTAGTATGATTTTAGATGTATAATATTCATCATGGTTTCTTTTATCGGCGTTGAGAAAGAAAAATTCCCTCATGATTCTTTTCAATACTGTAAATCAGTTTAACAAAAATAGAAGGCATCAGAGAGACAGAGAGAGAGAGATAGAGAGAGAATGGAACTGTCTATTATTGTTCTTTTGAAAGCCGCAGGCCACGACATATTTCACAATAACCATGATCACCTTTCATAAAAGTACGTTTCAAGTGTGCTAGTAAAATGATCTAATCGCAATGTTTAACTTATACAAAATCAGTTGGTATTTCCGTGTTCGCTTCGGTCAGAGCACTCTTCCCGATTGCTATGATTCTCATATCTTCTCTCTTTATTTCAGGTCGACTTGAAATTGTGCATTTCTCATTGCTTTATCTCTCAGAGTTTTCAGCATATTACACTGTAAAAAGATAAATACCAAAACCTTAAAATCTGTCCTGTTTAACAACGTCGTCCATCCTTAATCACACTTTTTTTTTTAAATATCTATTGTACATATTCTTGATTTCTTTATTAAATACCTATATGACTGCCTATATTGCATCTAGAGTGTCATTTTACAAAATGTTATTTTAAAGGCAACTCTAAAAGTATACGCTGACACTATTTTGCAGGAGCCTCTTTAATTCACAACCATATATCTGTGACTGCAATGATTTGAGATTAGCCTCATTACTCGAGGATAAGAAAGCCTTTCTTGCCATAGCTCAGTTTTTTCATCTTTTTTAGCAGAAAATTATCTTGAATATAACTGATATTCTATTAATGGTTTATATGGCGTAGCTTGCAATTTTTTCATCAGTTTTGTATCTTATCTCATAGATGCGTGTCCCTTCAATTAGTCTATTTTTATCTCCAGTGTTTAGTTTTATTTGGAATATCAACGATTTGAGATCTCATCTTGGCATCCCTCAAATATGATAATTCTATTTAACTATGATGTGGTTTATGTGATACTATAAATGATATATCACCGTGGCATCCACTATACTTGACAATATTCTATATTCCAACATTTTCTTCTGACAGGCTGCCGTGAAGTTCCAAACAATAGGAGACGCATGCAGGTATGTCCTTTCAGAAACAGCCAACAGTGTATACATTCATGTTAAAGATTATTTTTGGTGACATTGCGACATCAGTATTCGTCACCAGCTAAAGTTGTTTATTGGACCTCGACAATATAGCAATAGTACTTCGGTAAATGGGACATAGTACCCTTAAGGGCATCTTTTCATCAAAAAAAAAAGTTTTTTTCTTTCAATGTGCCGGGAAGGGCATTCCAAAATTTTGGGCCAGATAGTAAGAGTAAAGATTCTGTTGGAAAATACCGTTGTTCTTTTTGGTAAATAATACGAGCTTGCTAATTTCGTGGGATGACTATGGAATCCAGTATTTTTGTTAAACATATCTGAGAGAACTTGAGGCAATTCCTTTTTCTGAACTGTTTTTCTCAAGTGTGTACACAAACATTATTTGCGTGAATAAGTTCATGAGTATGAGCGCGGAGGTGGTGAGACATATGATTCGCATTGTTTTTTTGTTGTAATAGTAATATTCTTTTTCCAAAGGGGCCTAACGCAAGGATTCCATAATGCAAGAAAGGAAGTACTAAAGTTGAGTAAAAATTAACCAGTATACGAGATAGAAAATACAATTTTACCTCGTTCAAAATACCAATATTTCTAGAGATTATTTTACAAACATTATCAACATGCAGCTTCGATGAAAGTTTATCATTTACTATTATTCCCAGAAACTTCGTAGAAGAGTCTTTTTGTATGATAGAATAATAAACAAAAACATTTCCTGGTAAGTGGTTAGTGATATTACTAAAGAGCATATAATTGTATTTTTGTAAATTCAATGACAATTCATTAGCCTTGATCCAGTTCATCGTTCTCAGAAAAATGTCTGTGTCTTGATGATTAAAGAATAGTAAGAGTCGTCAGGAAAAAAAATGAAAGACATGGTTGCTGAGGACATGGAAAATTAGTAATATATGCAATACAAAGCAATGGACTTAAAATGAAACTTGAGGCACGCCACATGCAATGTTCTGTATAAAAGAATGTGCATCGTCCATGAGTACATATTGCTTGCTGTTGTGGAGGTAGTTCTTGAACCACTTCAAGGCTATTCCTCTGATTCCGTAGTTAGACAGTTTTTAAAGAAGTATTTAGTGATTTATCATGTCAAAGACCTTCGGGAAATCCAAGAAACCCCCCCCCCCTCCCACCGTATGTTCGAAATTGAGAGAATAGAGAGAGCCACCTTATTTACGAAAATCAAAAGGGCATGAGTTGTACTGTGCTTTTCACGGAAGCCAAACTGTGACTGAAGGAAATTTTACTAGTACATTCGAATTTCAAAGTACGAACACATACCATTTTTTCAATAACTTTAGATAAAGATGTCAGCAATAAGATAAGTCTGTATTTTCCCATCTCCAACGAATCTGGAACAATTTTTATTAATTTCAACAATTGTGGCAACGCCCCAGATGCAAGTGATAGATTGAAAATATAGACTGAAGGTTGGACAATATTGAGGTTACTTTTTCAGGAGATAGTTGCTTATTTCATCATGTCCAGAACTGCGCTTATTCTTTAATCCCTTAGTTATGTCTACAATTTCACTTTCAATAATTGGCGTTAAATATATAGAAAGGATTTGGGCTCCAAGGAAGTCAGTTAAATGCTAATTGGAGACTGGTATCTTTTGGGCAAGATAAGACCAATATTTGAAACATAATCAATGAAATATTCCGGAATTAGTTGGGTACTATCAATGGTTCCAGGACACAACCCTGGACAACTACCCCCTAGGGCAACCACCCTCTAGGACGACTACCCCCAGGACAACTAACCCCCAGACAACTACCCCCTATGATAGTTGTCCCTGGGTAGTTGTCCTAGGGGGTAGTTGTCCGGGGGTTAGTTGTCCTAGGGGTAGTTGTCCTAGGGGGTAGTTGTCTGGGGGTAGTTGTCCGGGGGTAGTAGTCCTGAGGGTAGTCGTCTTAGAGGGTGGTTGCCCTAGGGGGTAGTTGTCCTAGGGGGTAGTTGACTGGGGTGGTTATCCGGGATGGATGTCCAGGGGGTAGCTGTCCGGATACGATTATCAATAACTTCATTATTGACTTTAATATTTGTAATTGTGGAAGTATTGCTTTTCCCGTGTATAACAATTTTGATAACCTTCCACGTATTTTTAGGTGATTTCTATACATTTCAAACTGCTAAAAAAAAAAATCTTAGCTTTCCTCAATGCTGTAACCAATATGTTCATATATTCCGTATATTTTATCTTATCTTTATCCAATAATGGTTTACACTTTAAATATGAATTGCTTTTTATATTTGTTTAAAGTAAAAGACCTTTCGTTACCCAAGAATTCATAAGAGTCTTTTTGTAACTACGTTTTCTATATTTCTAGCTGGAAAACAATTATCTTAAGCATTTTTAAAAAGATCCATAAAAGTTTCCTAAGATTGGTCAACATCATCAATTTGGTATATGACTGACCAGTCAGTAGTTCCGAGTATTTTTCTAAACCTACATGTATCAATATTTTCTTTAACAAAAAAAAAATCACGCTTTGAATCTTTACTATTCCCATTTTTGTAAGGTCTAGCTGCACTTGATCAAGCTTTTCACATACCTTGGCCCGAGACTTTTCAAAAACACCAATCGGAAATAACTCCACCAGGTCAACCCCCAGGTCAGCCCCCTGACGCGATGCGGGATCCCGCTTTGTCGGAGTAAAGTCCAGAACCAGAACCAGAACCAGACTGCTTTAACGATCCCATGACGTCAGCCAGTGTGAACTCCTTGTTCGAAATATTTATTTTTACTGAAGGAAAGGTTTATGTAAATTGCAAATAATTTTGGTGATCAATTTGAAATAAAAGACAGAAATAAATAATAGGCCAATAGAGCTGAATGATACCTTAACCGCATTTGGAATAAATATGGCGTAGCTTGCAATTTTTTCATCAGTTTTGTATCTTATCTCATAGATGCGTGTCCCTTCAATTAGTCTATTTTTATCTCCAGTGTTTAGTTTTATTTGGAATATCAACGATTTGAGATCTCATCTTGGCATCCCTCAAATATGATAATTCTATTTAACTATGATGTGGTTTATGTGATACTATAAATGATATATCACCGTGGCATCCACTATACTTGACAATATTCTATATTCCAACATTTTCTTCTGACAGGCTGCCGTGAAGTTCCAAACAATAGGAGACGCATGCAGGTATGTCCTTTCAGAAACAGCCAACAGTGTATACATTCATGTTAAAGATTATTTTTGGTGACATTGCGACATCAGTATTCGTCACCAGCTAAAGTTGTTTATTGGACCTCGACAATATAGCAATAGTACTTCGGTAAATGGGACATAGTACCCTTAAGGGCATCTTTTCATCAAAAAAAAAAGTTTTTTTCTTTCAATGTGCCGGGAAGGGCATTCCAAAATTTTGGGCCAGATAGTAAGAGTAAAGATTCTGTTGGAAAATACCGTTGTTCTTTTTGGTAAATAATACGAGCTTGCTAATTTCGTGGGATGACTATGGAATCCAGTATTTTTGTTAAACATATCTGAGAGAACTTGAGGCAATTCCTTTTTCTGAACTGTTTTTCTCAAGTGTGTACACAAACATTATTTGCGTGAATAAGTTCATGAGTATGAGCGCGGAGGTGGTGAGACATATGATTCGCATTGTTTTTTTGTTGTAATAGTAATATTCTTTTTCCAAAGGGGCCTAACGCAAGGATTCCATAATGCAAGAAAGGAAGTACTAAAGTTGAGTAAAAATTAACCAGTATACGAGATAGAAAATACAATTTTACCTCGTTCAAAATACCAATATTTCTAGAGATTATTTTACAAACATTATCAACATGCAGCTTCGATGAAAGTTTATCATTTACTATTATTCCCAGAAACTTCGTAGAAGAGTCTTTTTGTATGATAGAATAATAAACAAAAACATTTCCTGGTAAGTGGTTAGTGATATTACTAAAGAGCATATAATTGTATTTTTGTAAATTCAATGACAATTCATTAGCCTTGATCCAGTTCATCGTTCTCAGAAAAATGTCTGTGTCTTGATGATTAAAGAATAGTAAGAGTCGTCAGGAAAAAAAATGAAAGACATGGTTGCTGAGGACATGGAAAATTAGTAATATATGCAATACAAAGCAATGGACTTAAAATGAAACTTGAGGCACGCCACATGCAATGTTCTGTATAAAAGAATGTGCATCGTCCATGAGTACATATTGCTTGCTGTTGTGGAGGTAGTTCTTGAACCACTTCAAGGCTATTCCTCTGATTCCGTAGTTAGACAGTTTTTAAAGAAGTATTTAGTGATTTATCATGTCAAAGACCTTCGGGAAATCCAAGAAACCCCCCCCCCCTCCCACCGTATGTTCGAAATTGAGAGAATAGAGAGAGCCACCTTATTTACGAAAATCAAAAGGGCATGAGTTGTACTGTGCTTTTCACGGAAGCCAAACTGTGACTGAAGGAAATTTTACTAGTACATTCGAATTTCAAAGTACGAACACATACCATTTTTTCAATAACTTTAGATAAAGATGTCAGCAATAAGATAAGTCTGTATTTTCCCATCTCCAACGAATCTGGAACAATTTTTATTAATTTCAACAATTGTGGCAACGCCCCAGATGCAAGTGATAGATTGAAAATATAGACTGAAGGTTGGACAATATTGAGGTTACTTTTTCAGGAGATAGTTGCTTATTTCATCATGTCCAGAACTGCGCTTATTCTTTAATCCCTTAGTTATGTCTACAATTTCACTTTCAATAATTGGCGTTAAATATATAGAAAGGATTTGGGCTCCAAGGAAGTCAGTTAAATGCTAATTGGAGACTGGTATCTTTTGGGCAAGATAAGACCAATATTTGAAACATAATCAATGAAATATTCCGGAATTAGTTGGGTACTATCAATGGTTCCAGGACACAACCCTGGACAACTACCCCCTAGGGCAACCACCCTCTAGGACGACTACCCCCAGGACAACTAACCCCCAGACAACTACCCCCTATGATAGTTGTCCCTGGGTAGTTGTCCTAGGGGGTAGTTGTCCGGGGGTTAGTTGTCCTAGGGGTAGTTGTCCTAGGGGGTAGTTGTCTGGGGGTAGTTGTCCGGGGGTAGTAGTCCTGAGGGTAGTCGTCTTAGAGGGTGGTTGCCCTAGGGGGTAGTTGTCCTAGGGGGTAGTTGACTGGGGTGGTTATCCGGGATGGATGTCCAGGGGGTAGCTGTCCGGATACGATTATCAATAACTTCATTATTGACTTTAATATTTGTAATTGTGGAAGTATTGCTTTTCCCGTGTATAACAATTTTGATAACCTTCCACGTATTTTTAGGTGATTTCTATACATTTCAAACTGCTAAAAAAAAAAATCTTAGCTTTCCTCAATGCTGTAACCAATATGTTCATATATTCCGTATATTTTATCTTATCTTTATCCAATAATGGTTTACACTTTAAATATGAATTGCTTTTTATATTTGTTTAAAGTAAAAGACCTTTCGTTACCCAAGAATTCATAAGAGTCTTTTTGTAACTACGTTTTCTATATTTCTAGCTGGAAAACAATTATCTTAAGCATTTTTAAAAAGATCCATAAAAGTTTCCTAAGATTGGTCAACATCATCAATTTGGTATATGACTGACCAGTCAGTAGTTCCGAGTATTTTTCTAAACCTACATGTATCAATATTTTCTTTAACAAAAAAAAAATCACGCTTTGAATCTTTACTATTCCCATTTTTGTAAGGTCTAGCTGCACTTGATCAAGCTTTTCACATACCTTGGCCCGAGACTTTTCAAAAACACCAATCGGAAATAACTCCACCAGGTCAACCCCCAGGTCAGCCCCCTGACGCGATGCGGGATCCCGCTTTGTCGGAGTAAAGTCCAGAACCAGAACCAGAACCAGACTGCTTTAACGATCCCATGACGTCAGCCAGTGTGAACTCCTTGTTCGAAATATTTATTTTTACTGAAGGAAAGGTTTATGTAAATTGCAAATAATTTTGGTGATCAATTTGAAATAAAAGACAGAAATAAATAATAGGCCAATAGAGCTGAATGATACCTTAACCGCATTTGGAATAAATATGGCGTAGCTTGCAATTTTTTCATCAGTTTTGTATCTTATCTCATAGATGCGTGTCCCTTCAATTAGTCTATTTTTATCTCCAGTGTTTAGTTTTATTTGGAATATCAACGATTTGAGATCTCATCTTGGCATCCCTCAAATATGATAATTCTATTTAACTATGATGTGGTTTATGTGATACTATAAATGATATATCACCGTGGCATCCACTATACTTGACAATATTCTATATTCCAACATTTTCTTCTGACAGGCTGCCGTGAAGTTCCAAACAATAGGAGACGCATGCAGGTATGTCCTTTCAGAAACAGCCAACAGTGTATACATTCATGTTAAAGATTATTTTTGGTGACATTGCGACATCAGTATTCGTCACCAGCTAAAGTTGTTTATTGGACCTCGACAATATAGCAATAGTACTTCGGTAAATGGGACATAGTACCCTTAAGGGCATCTTTTCATCAAAAAAAAAAGTTTTTTTCTTTCAATGTGCCGGGAAGGGCATTCCAAAATTTTGGGCCAGATAGTAAGAGTAAAGATTCTGTTGGAAAATACCGTTGTTCTTTTTGGTAAATAATACGAGCTTGCTAATTTCGTGGGATGACTATGGAATCCAGTATTTTTGTTAAACATATCTGAGAGAACTTGAGGCAATTCCTTTTTCTGAACTGTTTTTCTCAAGTGTGTACACAAACATTATTTGCGTGAATAAGTTCATGAGTATGAGCGCGGAGGTGGTGAGACATATGATTCGCATTGTTTTTTTGTTGTAATAGTAATATTCTTTTTCCAAAGGGGCCTAACGCAAGGATTCCATAATGCAAGAAAGGAAGTACTAAAGTTGAGTAAAAATTAACCAGTATACGAGATAGAAAATACAATTTTACCTCGTTCAAAATACCAATATTTCTAGAGATTATTTTACAAACATTATCAACATGCAGCTTCGATGAAAGTTTATCATTTACTATTATTCCCAGAAACTTCGTAGAAGAGTCTTTTTGTATGATAGAATAATAAACAAAAACATTTCCTGGTAAGTGGTTAGTGATATTACTAAAGAGCATATAATTGTATTTTTGTAAATTCAATGACAATTCATTAGCCTTGATCCAGTTCATCGTTCTCAGAAAAATGTCTGTGTCTTGATGATTAAAGAATAGTAAGAGTCGTCAGGAAAAAAAATGAAAGACATGGTTGCTGAGGACATGGAAAATTAGTAATATATGCAATACAAAGCAATGGACTTAAAATGAAACTTGAGGCACGCCACATGCAATGTTCTGTATAAAAGAATGTGCATCGTCCATGAGTACATATTGCTTGCTGTTGTGGAGGTAGTTCTTGAACCACTTCAAGGCTATTCCTCTGATTCCGTAGTTAGACAGTTTTTAAAGAAGTATTTAGTGATTTATCATGTCAAAGACCTTCGGGAAATCCAAGAAACCCCCCCCCCCTCCCACCGTATGTTCGAAATTGAGAGAATAGAGAGAGCCACCTTATTTACGAAAATCAAAAGGGCATGAGTTGTACTGTGCTTTTCACGGAAGCCAAACTGTGACTGAAGGAAATTTTACTAGTACATTCGAATTTCAAAGTACGAACACATACCATTTTTTCAATAACTTTAGATAAAGATGTCAGCAATAAGATAAGTCTGTATTTTCCCATCTCCAACGAATCTGGAACAATTTTTATTAATTTCAACAATTGTGGCAACGCCCCAGATGCAAGTGATAGATTGAAAATATAGACTGAAGGTTGGACAATATTGAGGTTACTTTTTCAGGAGATAGTTGCTTATTTCATCATGTCCAGAACTGCGCTTATTCTTTAATCCCTTAGTTATGTCTACAATTTCACTTTCAATAATTGGCGTTAAATATATAGAAAGGATTTGGGCTCCAAGGAAGTCAGTTAAATGCTAATTGGAGACTGGTATCTTTTGGGCAAGATAAGACCAATATTTGAAACATAATCAATGAAATATTCCGGAATTAGTTGGGTACTATCAATGGTTCCAGGACACAACCCTGGACAACTACCCCCTAGGGCAACCACCCTCTAGGACGACTACCCCCAGGACAACTAACCCCCAGACAACTACCCCCTATGATAGTTGTCCCTGGGTAGTTGTCCTAGGGGGTAGTTGTCCGGGGGTTAGTTGTCCTAGGGGTAGTTGTCCTAGGGGGTAGTTGTCTGGGGGTAGTTGTCCGGGGGTAGTAGTCCTGAGGGTAGTCGTCTTAGAGGGTGGTTGCCCTAGGGGGTAGTTGTCCTAGGGGGTAGTTGACTGGGGTGGTTATCCGGGATGGATGTCCAGGGGGTAGCTGTCCGGATACGATTATCAATAACTTCATTATTGACTTTAATATTTGTAATTGTGGAAGTATTGCTTTTCCCGTGTATAACAATTTTGATAACCTTCCACGTATTTTTAGGTGATTTCTATACATTTCAAACTGCTAAAAAAAAAATCTTAGCTTTCCTCAATGCTGTAACCAATATGTTCATATATTCCGTATATTTTATCTTATCTTTATCCAATAATGGTTTACACTTTAAATATGAATTGCTTTTTATATTTGTTTAAAGTAAAAGACCTTTCGTTACTCAAGAATTCATAAGAGTCTTTTTGTAACTACGTTTTCTATATTTCTAGCTGGAAAACAATTATCTTAAGCATTTTTAAAAAGATCCATAAAAGTTTCCTAAGATTGGTCAACATCATCAATTTGGTATATGACTGACCAGTCAGTAGTTCCGAGTATTTTTCTAAACCTACATGTATCAATATTTTCTTTAACAAAAAAAAAATCACGCTTTGAATCTTTACTATTCCCATTTTTGTAAGGTCTAGCTGCACTTGATCAAGCTTTTCACATACCTTGGCCCGAGACTTTTCAAAAACACCAATCGGAAATAACTCCACCAGGTCAACCCCCAGGTCAGCCCCCTGACGCGATGCGGGATCCCGCTTTGTCGGAGTAAAGTCCAGAACCAGAACCAGAACCAGACTGCTTTAACGATCCCATGACGTCAGCCAGTGTGAACTCCTTGTTCGAAATATTTATTTTTACTGAAGGAAAGGTTTATGTAAATTGCAAATAATTTTGGTGATCAATTTGAAATAAAAGACAGAAATAAATAATAGGCCAATAGAGCTGAATGATACCTTAACCGCATTTGGAATAAATATGGCGTAGCTTGCAATTTTTTCATCAGTTTTGTATCTTATCTCATAGATGCGTGTCCCTTCAATTAGTCTATTTTTATCTCCAGTGTTTAGTTTTATTTGGAATATCAACGATTTGAGATCTCATCTTGGCATCCCTCAAATATGATAATTCTATTTAACTATGATGTGGTTTATGTGATACTATAAATGATATATCACCGTGGCATCCACTATACTTGACAATATTCTATATTCCAACATTTTCTTCTGACAGGCTGCCGTGAAGTTCCAAACAATAGGAGACGCATGCAGGTATGTCCTTTCAGAAACAGCCAACAGTGTATACATTCATGTTAAAGATTATTTTTGGTGACATTGCGACATCAGTATTCGTCACCAGCTAAAGTTGTTTATTGGACCTCGACAATATAGCAATAGTACTTCGGTAAATGGGACATAGTACCCTTAAGGGCATCTTTTCATCAAAAAAAAAAGTTTTTTTCTTTCAATGTGCCGGGAAGGGCATTCCAAAATTTTGGGCCAGATAGTAAGAGTAAAGATTCTGTTGGAAAATACCGTTGTTCTTTTTGGTAAATAATACGAGCTTGCTAATTTCGTGGGATGACTATGGAATCCAGTATTTTTGTTAAACATATCTGAGAGAACTTGAGGCAATTCCTTTTTCTGAACTGTTTTTCTCAAGTGTGTACACAAACATTATTTGCGTGAATAAGTTCATGAGTATGAGCGCGGAGGTGGTGAGACATATGATTCGCATTGTTTTTTTGTTGTAATAGTAATATTCTTTTTCCAAAGGGGCCTAACGCAAGGATTCCATAATGCAAGAAAGGAAGTACTAAAGTTGAGTAAAAATTAACCAGTATACGAGATAGAAAATACAATTTTACCTCGTTCAAAATACCAATATTTCTAGAGATTATTTTACAAACATTATCAACATGCAGCTTCGATGAAAGTTTATCATTTACTATTATTCCCAGAAACTTCGTAGAAGAGTCTTTTTGTATGATAGAATAATAAACAAAAACATTTCCTGGTAAGTGGTTAGTGATATTACTAAAGAGCATATAATTGTATTTTTGTAAATTCAATGACAATTCATTAGCCTTGATCCAGTTCATCGTTCTCAGAAAAATGTCTGTGTCTTGATGATTAAAGAATAGTAAGAGTCGTCAGGAAAAAAAATGAAAGACATGGTTGCTGAGGACATGGAAAATTAGTAATATATGCAATACAAAGCAATGGACTTAAAATGAAACTTGAGGCACGCCACATGCAATGTTCTGTATAAAAGAATGTGCATCGTCCATGAGTACATATTGCTTGCTGTTGTGGAGGTAGTTCTTGAACCACTTCAAGGCTATTCCTCTGATTCCGTAGTTAGACAGTTTTTAAAGAAGTATTTAGTGATTTATCATGTCAAAGACCTTCGGGAAATCCAAGAAACCCCCCCCCCCCCTCCCACCGTATGTTCGAAATTGAGAGAATAGAGAGAGCCACCTTATTTACGAAAATCAAAAGGGCATGAGTTGTACTGTGCTTTTCACGGAAGCCAAACTGTGACTGAAGGAAATTTTACTAGTACATTCGAATTTCAAAGTACGAACACATACCATTTTTTCAATAACTTTAGATAAAGATGTCAGCAATAAGATAAGTCTGTATTTTCCCATCTCCAACGAATCTGGAACAATTTTTATTAATTTCAACAATTGTGGCAACGCCCCAGATGCAAGTGATAGATTGAAAATATAGACTGAAGGTTGGACAATATTGAGGTTACTTTTTCAGGAGATAGTTGCTTATTTCATCATGTCCAGAACTGCGCTTATTCTTTAATCCCTTAGTTATGTCTACAATTTCACTTTCAATAATTGGCGTTAAATATATAGAAAGGATTTGGGCTCCAAGGAAGTCAGTTAAATGCTAATTGGAGACTGGTATCTTTTGGGCAAGATAAGACCAATATTTGAAACATAATCAATGAAATATTCCGGAATTAGTTGGGTACTATCAATGGTTCCAGGACACAACCCTGGACAACTACCCCCTAGGGCAACCACCCTCTAGGACGACTACCCCCAGGACAACTAACCCCCAGACAACTACCCCCTATGATAGTTGTCCCTGGGTAGTTGTCCTAGGGGGTAGTTGTCCGGGGGTTAGTTGTCCTAGGGGTAGTTGTCCTAGGGGGTAGTTGTCTGGGGGTAGTTGTCCGGGGGTAGTAGTCCTGAGGGTAGTCGTCTTAGAGGGTGGTTGCCCTAGGGGGTAGTTGTCCTAGGGGGTAGTTGACTGGGGTGGTTATCCGGGATGGATGTCCAGGGGGTAGCTGTCCGGATACGATTATCAATAACTTCATTATTGACTTTAATATTTGTAATTGTGGAAGTATTGCTTTTCCCGTGTATAACAATTTTGATAACCTTCCACGTATTTTTAGGTGATTTCTATACATTTCAAACTGCTAAAAAAAAAAATCTTAGCTTTCCTCAATGCTGTAACCAATATGTTCATATATTCCGTATATTTTATCTTATCTTTATCCAATAATGGTTTACACTTTAAATATGAATTGCTTTTTATATTTGTTTAAAGTAAAAGACCTTTCGTTACCCAAGAATTCATAAGAGTCTTTTTGTAACTACGTTTTCTATATTTCTAGCTGGAAAACAATTATCTTAAGCATTTTTAAAAAGATCCATAAAAGTTTCCTAAGATTGGTCAACATCATCAATTTGGTATATGACTGACCAGTCAGTAGTTCCGAGTATTTTTCTAAACCTACATGTATCAATATTTTCTTTAACAAAAAAAAAATCACGCTTTGAATCTTTACTATTCCCATTTTTGTAAGGTCTAGCTGCACTTGATCAAGCTTTTCACATACCTTGGCCCGAGACTTTTCAAAAACACCAATCGGAAATAACTCCACCAGGTCAACCCCCAGGTCAGCCCCCTGACGCGATGCGGGATCCCGCTTTGTCGGAGTAAAGTCCAGAACCAGAACCAGAACCAGACTGCTTTAACGATCCCATGACGTCAGCCAGTGTGAACTCCTTGTTCGAAATATTTATTTTTACTGAAGGAAAGGTTTATGTAAATTGCAAATAATTTTGGTGATCAATTTGAAATAAAAGACAGAAATAAATAATAGGCCAATAGAGCTGAATGATACCTTAACCGCATTTGGAATAAATATGGCGTAGCTTGCAATTTTTTCATCAGTTTTGTATCTTATCTCATAGATGCGTGTCCCTTCAATTAGTCTATTTTTATCTCCAGTGTTTAGTTTTATTTGGAATATCAACGATTTGAGATCTCATCTTGGCATCCCTCAAATATGATAATTCTATTTAACTATGATGTGGTTTATGTGATACTATAAATGATATATCACCGTGGCATCCACTATACTTGACAATATTCTATATTCCAACATTTTCTTCTGACAGGCTGCCGTGAAGTTCCAAACAATAGGAGACGCATGCAGGTATGTCCTTTCAGAAACAGCCAACAGTGTATACATTCATGTTAAAGATTATTTTTGGTGACATTGCGACATCAGTATTCGTCACCAGCTAAAGTTGTTTATTGGACCTCGACAATATAGCAATAGTACTTCGGTAAATGGGACATAGTACCCTTAAGGGCATCTTTTCATCAAAAAAAAAAGTTTTTTTCTTTCAATGTGCCGGGAAGGGCATTCCAAAATTTTGGGCCAGATAGTAAGAGTAAAGATTCTGTTGGAAAATACCGTTGTTCTTTTTGGTAAATAATACGAGCTTGCTAATTTCGTGGGATGACTATGGAATCCAGTATTTTTGTTAAACATATCTGAGAGAACTTGAGGCAATTCCTTTTTCTGAACTGTTTTTCTCAAGTGTGTACACAAACATTATTTGCGTGAATAAGTTCATGAGTATGAGCGCGGAGGTGGTGAGACATATGATTCGCATTGTTTTTTTGTTGTAATAGTAATATTCTTTTTCCAAAGGGGCCTAACGCAAGGATTCCATAATGCAAGAAAGGAAGTACTAAAGTTGAGTAAAAATTAACCAGTATACGAGATAGAAAATACAATTTTACCTCGTTCAAAATACCAATATTTCTAGAGATTATTTTACAAACATTATCAACATGCAGCTTCGATGAAAGTTTATCATTTACTATTATTCCCAGAAACTTCGTAGAAGAGTCTTTTTGTATGATAGAATAATAAACAAAAACATTTCCTGGTAAGTGGTTAGTGATATTACTAAAGAGCATATAATTGTATTTTTGTAAATTCAATGACAATTCATTAGCCTTGATCCAGTTCATCGTTCTCAGAAAAATGTCTGTGTCTTGATGATTAAAGAATAGTAAGAGTCGTCAGGAAAAAAAATGAAAGACATGGTTGCTGAGGACATGGAAAATTAGTAATATATGCAATACAAAGCAATGGACTTAAAATGAAACTTGAGGCACGCCACATGCAATGTTCTGTATAAAAGAATGTGCATCGTCCATGAGTACATATTGCTTGCTGTTGTGGAGGTAGTTCTTGAACCACTTCAAGGCTATTCCTCTGATTCCGTAGTTAGACAGTTTTTAAAGAAGTATTTAGTGATTTATCATGTCAAAGACCTTCGGGAAATCCAAGAAACCCCCCCCCCCTCCCACCGTATGTTCGAAATTGAGAGAATAGAGAGAGCCACCTTATTTACGAAAATCAAAAGGGCATGAGTTGTACTGTGCTTTTCACGGAAGCCAAACTGTGACTGAAGGAAATTTTACTAGTACATTCGAATTTCAAAGTACGAACACATACCATTTTTTCAATAACTTTAGATAAAGATGTCAGCAATAAGATAAGTCTGTATTTTCCCATCTCCAACGAATCTGGAACAATTTTTATTAATTTCAACAATTGTGGCAACGCCCCAGATGCAAGTGATAGATTGAAAATATAGACTGAAGGTTGGACAATATTGAGGTTACTTTTTCAGGAGATAGTTGCTTATTTCATCATGTCCAGAACTGCGCTTATTCTTTAATCCCTTAGTTATGTCTACAATTTCACTTTCAATAATTGGCGTTAAATATATAGAAAGGATTTGGGCTCCAAGGAAGTCAGTTAAATGCTAATTGGAGACTGGTATCTTTTGGGCAAGATAAGACCAATATTTGAAACATAATCAATGAAATATTCCGGAATTAGTTGGGTACTATCAATGGTTCCAGGACACAACCCTGGACAACTACCCCCTAGGGCAACCACCCTCTAGGACGACTACCCCCAGGACAACTAACCCCCAGACAACTACCCCCTATGATAGTTGTCCCTGGGTAGTTGTCCTAGGGGGTAGTTGTCCGGGGGTTAGTTGTCCTAGGGGTAGTTGTCCTAGGGGGTAGTTGTCTGGGGGTAGTTGTCCGGGGGTAGTAGTCCTGAGGGTAGTCGTCTTAGAGGGTGGTTGCCCTAGGGGGTAGTTGTCCTAGGGGGTAGTTGACTGGGGTGGTTATCCGGGATGGATGTCCAGGGGGTAGCTGTCCGGATACGATTATCAATAACTTCATTATTGACTTTAATATTTGTAATTGTGGAAGTATTGCTTTTCCCGTGTATAACAATTTTGATAACCTTCCACGTATTTTTAGGTGATTTCTATACATTTCAAACTGCTAAAAAAAAAATCTTAGCTTTCCTCAATGCTGTAACCAATATGTTCATATATTCCGTATATTTTATCTTATCTTTATCCAATAATGGTTTACACTTTAAATATGAATTGCTTTTTATATTTGTTTAAAGTAAAAGACCTTTCGTTACTCAAGAATTCATAAGAGTCTTTTTGTAACTACGTTTTCTATATTTCTAGCTGGAAAACAATTATCTTAAGCATTTTTAAAAAGATCCATAAAAGTTTCCTAAGATTGGTCAACATCATCAATTTGGTATATGACTGACCAGTCAGTAGTTCCGAGTATTTTTCTAAACCTACATGTATCAATATTTTCTTTAACAAAAAAAAAATCACGCTTTGAATCTTTACTATTCCCATTTTTGTAAGGTCTAGCTGCACTTGATCAAGCTTTTCACATACCTTGGCCCGAGACTTTTCAAAAACACCAATCGGAAATAACTCCACCAGGTCAACCCCCAGGTCAGCCCCCTGACGCGATGCGGGATCCCGCTTTGTCGGAGTAAAGTCCAGAACCAGAACCAGAACCAGACTGCTTTAACGATCCCATGACGTCAGCCAGTGTGAACTCCTTGTTCGAAATATTTATTTTTACTGAAGGAAAGGTTTATGTAAATTGCAAATAATTTTGGTGATCAATTTGAAATAAAAGACAGAAATAAATAATAGGCCAATAGAGCTGAATGATACCTTAACCGCATTTGGAATAAATATGGCGTAGCTTGCAATTTTTTCATCAGTTTTGTATCTTATCTCATAGATGCGTGTCCCTTCAATTAGTCTATTTTTATCTCCAGTGTTTAGTTTTATTTGGAATATCAACGATTTGAGATCTCATCTTGGCATCCCTCAAATATGATAATTCTATTTAACTATGATGTGGTTTATGTGATACTATAAATGATATATCACCGTGGCATCCACTATACTTGACAATATTCTATATTCCAACATTTTCTTCTGACAGGCTGCCGTGAAGTTCCAAACAATAGGAGACGCATGCAGGTATGTCCTTTCAGAAACAGCCAACAGTGTATACATTCATGTTAAAGATTATTTTTGGTGACATTGCGACATCAGTATTCGTCACCAGCTAAAGTTGTTTATTGGACCTCGACAATATAGCAATAGTACTTCGGTAAATGGGACATAGTACCCTTAAGGGCATCTTTTCATCAAAAAAAAAAGTTTTTTTCTTTCAATGTGCCGGGAAGGGCATTCCAAAATTTTGGGCCAGATAGTAAGAGTAAAGATTCTGTTGGAAAATACCGTTGTTCTTTTTGGTAAATAATACGAGCTTGCTAATTTCGTGGGATGACTATGGAATCCAGTATTTTTGTTAAACATATCTGAGAGAACTTGAGGCAATTCCTTTTTCTGAACTGTTTTTCTCAAGTGTGTACACAAACATTATTTGCGTGAATAAGTTCATGAGTATGAGCGCGGAGGTGGTGAGACATATGATTCGCATTGTTTTTTTGTTGTAATAGTAATATTCTTTTTCCAAAGGGGCCTAACGCAAGGATTCCATAATGCAAGAAAGGAAGTACTAAAGTTGAGTAAAAATTAACCAGTATACGAGATAGAAAATACAATTTTACCTCGTTCAAAATACCAATATTTCTAGAGATTATTTTACAAACATTATCAACATGCAGCTTCGATGAAAGTTTATCATTTACTATTATTCCCAGAAACTTCGTAGAAGAGTCTTTTTGTATGATAGAATAATAAACAAAAACATTTCCTGGTAAGTGGTTAGTGATATTACTAAAGAGCATATAATTGTATTTTTGTAAATTCAATGACAATTCATTAGCCTTGATCCAGTTCATCGTTCTCAGAAAAATGTCTGTGTCTTGATGATTAAAGAATAGTAAGAGTCGTCAGGAAAAAAAATGAAAGACATGGTTGCTGAGGACATGGAAAATTAGTAATATATGCAATACAAAGCAATGGACTTAAAATGAAACTTGAGGCACGCCACATGCAATGTTCTGTATAAAAGAATGTGCATCGTCCATGAGTACATATTGCTTGCTGTTGTGGAGGTAGTTCTTGAACCACTTCAAGGCTATTCCTCTGATTCCGTAGTTAGACAGTTTTTAAAGAAGTATTTAGTGATTTATCATGTCAAAGACCTTCGGGAAATCCAAGAAACCCCCCCCCCCCCCCTCCCACCGTATGTTCGAAATTGAGAGAATAGAGAGAGCCACCTTATTTACGAAAATCAAAAGGGCATGAGTTGTACTGTGCTTTTCACGGAAGCCAAACTGTGACTGAAGGAAATTTTACTAGTACATTCGAATTTCAAAGTACGAACACATACCATTTTTTCAATAACTTTAGATAAAGATGTCAGCAATAAGATAAGTCTGTATTTTCCCATCTCCAACGAATCTGGAACAATTTTTATTAATTTCAACAATTGTGGCAACGCCCCAGATGCAAGTGATAGATTGAAAATATAGACTGAAGGTTGGACAATATTGAGGTTACTTTTTCAGGAGATAGTTGCTTATTTCATCATGTCCAGAACTGCGCTTATTCTTTAATCCCTTAGTTATGTCTACAATTTCACTTTCAATAATTGGCGTTAAATATATAGAAAGGATTTGGGCTCCAAGGAAGTCAGTTAAATGCTAATTGGAGACTGGTATCTTTTGGGCAAGATAAGACCAATATTTGAAACATAATCAATGAAATATTCCGGAATTAGTTGGGTACTATCAATGGTTCCAGGACACAACCCTGGACAACTACCCCCTAGGGCAACCACCCTCTAGGACGACTACCCCCAGGACAACTAACCCCCAGACAACTACCCCCTATGATAGTTGTCCCTGGGTAGTTGTCCTAGGGGGTAGTTGTCCGGGGGTTAGTTGTCCTAGGGGTAGTTGTCCTAGGGGGTAGTTGTCTGGGGGTAGTTGTCCGGGGGTAGTAGTCCTGAGGGTAGTCGTCTTAGAGGGTGGTTGCCCTAGGGGGTAGTTGTCCTAGGGGGTAGTTGACTGGGGTGGTTATCCGGGATGGATGTCCAGGGGGTAGCTGTCCGGATACGATTATCAATAACTTCATTATTGACTTTAATATTTGTAATTGTGGAAGTATTGCTTTTCCCGTGTATAACAATTTTGATAACCTTCCACGTATTTTTAGGTGATTTCTATACATTTCAAACTGCTAAAAAAAAAAATCTTAGCTTTCCTCAATGCTGTAACCAATATGTTCATATATTCCGTATATTTTATCTTATCTTTATCCAATAATGGTTTACACTTTAAATATGAATTGCTTTTTATATTTGTTTAAAGTAAAAGACCTTTCGTTACCCAAGAATTCATAAGAGTCTTTTTGTAACTACGTTTTCTATATTTCTAGCTGGAAAACAATTATCTTAAGCATTTTTAAAAAGATCCATAAAAGTTTCCTAAGATTGGTCAACATCATCAATTTGGTATATGACTGACCAGTCAGTAGTTCCGAGTATTTTTCTAAACCTACATGTATCAATATTTTCTTTAACAAAAAAAAAATCACGCTTTGAATCTTTACTATTCCCATTTTTGTAAGGTCTAGCTGCACTTGATCAAGCTTTTCACATACCTTGGCCCGAGACTTTTCAAAAACACCAATCGGAAATAACTCCACCAGGTCAACCCCCAGGTCAGCCCCCTGACGCGATGCGGGATCCCGCTTTGTCGGAGTAAAGTCCAGAACCAGAACCAGAACCAGACTGCTTTAACGATCCCATGACGTCAGCCAGTGTGAACTCCTTGTTCGAAATATTTATTTTTACTGAAGGAAAGGTTTATGTAAATTGCAAATAATTTTGGTGATCAATTTGAAATAAAAGACAGAAATAAATAATAGGCCAATAGAGCTGAATGATACCTTAACCGCATTTGGAATAAATGAATACAGTTAGGTTTCGTACCTTTTTCCCCGGTCTACTCCAAAATCGAAAAAGATAACATCCCATCATTCAGCTTCTTTTTGTTAAAATTATTTTTTAGTGGGAACTGTAAGATGTGCACTGGCCCATATCGATTTTTCTTTTCTTTATGTTTGCGTACCAGTATTCTCTTACCGTTGAGTCCGTTCGTTGAAACACACCCAGCAACTTTTGCAGTATTACTTCATTGCAAAGGGAAAACCCGAGTCGATTAGGTACTTTTGCACTCGTTCTGGGGATTATAACCTTCAAATGTTGCCACACCTGTCTAATTTTCGCTAACATAATGATGGGGATTTACGCACTAATCAAGATCGTTATACTTGCTGGATGTGTACCACAGGTAAGAATATTATTATATGTGCTACTCTCATTTATTTATATTTTGACAAGATGGAATGTGGAAATTCGGACAAGTGTTTTCATTCATAAAGGTCAACATGTATGTATCAGCCGACATGTATCTTCAGTTCCGCAAAACTTGGCTAATTCAGATAATTTGATTTGCTTCGTTTCCAAACTCTTTTGACAATGGTACCTTCCCCAAAATGTGTTGTGAATTTTTACAATAATATTAAGGGTATATTGTATGTATTTGCCTATGCAAGGCGCTCATGACATTAATTTGTGCTCAACGACAGTACTCTGTGTTTTTCATTCAACTAAGATCGAAGACAATCTTACGATTTTTTTGCTTGCTCCATAAAACTGTGCTTGAGCTTTCAGAGTGCTTCACAGATCTGAATAATAATCATTAGGAGTCGGTGAATAATTTTGTCTTCATTATAACTTCCATTATCCCTGCCTTGATAATCATGCTCACTGCTTCTAGTAACCACTGCAAAGTAAATAATAATTCGCAAATTTGTAGAATTTCAATATCATGTTTACGTTATGTTTACACAATGCATGTCACAAAAAAAGGAGGAGAGAAATGTATCCAGCCCGGTACACTAATGCTATGGTCAAAATACCCAAAAGTAGCCTGCTCGGCGGCCGAGCGGCAAGTTTTTAGCCAATTTTGCCCGGCCACCGAGTGGCGGTCGCCCAGGCACCGCTTTTTTAAAAGGCATCGCTCGGTCGCTGCTGAAGTTTTAGCGCGGAGTTAAAATACGGGCGGCGCCTGCTCACTTTCACTCGCCGCCCAGACTACGCTCGGTGACCGGGCGGTCGCCGCCCGGTCGCTGGCCTACTCGACCGTTCACCGTCGAGCGATTTAGGTCAAAAATCGAAGCCGCTAGGTTAAAGGCTGTCGAGCAGTCGCCGCCCGGTCGCCACCCGGTCGGCGCTGGGAGATCAGTCGGTCACTGGGCGGCGAGTCAAAAATCGGTCGGCAACCTTTGACCTAGCGGCTTCGATTTTTGACCTAAATCGCTCGGCGGCGAACGCTTGATTAGTTCGGTGCCCGGGCGGCGAACGGCTTGGCACAGAGCGTATTCTGGAGCCCCGCCGATCACTGGCCGGCCGCCGGGCAATATCTTTAAAATCAGCGGGCGGCCGGTAGGAGACTGCTCGGGAATCGGTGGGTCACCGGTCGGTCACTGCCGATTACGCCCAGTTTTGACCTAGAATCGACCGGCGACCGACGGGAAATCGACAGGGCACCGCCCATGCATCGCTGGGGCTCTACAGCCTGCTCGACTTCTACAAAGAATCGCTGGGCATTGCCTAAATTCCAGCGGCGACCGAGCAGGCTACTAATCGGTCGGTCGCCGCTCTGATTTGTGACCATAGCTTTAGGTACGGAAAGTAGCCTTTGCCAGTAGGTAAGACGTCTAAGTAGGTCACCTGGATGTTGCTGGTGAGGGCAAAACCATCGAATGCCATGCACAACCTTACTTCTTCTCATAGATAGTATTCATCTTAAGAATCGTTGGGGCAGTCTTGGGGTTGTCCTTTATTGACCAGACTGGACTTTATTCAGTGTCAGGAATGTAACTCCCTTTTATATGATTTATATAATCTTTCCAGATATTTGAGTTTAACTGGATTCAGTTGATTTGTATGGTTGGCTGCAAGTTCAGACAAGCCAATGTGTTTGTCAATCTTTATCCATTTCTTGATGAAAATCTGCTTCAGTTATTATGCAAACATCTGTAGAAAACAAAATACACATGAAGAAATTCACTCATAGTGTTACCTACAACCAACATCCGTCTCATCCTCACATCATACCAATTATAAGGAAACAAAATTACCATCACTTGTCATCATAGACCAAGTTGTCATATTTTACGAGCTGTACTATTTTGGATATATAATTTTGACTAAAAAATTATTTACATATGTTGATATGAGGTTTGATTTTTAGAAACCATTTGCTTTCCAAGGATATCCTCACACTATTGTGTTCTTTTCAATAAATAGATTGTATTCTATTATGGCGAATGGACTGTTGACTATGTACGTGGATGGATGTTGCAAAATAGGCTCATGCTTAATGATGGTAAAACTGAATTAATGATCATTGGCACACCTAAACAGACATCCAAAATCAACTTAAACAGTGTATCAATTGGAGACTCTGTAATAGAACCATCTGTTAGTGCAAGAAATCTCGGAGTACAGTTCGATTCAAATTTGAATATGAGAGAGCACATCCCAAATGTCTGTAAATCAGCATACTACATGATCTATAATCTCAGACGTATTCGTAAATATTTAGATAAGGACATTACGAAAGACATTGTTCATGCATGTATCACCAATAAGTTGGACTATTGTAATGGTCTACTGTATGGGATCCCTGACTCTCAAATAGTGAGATTGCAACGGGTTCAAAACACCTGTGCAAGGCTGATCTGTGGTTGTTATAAATTCACACGGATCACCCCAATTTTAAGAAATCTACATTGGTTACCAGTACGCCAGAGAATAACATTCAAAATCTTGATGATTGTATATAAAGCACTTCTTGGTCAAGCTCCCACTTATATCAAAGAACTGTTGAATTTCAAACTTAATCAACACAATCGCAACTTGCGCAGTTCCCGAGATACTTTGTTGCTACAGATCCCATCTATCAAAACAAAAATAACGCTAGGTGATCGAGCATTTGCTTGTGCAGCCCCAAAACTCTGGAATAACTTGCCATTTGAAATCAGGAAATCACCATCTGTAAACGTCTTTAAGTCAAAACTGAAAACACATCTTTTTAATTAACTGTACCGTAAATCTAAGCATATCAGGAGCTCCCGTAGCGCAGTAGAATATATACCTAATGTTGGATAGTTTCTGCGCTCTACAAATGTACTATTATTATTATTATTATTATTATTATTATTAATATCAATTTAATTTATTCCATTGTTCATCAAAGTTGTCCCCCCAATATCTGTTTTTTTTTACACCACAAAGTTTACTATTTTTTCATATCCGTAACATTTTATTTATAACGATAGGATTTACCTGATAGTGTTCATCCTTGATTATTGGGAACTTGTTGGGACATAATTAGGCAATTTTCGCAAACTCATTGCGGAATTAGAATCTGCGGTTCGTGTGCAGAATCGAGAAGTTACTATAGTAACAGTTGGATGACCGCTGAGGCCCTGAAATCTAGAACGGGTTTTGGCCAAATCTACGGGCGTTCTCAATGACGCCCGATGTGAATGAAGTGCCTCGATACAAACTATTTCATTCACCTGATAATAATAATAGTATTTAAATAGACATAATCCAATCTGCATACATTAGTTGTTGCCACACTTAATACATGCAGTTTGCATTCTGACTATTGTGAATCCTAGACATGTGAATGAAATAATTTGTATTGAGGAACTTCACAAAGACGTATGTATTAAATTTGATTACATTCCGAAAATGGCCTGTTCCCTTTCACGCAATACAGTACAGACGGGACTACACGACTAGCACAACTTGTCTCGACCAAGCCACAAAACAATTCATGTTATATCCATATTCATGTTGTTATTGTTCAGAAACAATATTAGGAAGAAAAAAAAACTCACCGAAGAGTCATTCGTGTCAGGGGCGGATCTAGGGGGTAAGGAGGTTTAAATCCCCCCTTGGGCTGGCCAAGGTGCTTTCTACCCCCCTCCTCCCCCCCCCAAAAAAAATATTAGTTGGCACTTTTTTCAAATTGAAAACCAATTTTAGTGCTCCCTACCCCCCACTAAGCGGAATATTGGTCGGTGCGATTTTTCAAATGTCAACCCCCCCCCCCCCCCCGCCCACGCCATAGAGAAAAGCTAGGTCCGCCCGTTAAGATTCGTCATCCTTCGTTATTAGACGACGAAATTCTCATCACCATCTTTGGTATAAGCTCGCTGATTGGCTGTTTATTCACTTGGGGCGTCATTGAAAACGCCCGTAGATTTGGCCAAAACCCGTTCTGGATTTCAGTACCTCAGCGATCACCCTGCTGTTACTATACCGTGTGTCTCAAAAAAAACGTAACACTTTTGAAATGGTTGCCAAATTGAGCATATATAATTTTATGAAAAAATGTCTATATGTATGGAAAGCTAAAGGACCAACCTTTCATATGATATGAAAAAATTAAAAAAAAAATCATGCTTCGATGGACAGTGTTCACTTAAGTTAGAGGTATGAAAATGGGCCTGCGCAGGATTTTTCCTTCCAATTTTGGATGAACAAAGCAGTTTTAAATAAGAAAGAAATAAAAGAAACATGAAAATCTTTTAAAAAAAGATTTAACTTGTTTTTTGTCATGTCTGCCCTAATGTGTGTGTGTGTGTGTGTGCACGTGTGTGTATGTGTGTGTGTGTGTGTGTGTGGGGGGGGGGGGGTGGGCGGTGGTGTTTCGGGATTGATAAATAACACTGAAAAAGGAATGGTATTCGAGGTATTCAAAATATCCTTTTGATTCAAAATATCCTTTTGATCCATCGATCATGAATATCTCATATCGACCTTATTTTGTAAGTTACAAGTAATTTACCTGTCCAAAATTGGAAGGAAAAATCCTGCGCAGGCCCATTTTCATACCTCTAACTTAAGTGAACACTGTCCATCGAAGCATGATTTTTTTTTTAATTTTTTCATATCATATGAAAGGTTGGTCCTTTAGCTTTCCATACATATCAACATTTTTTCATAAAATTATATATGCTCAATTTGGCAACCATTTCAAAAGTGTTACGTTTTTTTTGAGACACACGGTAGTAGCTTCTCGATTTTGCACACAAACCGCAGATTCTCTGTCCGCAATGAGCTTGCGATATACCCCTAAAGGCCCGGTCCCACTGCACTTACGGATGCAAAGAGGATGTAAAGCGTAACAAAACCTTGCCATCCGTTGGAAAACGCTATGCTTCCGTTGTGTACTCATTGCATACGTGTTTCATACGCTCTATCCATCGAGCATCCGTCCATTGTGATTTCATCCGCGCAAAAAGTTTTGAGCTGCACAAAACTTTTAGAACGGATGAACTTCCGCCGTGTACGATGTAAATCCGCGACAAATACGAGCAACAAACGTTCTATGTCCGTTATCATCCGTTAAACGCCCGCTGTATCCTCTCTGCATTCTCTGGGCATCCTCGCAACTCACATCCGCTGCAGCTGAAAACGGAAAGAGGGAGGAAAGATAAGGTACACGGAACGTCTATACATCGTTAGTAGCACGGAAATAGAAAGGATGTAAGCGTATGCATCTCGTATATAAAGTATTCAAAGCTGTCATCCACTTCCATCCGCTTTCATCCGCTAGGCTTCCGATGAACATCCGTTTAACATCCCCGCTACATACTACCCACGTCCGTTATTTTCCGTTCTGTTTTCGCAAATTTTCGCAAATTTTGTCCATTTCTGGAGCGGATGAAAACGGATGGAGCCACCCGCGAAATTTTGCTCGTCCGCTGTGTCCTTTATGCATACGTGTTGTGTCCATCGGCCAGTGGGACCGGGCCATAATGTTTGTCGAACTGGCAACAACTAATGTATGCAGTTTGGATTCTGTCTATTGATATACTATTATCCTAATCAGGTGAATGAAATATTTTGTATCGAGGCACTTCACAAAGACGTATGCATAGAATTTGGTTACATTACGAAAATTGCCTAATGGCATTGCAAATGCAATACCTTCGTAGAGATACGTACGCATTCACCGAAAAGCGAAACCACGTATTGTATCGAGGGCGGTCTGTGTGCGACTGCCGTAAACCTGAGTGCTCTGCGTCCGCGAAGGTATGTCCGTTGCTGAGCAAAAACTCGCTATTATGTGTATATGAGTAACAAGAGAAAGATTCGTGTAAACTGTGGAGATAGCTTATGGATTTTAAATCCTTTCTAAGATTCTGTATCAGTTTCAAAGGTCCTCATAACAATGATGGTATTATCGCATGCCATGACGTGCCATTGTTTGGAGTAACTCAACAAATTGTCCGCTAATAAACAAGGAAGTGTACTTGTATGATATATTCGTGTCATAGCATAACTTCGTTTATAGATGGACAATAGGAAGGGGTCAATATCGCTATTCATAAGGACCGCTATTCATAAAGTTTGCTATTCATAAGGTCCATTATATACCTCACTTAAGTAATCCAGCAATCTGATTGGTCGAAATTGTAAAAACAGACCTATTTTCCCAATAACCATGGTTATTGGGAAAATAGGTCAGTCTCCATGGTTACCCCATAGGTTTACATGTTAAAAAATGGTTTGAGCGATCGAGGATACCGTATGTGTGCGAAGAATTGGTCGGTAATTTCAATACAATTGAATCTCGATCGATCTTACCGACAATTTTATCTTGCATTGTTGACATGAAGACGAAAATAAACTTCCAAAAACAAAAAAACAACATCTGCCGATAGATCTTGATCTAAGTTCGTGCCAATATGCATTGCAAAAGTAAAAGAAGGGTCCGTTTAATGGAGCTTTTGCGAAGCATTCATCACGCGAAGCCGGTTTCAATCCATTTTAATGTATATACTGTACAAAACTGCCAAGCATTGTAACAGCGCGCGATGGCCGAGTGGTATAAGGCGTTGGTTTTAGATAAATCACTTATTGTACGCAAGAGTTCGAATCTCATCTTCGACCACAAAAAAAGTATTTTTTATTTTTTAGTTTTTAGTCTATTTTTTTTCGGCATATAAAAGTATTAATGACTGCTTTAATATTCGAGAAATAGTTGTTTTTATACGCTCTCGGGAATGTTACAATTGGGCTATTCCCCTCGGCACGCCTCGGGTAATAGTACAATCCTAACCTTCCCTTGAGCGTATAAAAAACAATTATTTCTCTCAAAGCAGTCATTAATACTATACTATTCATAAGGAACGCTATTCATAAGGTCCGCTTTTCATAATTGGAGAAAAGGGACATTATTCATAAGGGTCATTGTTCATAAGGACCGCTATTCATAATCAAAGAAGAGGGTCGGTATTCATAATATTAGAAGAGGGTCGCTATTCATAATACGAAATCAGGGTCGTTATTCATAAGGGTCCCTATTCATAATATTACAAAAGGGTCGGTATTCATAACACAGAAAGAGGGTCGCTATTCATAATAAGGAATGAGGGTCGCTATTCATAATAAGGAATGAGGGTCGCTATTCATAATGCAAAATGAGGGTCGCTATTCATAAGGGTCATTATTCATAATAGGAGTAGAGGGTCGCTATTCATAATACGAAATGAGGGTCGCTATTCATAATAGGAGAAGAGGGTCGCTATTCATAATAGGAGTAGAGGGTCGCTATTCATAATACGAAATGAGGGTCGCTATTCATAATAAGAAATTAGGTCGCTATTCATGATACGAAATGAGGGTCGCTATTCATAATAAGAAATTAGGTCGAAACAATCATGATTGTGATAGCACACAATATTATTAGTAGAAATGAAAAAGAACAACAATTATTGCAACAACCATGGATAAATCACGGCCGGGAGCGTGGGCCGAGTGTCATATCATAGTTTTGTGTTATTGGGCGAGGGGGCGTAACGACCAAGCGAGATTTTGCAATGTTGAATGCTGACATTATGCACTCTAGGAAATCCCTAGGCCCAATATGTACGTTCTTTCCGCTATAATTATATCTTTCTAGCTATATTTCTAAATTTCCTGGGGGACGTGTCCTCCTATCGGGCCCAGGATTGCCGCCCTGTCCATGATTACTACCAACATGAGCTCATATACAAGCTCAAGCGAGTTTATATGAGCTGAAGCCAAATAAAGGGCAAAATAAGAGCTGTGAAGCGGCCTCCCTACCGTCAATTACAAAATTGACTTTGCAGGGCAGGGGTTGTTTTAACGTTTAACTTTGATTCCGTGGCTCGAAAGTTACTGTCACTAAGTGCCATTTCCTTGTCTCTCCACCTTTCTCACCCGACCCCCCCCCCCACACGCAGTGTTATCTAGGGTACGCGTACGCATTTCCCTCTCTTTAAAAGCACCCCTCTATCTCCGATGTGTAAATTCAGTACGGCCCGGATTTTTGTGTTTTACGGGTCGGACTTTGTTGGGTGAAAAGTATTCCTTTACCGGAGATTTTGGGAACACGAATTCGGTCCCTCCGACCCCGGAGTGGGAGAAAGGGGGGGGGGGGCTTTCCTTTTCCCCTCTCTCTGTGTTTCTTTTCTCTTCTTTCTTGTCTCTTCTCTTTTCTTTTCTCTTCTCCTTTCTTTTGTCTTCTCCTTTTTTTCTCTTCTTTTTATCCTCTTTTTTTGTACCGCCAATAGGAGGGGGGGGGGGGGGCCGCCGCCGTTTCGGCCCCCCTGGATCCGCCACTGAGTATGCCTGTGGTGTCCAGTTGCGTTTCTGGCGTTGTTCTCGTTTGGAGGGGGGGCGGGGGTGAGAGGGGCGCAAAAACGTATCTTTCCCCCTCTTTATTTTCTTTCCCTTTCTCTTTTTTGCTGAGGGGAGGGGGGAGGCAAGGGCCTTTCGATCCAAACCTTGTTGGCGGGAAAATCGCAACTGACATCCCGTTTCTTTACTTTTCTTCTTCCTCTTTTTTTCTTTCCCGTTTTTCTCCTCTTTTGTATGGGGGAGGGGGTGGAGGCAAGCCCCCCCCCCCGATTACCTTCTTTTCCCCCATTTCTTTTCTTCTTCCTCTTCCTTCTTTCCTTTCTCTCCTCTTTACCTTTCCCTTCTTTTCCTTCTCTCACTTTCTCTCTCATCTTTTTTTTTTTTTTTTTTTTTTGGGGGGGGGGGGGGGGGCTGGTTACCGGAATGATGGGACACGTTCATTATTGGGGCACGCCTTTTTTTCCTTCAGAAATGTGAGTTTTCAATAAATATTTTTTTCAAATGTTTTGGACCATGTGGCCTACCCCACCCCCCGGCCTACGCCCCAGCCACGGCCTACGCTGTAGCCATGGGGTGTCCTCTATCCAGTATGTCGCTTTGTAATTAACATTTAGTTTATTACTTATGTCACTTTGACTTTTTTTCGGTATTATGAATAGCGACCCTCTCGTCGCATTATGAATAGCGAACCTCATTTCGTATTATGAATAGCGACCTTCATTTCGTATTATGAATAGCGACCCTCTTCTCCTATTATAAATAGCGACTCTCTTCTCCTATTATGAATAGCGACCCTCTTCTCCTATTATGAATAGCGACCCTCATTTCGTATTATAAATAGCGACCCTCTTCTCCTATTATGAATAGTGACCCTCTTCCCCTATTATGAATAGCGAACCTCATTTCGTATTATGAATAGCGACCCTCTTCTCCTATTATGAATAGCAACTCTCTTCTCCTATTATGAATAGACACCCTCATTTTGTATTATGAATAGCGACCCTCTCCTCCTATTTTGAATAGCGACTCTCTTCTCCTATTATGAATAGACACCCTCATTTCGTATTATAAATAGCGACCCTCTTCTCCTATTATGAATAGCGACCCTCTTCTCCTATTATGAATAGACACCCTCTTCTCCTATTATGAAAAGACACCCTCATTTCGTATTATGAATAGCGACCCTCTTCTCCTATTATGAATAGCGAACCTCATTTTGTATTATGAATAGCGACCCTCTTCTTCTATTATGAATAGCGACCCTCTTCTCCTGTTATGAATAGCGACCCTCTTCCCGTGTTATGAATAGCGACCCTTATAAGTAATGAACCTCATTTCGTATTATGAATAGCGACCCTCTCGTCGTATTATGAATAGCGACCCTGATTTCATATTATGAATAGCGGTCCTTATGATTAATGACCCTTAATATGAATTATGAATAGCGACCCTCATCTCACGTTATGAATAGCGGTCCTTATGATCAACGAACCTTATTTCTTTATGAATAGTGACCCTCTTTTACCATTATGAATAGCGGACCAGGAAGTACGGGAATTTCCACGTTATGAATAGCAGTCCTTATGAATAGCGGACCTTATGAATAGCGGTCCTTATGAATAGCGAATAGACCCCATAGGAAGGGTTATGGGATTAGATGATTGACCAGAGTAATTTTAAGATTAAACTGCTCCCATTGGAAAATCCTGGATCTGCCTCTGTTTCACTGTTGTATCATGTAATTAAAGCTAATCTTGAGCTTTGGTATGGGAATCTTGTGTCGAGAGAACATGGCTATATATTTTGTTACCTTAGTATTTAAAAAAACTTGTATTTATGTTTTGTTTCTATTCTGCTTTATGTCGCTTTTCTGTTAATATTGTAGTGTAAGGACCCCAAGGAAGACAAGTAGTGTTCTATAAACACTGCTGAATTGGGCTATCCACCGATTTTTGTCTATGTACATGTATAAATATTTTACTTTGTATATTTTACTATGTATAATATTTTTATCTGATTTCGGAAATAAAAACAACAACAACAACAACAGCTATAATTCATTCTGGAGTTGTTATCCTGCAGTAGATTAATTGTTTGAACCAGTAAGATATAAACGATCTCACATTAAGTTGCTGCAAATCATCTTTAATTAAAACCACAACTCTCTTTTGCACAAAATGACCTGTGTTAAGCAAATGGTGTCAGGCCTACTTATCGTTATTTCCTTATCTTTCTATCCTCATTACTCAGTCCCTATACATTTTCTACCAAAATAATTTGGCACTTGTTATGTATTTGCAATCTTTGTTGGATTCTGTGAGAACTTATTTGTTATCTGTACCAGAACTCGAACTTATCTTTAAACTTTAATGTATCAACTATTAAAGTTTGTGGGAGTGGTTTCCCTTGAGCCTGGAAATACATTTCCGAATATTGACATAACTATATCAACAATGATGGCAGCCAATAGAGCCTTTTCTATACTATTGTAGAGTTACAGTGATTCCCACGTAGAAAAGATTTTGTGGTGCCTGTTTGAATTGTGACATAATCTGCCTGTGATCAATGAAGCATGGATTCACCTGTTCATTTCAGCAGCCGCATTGCAGTTGTTATTGTTGTTGTTTATTACTCGTACTTTGTTTTGGCCTTCTGACTTAAATTACCACCTGATTTTTGTCATTAAATTCGATACGCAGGTATTCTATCATTGAATTTGTCGCACAATGCAAGCCTTAATTTATCCATAATTATTATTATGGTTATATCATGTTTATGATTTTGAATAAGCAGGGGAGATTTCAGGGTTTTCTGAAGGGAAGGAGGCCAAATACTTTAGCATTAACTGATGTTAAAGTAATAACAAAGGAATTGACTGATGCGGTACACTGCAAAAACCAGAGTGTTAAAATTAACACCAAGGGTGTTCAATTTAACACTTTCTTGGTATCTATATCGGACAACTCCTCTGGTGTTACTTAACACCATTTTCTGGAATTAGATAATTTCAATTCCACTTTTGGTGTTAATATTTGACAACTCCTACCGGTGTAGATTAACACCAATATCTGGAATCATAACAAATTCAATTCCACTCTTGGTGGTAATATTTGACAATTCCTACTGGTTTAGATTAACAACAATATCTGGAATCATAACAAATTCAATTCCACTTTTGGTGTTTATATTCTTGTTGATCCAATGGTCCCACATTCCATATTTCCTATTATCGACCACGGTAGAAGAACCAATGGTAAACTGATAATTCATAATCGATGTTGGCAACTGTCCACCAATAGGTATATTCTAATCTCCATTGCATTAACTCCATCACATATATCATTTGAAGTAATTTCAAGATTAACATTTAAATGATACAGGCTGGTACACGAATATATAATAAATATGCATGTTGTTTTCTTGGTTAGTAATCTTATAATCAATATATCTATTGCTAAAAAGTTAATGTAATTGTTACAAGATCGGACAAATAATCTATTGGCCAATAATTGCCAAAGAAAAATACAAATCACAAAATTGATGTACATTGTCATAACTTGCTTAACAAATCATGATAAATGTATTCTTCTGTGAACACGTGTAAAGTAATCATTAAGCGCGCGTACACTTTGTGAAAACTTATTCGACCAATCAACCACCTTAAACGAAATCACGTGATTATACTTTCAACACCGAGCATAAAACAACACCATGTTAATTAACACCAAGTAATTATTAATGCATGCTTAAATCTGACCGGTGTTAAAAATAACACCAATGGTGTCAAAAAAAATTCAATACCATACTGGTGTTAGAAATTTAACACCCTGTTTTTCGCATTAATGCATGCTCAAATCTGACCGGTGTTAAAAATAACACCAGTGGTGTCAAAAAAATTCAATACCATACTGGGTTAGAAATTTAACACCCTGGTTTTTGCAGTGTACAAGAACCATTGCCACAGAGTTGTACGTATTCTTGAGCAAGGTATGACCTTACAAGTTCATTAAAAGGAACTTTGATAGCCGGATTTAGGGTCACGCAAGCATCAATAAATTGTTTCGTTCGTCTATAATGTTCACAAGTTGCGAACAGACAATGATAAATAATTTATTGTTGTTCAAGCCACGTGTCCTCATGTTGTCCAACCGTTTTAAACATGCATTTCTAATTTTGAAACATTTTACTTAAACGAGCAAATGTTTAGACATTCAAAGGTTGTCGGGTCCGCAAAGCCATACAGGCAATTTTTGGTCACCGGTGCTGACGTCTCTTGCCAGAATATTCACTTGTTTTAAAACTTTGCAAGCATGGAGAAAATCTTTGACCGATAAGGTGATTATTGCCCCAATGTGAAATTGGGACTATTTCTCGAATATTAATATTTTTAATTTTTCAGGTTATCGGAAGGGGGCTACAGCCCCTCTAACCCTCTCCCTCGCCAGCCATCACCCTCGCCTCGTACATGTGCTTTAAACAAAAACTATAAAAAGAAACAATTTTGTCCCCCCCTCCAAAAAAAAAAAAAAAAAAAAAAAAAAAAAATGAGCAAAAAGCGTCTGTATATATTATGATGAAGCTCGATGAGAGTTGAACATGTAATGTAATCAAAATTTTGAATTGTTTTATTTTCTTTGTCGTGTTTACAACCGAAGTTTTTTCACTTGTAAAATCGTGCCTAAATCTCTTTTCTCACATCACAGATCCATGGCAGGGTGAAAGTGTCATTTAGATTGGTAGACTTCGAAAACAACAGTCACGATGAACTTGACGGGGGATGTTGCGACTTCCTTTGTGGTCGTTGCGACAACAAATTCACTCTCTGCTTCGATGTCTACGGAGGGTAAGAAGATCCATCATGGCATTTATTTATGTTACATAAATAAATTAGTCAACAAATGTGCCCAATTTCATCCAAACATCTTTTTAAATTCAAAGACGATTTGATTTTTATACAGTGTATCAAAAAGAAGAATATTTCCAAGTGCATCAATATAAACGAGAACAGTACCGAACTTTATTCGAAGCAGCGAAGAAACCTTGTGTTTAACCAATAACTTTTGTTGATGGTTAGTTGACAAATTAAATGATGATAATGGAAATGATGGTGATGAGTGATTGAATTAATGTCTGTAATACTTATAAGGCAGAACTTTGAATAGAAGACCCTTTATTGAAGATGGTTAATTTTCTTTAGCCCAAAGTCATTCTCATTTCATCGTTGAATAAACTGTACCACAGCATATAATTAAGGTCCTCTATCTGAATATTTATGCACATTTAACCACTTCATCATGTTTATCAATGACCCCGTATTACCGTCTAAAATGCCGTTGCTTTTAACACTGGAATTGTAATGAACATGTTTTACCATCTCACTGCATTTTCCTCACATGTTTAGCCTTCATTTCGTTTAATATCTGCCTTTACTCAGGAATTATGGTATGACCAATTGTGCTTATGGCAAGTTTCAAACGGACCTACTCTATGAAAACGACGATAATTTCAACTTCCCATCATCTCTAGCCAGCAATCTAGTCAACCCAATTATATTGACGATCAATTCATGGTCGGTGAGTACAATCTTTTTAAAATGCTTATAATAATAATGATAACTAGACTTTAATTCGTCACTTTGACGAATTAGGTGATACGTATGCTAATGATTTACATAATGAAAAATGCATTTTCACGATTTCATATTGTTATATAAAATGCTTCTCCCATTATGTTCTATCCATATGTCAAGTTTCTACTGTTTAGCCTTGATCATTATGGATGTTTGTAAGATATATTGAGACAATTTGACCATTGACCCTAATTAACATAATGAGGCCTACACATACACATTACATATTCCGTGGTAAGAATGAAGTAAGTGAGGGAAAATGAAGGCAATGACAAATGAGTGAGAGAGAGAATATGGCCGGGTTCAAATTAAGTGTTCTTTAAATTATTAGACCCAGTACTGAGGATCTTTTTATCTGCCATGTTTTTGTTATTTGGTGGCTTTTGAAGCTACATAGAAATGCCGTCTTTTGTCACCAAATATTGTTCAAATATCATTGTATAGAAGATGAACAACTACTAACGCAAAGTCGTTAGCCATGAGAATGTCAATTTCTATCTCGTTCTGCTAAATAATCCAAACAATAGAATCAACCAAGTAGAATCAACTGTTAATTGAATTTATCATGAGTTCTGAAATTTCAATTTGTTACTGCACGTCATAATAGTATTAAAGAGCAGCAATGGCGAACGATTGTCGCTAAAATTCAGAAATTGTTGCTTAGATTGCTTAAATTACCATGAGACATCAAGCTACATAGAACTATGATCGACAAACATGATATTGTTTTGAAAACAGTCTGAAAACATTGGTGGTAGAATGAACAAGAGAAAATGTGGTCATGTAAACAAGTGCATTATGTCCGTGTTAATCCCCTAGTTCCAAAATCATGATTGTATTCTCTATTCATTTCTCCTATATAATTTATTTCAATTTAAAATAGAAATTCTAATGTTCCTTCTTTTGGCTTGATAATATTTCACCAACGAATTGACATTTTTGGTAGACATCTTGGATGTATCATAGCAATAAATTCTTGGCACATGACGTATGGTGTATACGATGATAATGATAAGAAGAAGAAGCATACAAATAACTATAAGAATAATAACAATAACACATACTTACTATAATAATGATTATAATTACGATATTTACTATAATAATAAATATAACAATGATAATAATAATGATTATTATGATTCTGCTGCTATTACTACTACTACAACTACAACTACTAAGAAGAAGTAAATGAAGAAAAAGGGGTAGGAGAAGAATCATTTCAGCGATATTAGTGAGTATATTCTCAATGACTGAGGCATACACATACATATTACATATTCCGTGGTAAGAATGAAGTAAGTGAGGGGAAATGAAGGCAATGACAACGAGAGCGAGAGAAAGAGAGACAGACAGAATATGGCCGGGTTCAAATTAAGTGTTCTTTAAATTATTAGACCCAGTACTGAGGATCTTTTTATCTGCCATGTTTTTGTTATTTGATGGCTTTTGAAGCTACATAGAAATGCCGTCTTTTGTCACCAAATATTGTTCAAATAGCATTGTATAGAAGATGAACAACTACTAACGCAAAGTCGTTAGCCATGAGAATGTCAATTTCTATCTCGTTCTGCTAAATAATCCAAACAATAGAATCAACCAAGTAGAATCAACTGTTAATTAAATTTATCATAAGTTCTGAAATTTCAATTTGTTACTGCACGTCATAATAGTATTAAAGAGCAGCAATGGCGAACGATTGTCGCTAAAATTCAGAAATGGTTGCTTAGATTGCTTAAATTACCATGAGACATCAAGCTACATAGAACTATGATCGACAAACGTGATATTGTTTTGAAAACAGTCTGAAAACATTGGTGGTAGAATGAACAAGAGAAAATGTGGTCATGTAAACAAGTGCATTATGTCCATGTTAATCCCCTAGTTCCAAAATCATGATTGTATTCTCTATTCATTTCTCTTATATAATTTATTTCAATTTAAAATAAAAATTCTAATGTTTCTTCTTTTGGCTTGATTATTTCAGCAACGAAATGACAGTTTTGGTAGACATCTTGAATGTATCATAGCAATAAATTCTTGGCACATGACTTATTGTGTATACGATAATTATGATGAGAAGAAGAAGCATACAAATAACTATAAGAATGGTAGTACAAAATAAGCTTTTTAATAATGATTATAATTACGATATTTACTATAATTATAAATATAACAATGATTATAATGATACTGCTGCTATTACTACTCCAACTACTACTGCTAGGAAGTAGAAGATGAAGAAGATGGGGAAGGAGGAGAATCGTTTCAGCGAAATTAGTGGTTATATTCTCTATATATGATTGAGGCATACACTCAAATTTAAATCATGATCAAACAGGCATCTGAAGTTTTTAGATGATTACTATTTGCTTCATGTTGTTGAAAATCGCCCCCGGCTGGATCACACCCTGCTTCCCTGCATCAACGAACAAACTTTGAGAAAAGATTTTTGTCTCCCTTTAATTCAAAGTCGTTTTACAAACTTTTGACCATCGAATAATACCCGCATTCATTCAGCTAAACTTGACACGAGTTTTTTTTTTGGCTAATTGTTTATCGTGTATTTTGTAGAAAGATACAAACCCTCGTGTTGGAATTGAATTGGGGCCTTGAGCGAAGAATACACGTTAAGATGACCAAAAGTGTGAGGTAGTTTACACTGCCCGTGGGATCATACAATATGTCATCTAAATCGTTTGCCTGTAGGTCTGGAGTATCAAAGGTCGATAAATTTAAGATTAGACCTTCGAAGGGTCATTTTATCTAATTTTCATCTGACAAATTTGAGGCATAAAAAAAGAATCAGAAGCAGTTAGAGACAAGACATCTCCAAGTCTCCATCGGTAAGACAATTAATGACAAGCACAATTGAAGACCAATCTAAGACGCGTTTATAGTGACGGCAAACTTCTGTGGGACGTTTAAAATTTTACTGCGATCATTTTAGCTCGATCGTCATCACAAGTGCATGTAAAAACTGAAGTTTGATTTGGACTCGTCGTCTTTTACCACAAATTTCGTCATGATCCCGTCATAAAAATGGAAAATAAATGTCACAAGTAATTTAAAAAATAACCTCAGCAAAAACATAATACATTTTTTTTAAAGAAATTCGAATAAAGATGAACGATTCATGGTCCAACGTGCATTGTCATTAATTACTTAATCAATTAAAATCTATTAACATTAAAAGTTGAACGAGCAATATGATGATGTCGGAAAATCCGATAAGCCAAAAAGATGTATGGAATAATATATACGACTCATACTTAATCCATTTATTAAAAGAAATTGGATTATCCGGGCACTTATAGGAGTTATGACCAATTAAACATAGGCATGTTTTTGTTTAAAATTGCAAATGTGTGCGCGCGCGTGTTGTTATCTTTGACGCCCGCTTATTCCATCATTATGTGTCAAAATTGACTGAAATTTACAGGGATTGTTGAGGAAAGTATCAGGAATCCAAAAAATGCAAAAAAAAAGAAGGAATTTCTCCGTTCCACGTACGTTATGCGCGCAAATACGCGCGCACCGACCCACACGCGTGGAAATTTTTGAAACGCTTAAAATTGTCTGAAACGTATAGAAAATTACTTGGTTTGGGGTTTTAAGCACTTGAAATTCTTATTTCTTTTTGACGCGCGCGTACGCGGACGTTTGAAAGGGAAGGCGCATGTGCGTGGGCTAAAATTCTGACGCATGATCTGAGCATGATTTATGCCAAATTTGAATTGAAATTGATATTGCATGGCTGAGGTACGACCATTAATGACATTTCACATAATGACGTCATGATGACGTCACGATGTACTGGCGTCGCTGTACAATCAGGCAGTTCTAAGTTGGACTAAGATCTTCAGGCCAAGTTTCATGACAATGGCTTGATCCATTATTGAGATATCCTGCGAACAAGTTTATGGAAGAATAATAGTAAATTCTTCCATACGGACACAAAATAAATACTAGACTTTAAATCGTCACTCTGACGAATTAGGTGATACGTATGCTCATGTGTAACATAATAAAGAACGCATTTTCACGATTTCATATTTCGTTTACTACTCCCATTATGGTCTATCCATGAGTCAAGTTTCAACTGTAGGGCAGAGGGAGACAGACCAAGAGAATAAGAGGGACGCAAGGCAAGAGAGAGAGAGAGAGAGGGAGAGGGTGAAAGAGAAGAGAGATAGATAGATGCAGAGACAGACCAAAAAAGGAGAGAGGCAGAACATGAGAGGAGAAGTAAAAGAGCAAGAGAGAGGAGAGAGAGAGATGCAATTGAGAACAATGCCTTCCAGATGACCATGATTGAAAGTGGTATAGCGCCCTCTTCAGGTATCCGATTGAGGATTGTTATATATGATAATTGACATGTCACCTATGATTGAATGTTTGACTATGATAACGTCATGATAATGTTAGATAGTCTACATAAATCTCGTGGAAACTTGTCTCAGCTACAACATACTCAAAAATCAACAAAATCCAAGCAGAAATATCGGCGATATTGCTCAAAACACAGGAATGTAGAATCCAGATTTGAGAAAAAGTAATCTCCCATAGGGGATTAAACGCAAAAAGTAATGGATTAAGTGAAAATAGGATAATAATAAAGAAAATAGGGTTGTTTATTACATTATTTGCGATTCTACGTGTTTTAATACTCTAAGGAGATGGTACAGTGAAAGGTCAAAAAATAAAGTGAAGACAAATATTGTTGGAGACACCCGGACTCGAACCATGGATCTCGAGGATGGAAGTCAAGTACGTTACCGATATACCAAAACATTTCCCATAGCGATTACACGTAAACGGGAAATGGAATTCTCAAATCCTACCTTGCAAGTGAAATATGAGCATAATCCCGGCATCTGATCGAAAAATGAAATGCACACGTGTGATAGATTATTGTCTCAGCTACAACATATTCGAAGCTCAGCACAAACTAAGCTAAGACAACGGAGATTTTGCTCGTGAAAGGCAGGAGTGTAGAATCCAGTTTTGAGAAAAAGTCATGTCCCATAGAGAATACACGCAAAATGTGAAAAATTGACATGCCTCCTTTAATCGCAAAAATACGCCATGATGCCTTTGTCAAAATGAAAAATTGTGGACACTATATTTGTAAAAAATTGTTTCAGCTAGAACATATCGAAATTTGAAAGAAAATCAATCAATATTTACAGAGATACAATCAATTTTCGAAAAATATGCTGACGTCATAACATGCAAATTAAATTTTTGAGTTTGGAGGACATTATGGTGACGTCATGAGTTAATTGAGGGTCAAATGAGACATGAAATCATATTTATGACTCATAATCTATCTAAATATGAAAAAATATTGGGAGTTTCTATCTATTCTGAAGGGTTACAAAGAATTTTGTATAGGCATGTTTTTGCTCATGTATTGTGGATAAAGATAACGCAGGTCCGCGCGCACTGTCAACTTTGACGGACGCTCATTGCGTTATTAAAAGATGAACAAGTTATCAAAATGCTTGGAAAAATGTGCCAAATAAGATGATAGAGAAAATTCGGCGATTCTAGGTTGCAAAGTGCTAGTACGCGCAAAAAACGCGCGCGCATGCGCGTGAGCTCGATTTTTTGTCAAATGCTCCATATGGCCTAAAACGTATGCAAAAAAATTTTGGGATGATTTAGAGCATTTTAAATTTTTGCGCGCGCGTTAACGCGCGGACGAACGCGCACGCGCGCATTTGCGCACGTTAATTGACCTGAAATTGACCGGACGGATATTGATCTTATTCATGATAAATATGAATGAAAAATTACTTTCCGTTATGAAGATATTATCATAAATTGATTTTCACAAAATGGCGCCTGGATGACGTCACGATGATTTTGAGTCTTTGAAAAGTCACGCAGTTCTAAGTTAGACTAAGATCTATCATCATTGAAAGTTTCATGACAATGGCTTGATTCAGTCTTGAGATATCCTGCGAACAAAATCGAGGAAGAATAAGAATACTAGGAATAAAAATCTTGACGAAATCAATAGGTGATACGTAGACTTCGTTACGTATCACCTAACTAGACTTTAATTCGTCACTTAGACGAATTAGGTGATACGTATGATAATGGTTTACATAACGAATAATGCATTACACGATATATTATTTTATCAAATTCTTCTCTCATTATGATCCATCCATATGTCAAGATTAAATTGTGTCTCCTTGATCATCATGGATCTAGGGAAGATAGATTGTGACGATATATGACCACTGACCCTGTGCAGTAACCAGTTACACATTTGACTCTAATTTACATCATGAAGAACACCTTTTGACGATTTTATCTTCTCCAAAGAAATGCAAATGTAATTGATAAATGATTATCATCATTATGATAATGATGATCATGATGATAATGATCATGATCATGAGCGCGATTATGACATCTTATTGAAAAAATGAGGGTTGATTTAAGTTAGCAGTTCTAAGTTAGACTAAGATCTATCATCATGGCAAGTTTCATGATAATGGCTTTATTCAGTCTTGAGATATCCTGCGAACAAATTCGAGGAAGAATAATAATAAATAACTAGACTTGAATTCGTCACTTAGACGAATTAGGTGATACGTATGATAATGGTTTACATAACGAATAATGCATTACACAATATATTATTTTGTAAAATGCTTCTCCCATTTATATGCTTCTCCCATTATGATCTATTCATATGTCAAGATTAAATTGTGTCTCCTTGATCATCATGAATCTAGGGAAGATAGATTGAAACAATATATGACCTTTGACCCTGTGCAGTAACCAGTTACACATTTGACTCTTTTTTACATCATGAAGAACACCTTTTGACGATTTTATCTTATTCAAAGAAATGAAAATGTAATTGATAAATGATTATCATCATTACGATAATGATGATCATGATGATAATGATCATGATCATGAGCGCAATCATGACATTTTATTGAAAAAATGAGGAGTGATTTAGATAGCATATAGTCTCAGCTACAACATACTCAAAAATCAACAAAATCCAAGCAGAAATAACGGCGATATTGCTCGCAAAAGACAGGAATGTAGACTCCAGATTTGAGAAAAAGTCATCTCCCATAGGGATTACACGCAAAAAGTAATGGATTAAGTGAAAATAGGGTAATAATAAAGTAAAAAGGGTTGTTTATGACATTATTTGCGATTCTACGTGTTTAAATAATCAAAGGAGATGGTACAGTGAAGGTCAAAAGGAAAAAAAAGTGAAGAAAAAAAATGTTGGAGACACCCGGACTCGAACCAGGGATCTCGAGGTTAGAAGTCAAGTGCGTTACCGATATACCAAAACATCTCCCATAGCGATTACACGTAAACGGGAAATGGAATTCTGAAATCCTACTTTGCAAGTGAAATAATAGCATGATCCCGGCATCTAATCGAAAAATAAAGGGCACACTTGTGATAGCTCATTGTCTCAGCTACAACATATCCGAAGCTCAGCAAAAAAGAAGCTAAAACAACGGAGATTTTGCTCGCGAAAGACAGGAGTGTAGAATCCAGTTTTGAGAAAAAGTCATGTCCCATAGAGAATACACGCAAAATGTGAAAAATTGACATGCCTCCTTTAATCGCAAAAAAACACCATGATACTTTTGTCAAAAATAAAAATTGTGAATACTGGATTTGTAGAAAATTGTCTCAGCTAGAACATATCAAAATTTGAAAGAAAATTGATCGATATTTACAGAGATACAATCAATTTTCCAAAAATATGCTGACGTCATAATATGCAAATTAAAATTTTGAGTTTGGAGGCCATTATGATGACGTCATAAGTTAATTGAGGATCAAATGAGACATGAAATCATATCTCCAACTCATAATCTATCCAAATATGAAAAAATATTAGGAGTTTTTATCTATTATAAAGAGTTACAATTAATTTTATATAGGCATGTTTTTGCCAATGTATTGTGGATAAAGATAACGCAAATCCGCGCGTGCTGTCAACTTTGACGGACGCTCATTGCGTTAATAAAAGGTGAACAAATTATCAAAATGCTTGGAAAAATGTACCAAATATGATGACAGAAAAAAATCGGCGATTCTATGTTGCAAAATGCCAGTACGCGCGAAAACGCGCGCGCATGGGCGTGTGCGTAATTTTTTTATCAAATGCTCCATATGGCCTGAAACGTATGTAAAAAAAATTTGGGATGATTTGGAGCATTTTAAAAAAATTCGCGCGCGTAAACGCGCGGACAAAAGCGTACGCGCATTTTTGCGCGCATTTTTTGACCTGAAATTGACCAGACGGATATTGATCATATTCATGATAAATATGAATGAAAAATTACTATCCGTTATGAAGATATGATCATTAGTTGATTTTCACAAAATGGCGCCTAGATGACGTCATGATGACTTTGAGTCTTTGAAAAGTCACGCAGTTCTAAGTTAGACTAAGATCTATCATCATTGAAAGATTCATAACAATGGCTTTATTCAGTCTTGAGATATCCTGCGAACAAATTCGAGGAAGAATAATAAATAATAAATAAATAACAATCTTGACGAAATCAATAGGTGATACGTAGACTTCGTTACGTATCACCTAATAATAAATAAATAAATAAATAAATAAATAATAAAAATCTTGACGAAATCAAAAGGTGATACGTCTACGTACGTATCACCTAACTAGACTTTAATTCGTCACTTTGACGAATTAGGTGATACGTGCTATTTTGTTATCATGAAAGTGTGCCGATGATGATCTAATGATTATGATCTTAAATACGATAAAGACCATGATTAAGAGTGGTATAGCGCCCCCTTCAGGTATTCGATAGAGAGTTGTAGAATCAGGATTTCAGAAAAAGTCGCCTAACACGCTAACTAAGAAAATTCTGAAATGTCGCCTTTAATTGAAATTTTCACTATGATGATGTCATCGTAATGATAAATGATGTACGTCAATATTGTAGATAATTTTTTAGCTACACCGTATCAAAAGTTGGGAGAACATAGAGTACAAATAAGCTAGATAGTGCTCAAAGATCAATGTCATGAAGATTCATGATGTGAACGAAATTCACCTCCCTTAGGCATAACACGCAAATTAAGAAAATTCTAAAATGTGGCCTTTAATTGAATTTTGTACTATGATGACGTCAATGAAATAAAAAGTAGTGTGTATTTATCTTGAAGGCAATTGCCTCAACTACAAGATACCGACATTTGGAAGAAAATCAGTCAATTTATGAGAAATACACTAAATTTTCCATAAATATAATGACGTCACAAAATGCAATTTTGTATTTTGACTTTCAAGGCCATTATGATGACGTCAAGATGTATTTAATGGCCTAATAAGATATAAAATCATATCTCCGACTCATAATGTATCTAAATATGAAGAAAAAAAATGGCAGTGCTTATTCATCCCGATGTACTTTTTATAGGCATGTTTTTGCCCATATATGCAATGTAATACATGAGCTCGCACGCACGGATATTTTTCTTCAACGGACGCTCATTCCGTTATTAGTAGTGATAAAGAGATGAACATGGTACCAAATTGTTCAGAAAAATAAGAGGAATATCCTGTCAAAACAAATTGAGGGGTAATTATTTTTCGTTCGGCCGTGACGAACGAAAATGTCCAAAAATGCGTGTTTTGCGCGATTTTTTATGAAATGGTTATAATTGCCTAAAACGTATGCAAAACAAATTTCAGACGATTTTGAGCAATTTAAAATTTTACGCGCACGTTAACGCGCGCACAAACGCGTACGCGCATTTTTGCGCGCATTTATTGACCTGAAATTAACCGGACAGATATTGACCTTGATCATGATAAATATGAATGAAAAATTACTTTCCGTTATGAAGATATGATCATAAGTTGATTTTCACAAAATGGCGCCTAGATGACGTCATGATAACTTTGAGTCTCTGAAAAGTCACGCAGTTCTAAGTTAGACTAATATCTATCATCATTACAAGTTTCATGATAATGGCTTTATTCATTATTGAGATATCTTGCGAACAAATTCGAGGAAGAATAATAATAAATAAATAATAAATAAATAAATAATAAAAATCTTGACGAAATCAAAAGGTGATACGTATATTTCATACGTATCACCTAAAAAGAAAATCTTGACGAAATTAATAGGTGATACGTAGTCTTCGTTACGTATCACCTAATAATAATAAAGAAAAATCTTGACGAAATCAAAAGGTGATACGTAGAACTTCGTTACGTATCACCTAATAATAATAAAGAAAAATCTTGACGAAATCAAAAGGTGATACGTAGAACTTCGTTACGTATCACCTAATAATCTGGATTTAAATAGCGCGAAATACCGTCTCTAAACGCTTACAGATATTATTACCCCGGTCATCAGATTCATTCTCGCTCAATGTGCACCATCTCCAGTCCCTGAGAAATATTCCTACCATATGGTTACCGTGAGGCCATATGGCAATTACTAAAAAAAGGCTTTCGTCAACGTACCAGGTCCCCATTTCTATTCTGGGTATGGAGTGGCAAATGCAGATTAATGTCTTACCAAATTTTAGTGCCGTGTCAAGGGATCAAACCCGCAACTTTTGCATTTCAAGTCAAGTGTAAGAAAATGTCTATAATACGATCATAGTTCGTTCATAAACAGTCCTCAAAACGTTTATCTCGTCTGTACCCCGTCCACAGACAGTTCATATCAAGTTCAGATCGGGTGAATTTACCATTTCCAGGCAGTCCAAGCCCGGCCCCTCAACTCAGTGATATTTAGGGTACGCATATGCTTGTTCCCTCTTTTTGAAAGGACCCCCTATCCGAGGACTGCCAACATTTCCAAACCCCCTTTCGCGGGCTTTTCGCGGGCTTTTCCTGCCTTGGAGACCCCCTAAATCATGAAAAATGCTCAATGTACCCCCCTAAATTCGGAATAATTTCTCAGGAGTCCAAAGAGATGATAGAAAAAAAAAGGAAAAACACCCCCTTTGTGAAGAAATCCCCGGGTGAAAAGTTAATACACCCATTTTTTTTTACAATTCTCAGGCCGGACTTTGTCGCACGAAAAATACACCTTTACCGGACATTTTGGTAACACGCACGGGGTCCGTCCGTTCTTGGAGTGGGGGGGGGGGGGGGGGGGGCGGGAGTCCAAGTCAGTCCGTAGTCAGTTTAAACCCATTATTAACTAGATCTACCTCGAGTTGGACGTATTGTGGACTGTTAATGAACGAGCTATGATCGTATTAGAGACATTAATCCAGTCCGAGCCCGCCTATGAAGTCCTTAAACAGATCGTAAACAGTTGCTATAACATTCAACTCCGTTCGCAGAGTTTGAGCCCGTTTGGCAACATTTTTGAGAACGTAGTGAGAACTAGTTTGGTGTGATGGGGGCTTAAAAGAGAAGGTTGAGTTCCCTGAAAAGCATAGCTCTTCAAATGCCTCCATATTCTAAATATGACAACAGCTTAAAGATGAGGCCTGATTTTTATGCCTTATGCTTGTGTATAGTCCCATATATATACATCTTTCTGTGTACCGTAATTGTTACTTTACCAACCCCACAAACGACTTATATCCCGACACAGCTTCCTCGATTCTGTCCCACCACCTGAACAGAATCCTCCACCCTCAGCCAAGCCCGTACTCATCAACGGGCTTAACCTGAAGTGGCTGGAGTGGCAATGCCTAAATCGAATGCGGACGAGAATGGGGCGGTGTAAGGTCAATATGGCAAGATGGGGCTATGCCCATGAAGGAGATACTCTCTGCGACTGCGGAGAGACTCAGACGATGGACCACATCTTGCAGTGCGGCAGAACGGGTTGCACAGATGAAGACCTGGCCCTTGTTAATGAAACGGCCATTGCAGCAATCGGGCGATGGAAGAATTTAATTTAATTTAATTTACTTTTAATTAAGGAACTTTACATATTAACTATCTTGATCTAAGGAGACACGAACGAACGAACCAAGACTGTGCCAAATTTCTTATCATTTTAATGACTCCAGAACCTTGCAGTAGACACCAATACTTATACGATACATGATCAACTTTTTCTTAACGATTCCACACCGTTTGGTAAGAAAGACCTGGTCATCACATGCAATCGGGGGCGTCGCTAGACCTTTTTTTTAGTGGGGGGGGGGGGAGTATAGAGGCCACTGACTACCGACAAAACTAGCTACCAATTACCGACAAATATATTAATGCCAATATCCCAAATTCTACAAATTTAACCCTATAAGCCCGGGGCAGGGGGCTAAATTATTTTTCCTATGAACTATCTACAGTACTATGGCGGGGGCGGTAGTGAGCATGCGAAGTGTGCTACTCACTTACAGAGCACAAAGCGCGCTCCCTAGGGGGTGGGTGCAGGGCTGGTGCAGGGAATCACACGCGAAACGCGCAAGCTTTGACGTTTTATTCAATTATTCGAGAAAGAAAACGACTCGTTGTACCGTTCTCGACTCCTACTCCTTGTCTGTATTCAGTTCCTCCCCCTCCTCCTACCGCGCGAAGCGCGAAAGCTTTGACGTTTAGCCCCCACCACACTAAACTAGTTTCACTACGTTTTTGAACCGTCCTAGAAAATCGTAAAAACGGGTATTGGTCGGAGTAGAATTTGGAAATAATATCTATAATACGACCCTAGTTCGTTCAGAAACAGTCCTCAGTACGTCCATCTCGTCTGTACCCCGTGCACAGTCAGTTCATATCAAGTTCAGATCGTGAAAATATGCCATTTCCAGGCAGCTCAAGCCAGTCCGTAGTTTTACACGTTATTAACTAGCTAACTAAAGTTCAGAAACGGTTCAGCTCGTCCTCATCTCGTTCTTAGTGCGTTCGGACGCGCTCCTAAAGCGTGTGGAAGCACGTCCTGGCTCGATGGTTATAAAACCCAGCACGTTCTTGCCATTCCTTATTTCCGTTCAACTTCAACGATTAAAGCTGTGCAAATCAAGACATTCAAGTGGAGCCCCCATCACACCAGACTATTTCTCACTACGTTCTGTAAAATGTTGCCAAACGTGCTCAAACTTTCCGCGAACGGAGTGAACGTAGAAGCAACTGTTTACGATCTGTTTAAGAATTCTATGGACGGGCTCGTACTGGCTTGGACGAGAAGGATGGTTTAAAACTTTGAGCCTGTTTAAAACAGGCGAGATGGACGTATCGAGGAATGTTCATAAACGAACTAGGATCATATTATAGACATTATTTACACATTCTACCCCGACCATTACTCATTTTTTAAACGATTTCTAGGACGGTTCATGAACGTAGTGAGAACTAGTTTGGTGTGATGGGGGCTTAGCTGCTGCTAATTGATGGTCGACCAAGTAGGATCGAAGTACGGCAATCAGTCCGTTTGTAGTACGTCCTCCTCGTTTCAAGTACGTTGTCACTCCGTCTAATTGCAGGACGGGGACAATTTTGAACAGGCTCAAGGTTCTAGAGCACTAAGTTCTAAGTTCTCCCTTACTAGCCAGTCCGAACCTGTCCATGAAGTTCTTAAACAGATCGTAAACAGCTGCTACTGCGTTCAACTCCGTTCGCATACAGTTTGAGCCCGTTTGGCAACATTTTCCATAACGTATTGAGAGCTAGGTCGGTGTGATTGTGACTTTAATTAAATTGTTAGAGAAAGGAGACGATTCCCTTATACCGTTCTTGACTCTTAATCGTTGTCTGAATTCAGTTTTTCCCCTCCCGCGCGAAACGCGGAAGCTTTGACGTTTCATTAAATTATTAGAGAAAGAAGACGATTCCCTTTATATACATGTACCTTTCTCGACTAATCCTTGTCTAACTTAAAAACAAAGGTTTCTATGTCTGCTCGTTTTTCAAGTTTCATAGTGGTAGTCTCTCTCGAAGTCGTCACAGCGGAATAAAAGTAACAGTTCACAGAGAAAAAATTGCCGACCGACCGACCGACCGACCGACCGACATGTCACCGACTTCAAACTTCTCCATTGATATAATACACGCGGACCTAGAAAGAATACCGACACAGCTGACTCGACACAGCAACATATCTTTCTTGCTCCCTCGACGAGACGACTCCACCCAACAACCCCCCTCTCTCATACTCCCATCCCTCTTCTCCCAGCTCAGGCTCTTACCACCCCTCTCTCCTCTCTTCCATCCCCATTTCTTTGTTTCCTTTCTCTCTTATTTTCTTTTTATCTCCCTTTTCTCCTTTTCTTTCTTTTCTTTTTTTCCTTTCTTTCCTCTCCTTCCTCATTTTTTTCTTCTCTTTCTTTCTTCTCTTCTCTTTCATTTCTTTCCTTTCTTTCCTTTCTTTTTCTTTCCCTTTTTCCTTTTTTTTCCCTTTCCGTCTCATTTTCCCCTCCCCCTTTTCTATTTTTTTCCGACGGCAACGCAATTTTACCGACAATATCCTGACAGGTGGGAGGGGGGGGGGGGGTTGTCGCACCCCCACATCCCAACACCTCTAGAGACGCCCCTGCATGCAATAAGAAATATAAAAAATACATATTCAGCCAATCTCGTTGCCCCGTGTTGTGAAGGTTGCCCGGGTATTGCTATTTAAAAAATAATAATTCAGGGATGGGGTGGCAGCTGTGTCCTCATATGCAAGATTGTTGCACATCTTCAATATGTTAATTTTGTATCTTTCATAGACTGGATTCTCATCCAAGATTGAAGTTTGGGATTATGATCCAGGTAATGCAAACGACAAGATAGATTATTACGGCTACAATTACAACTATAGCCCCGATCGAACATCAATTTTGGCGGCAAAACACACCGTGACACTGAATGGAGCAGGAAGATCTCTGTAAGTGAACTCAAGTTTAAGCTCAAGTTTAGTGTCCATCTTCAAATACACTAACTGATTCGACTTTGAGATTATTCTTGGTACTAGGCATTTGTATTGCGCAATCTATCTGGAAATTCTATTCCGAGGCGCACAAGGGAAAAGATAGATAAGAGTCCGAATAAGTGCCATATGCTCATGTCGAGCAGTGCTAGAAAAAGAAAACGAGAGACAAATGGAGTTCAATTTGGATTTTGAACTCTAATGATTTTGTAGTTCTAAGGTAACTGGGTTCTTGGAATCTGAAGAAGATGCTGATGTGATGATTTTAGACTACAGGAAGGCGCACATGAATAGATCATGAAGGTAGCTTGGTGCGAATCAGAATCATATTGGTATTACTTTGAAGATCGCATCAACATAGCATGTAAAATCAGTGTCATTCATCTGCCCATAATCAAACTTGTGTACTAGAAACATCTAAACAAGAATAACGAGTAGTAACACATCAGTTTTGCACCTATGTAAAACTTTTATACAATTTACGTGTTCAAGAGGGTGTGTTAATGGTTATAAGGATTATTCAAAATCCAACTCCAAATAATACTCGATTTGATTTATGATTGCGTTGACAATTATCTATTATCAGTTTAATCATGTACTTTCTCTAGATGTATAAAACAAAGCATGCTTCTTCTGAGGAGATATTTATAAGAATAACAACATTTTCATATAGGAAAACTAAAAAGTTGTGTTATTTTTATTTCGTTTGTTAGAACGAGGGTTGCAGTGAAGGTCTACTGCGATGTGCATTACTACGGAACGTCTTCAGGCTGCAGCACATATTGTTTAGCGAGAGACAACATTGAAGGCCACTATGATTGTAATGATATTACAGGAGCTAGGGTTTGTCACTCAGGATGGCAAGGATCTTACTGTAATATAGTAAGCAATGATTTGAATGTGTTCATTGGATTGGCATTTAAGTGGTTGATGGTGCACATGTGTAGAGCTAACGCTTTGTCTAGCTATGTAGTGTGTACTCGCATTGGCGACCTGACGTGTTTTCACTTCTTTTACCATGGATAAACAAATACTTCTGTTCAATTGCAGTACAATTTCGATTACAAATATAGAGCCAATTCCCGTTAGAACAAATTTAGTGACGACGATTAACAGTGACTTAAAGAATAAGGTATTTAAAAAATACATAGGCCTATGTCCCAATTTGTTCTTCGAGTTCTTTTTCGAGATACATCAGTGTCGTACTCGGCGTTCAAATCAGCAAAGTATGAGGGCGATTTAGTGAAGTTGCTTTGGATCATTTTTAAGGATATTTACCCTGATAGCAGAGACTGGTAAATATCACGTCATATTTACGTCTTGTACTACGTCTTTAAGACGACATAACAAGACGTCAAAAAGACATGATTTTGCACCCGCGCACGTCGTCATGAGGACGTCATATTTTGACGTGATTTTTACGTCTTATTAGTCAAAGAAAGACGTCTTTAAGACGTCAACTTGTACCATAGGAAGACGTCATATGGACGTCATATTTACGTCTTTTAGTTAAAGAAAGACGTCTTTAAGACGACATAACAAGACGTCAAAAAGACATGATTTTGCACCCGCGCACGTCGTCATGAGGACGTCATATTTTGACGTGATTTTTACGTCTTATTAGTCAAAGAAAGACGTCTTTAAGACGTCAACTTGTACCATAGGAAGACGTCATATGGACGTCATATTTACGTCTTTTAGTTAAAGAAAGACGTCTTTAAGACGACATAACAAGACGTCAAAAAGACATGATTTTGCACCCGCGTACGTCGTCGTGAGGACGTCATATTTTGACGTGATTTTTACGTCTTATTAGTCAAAGAAAGACGTCTTTAAGACGTCAACTTGTACCATAGGAAGACGTCGTATGGACGTCATATTTTGTCGTGATTTTAACGTCTTATTAGTCAAAGAAAGACGTCTTTAAGACGTCAACTTGTTCCATAGAAAGACGTTGTATGGATGTCATATTTACGTCTTTTAGTCAAAGAAAGACGTCTTTAAGACGTCAACTTGTACCACAGAAAGACGTTGTATGGACGTCATATTTTCTCTTTAGGTCCTATTGGTTAAATAAAGACGTCTTTAAGACGTCAACTTTCACCCAAGAAAGACCTGTATACGTTGTATGGACATCAAATTTTGACGTGATATTTACATTTTACTGGTCACTTCGATGTACCTTTTATCCTTCCATGATCTATACGTCTTTGTTGTCCTCTAAATAACATCTATAAGACCACCTAATCAAGGAAGAAAGTGTCAAAGTCACTTCATGTACACATTCTGAACAATCACACAGTAAAATCAAAGCAAAAAAAAAAAACATCACATAATATATATATACATGCCAGACAGAAAGTAATTTTCATATTTTTAATGTACACGTATATGGTATGAAAATGGATAACAAAAATAAAAAATACGTATTTCTATACCTTCTTATTCTATCTAACTTGGCTTCCATTGGTACACAATCTTTTCATCACTATCCTGACACTTCTTCCAAAACATGCTGTATAGATACCTAGTGTATTTCTGTCAGTCTCATAATTTATTTAAGAAAGTTAACAGGCCATCACAAAGATATCTGTTTCGTTATAAATTGTGCTACAAGAAACTATGACATATTGGCTAAACTTATAAGTCTTACGGTTGTTGGAAGCAGGTTAGCAGCATAGAGACTAGGTAAAGCTACACTGATACCCGCAGTATTTTAGTAGACAAGCAAACAGCACACTGGGGAAGTTCCTCATATTCAGCAAAACAGCATAGTGGAAAGCTAGGCATTCATCAGTGCAGCTCTACCTTGTCTCCATGCTGCAAAACCGCTCCTGACAACCCCCAAGACTTTAATGCAGATAAAGACTATCATATAAAACAAAAGGTTGTTGGAAAGAATTTCTGTGCATGAAAGATCAATTCTTGTTACATACATGGGGAATATCTAAGTTCATGGCAAGAATTCAGTATAAAGTATAAAACTATACAATCTAAATCACACACAGGAGAAAAATGGCACAAATGATAAACACATGGCTTAGCTAAGTTATTTCTTACACTCAAAAGGAACAAGTTGGCAGCAAGGGGAACAGGGAGAGCTTCACTGATACCTGCAGAGTTTTCTGATGATGGTTGCTTGCCCGTTGAAACCACGATGTTCACATTTGGCGATACAGCATATTAGAAAACTGTGCAGAAATCAGCTCAACTGTACCTATTCTCTGTGCTAGAAACCTGCTTCTTACGGGCACATGACTTAAATATAAGAAAAGGCATTAGTGGCAACATTCATATTTATAAATAACAAAAAATTAGTATTGTTGCAAATACAGAAGCTGAAGTTCAAGTATAAAAATACAATTTATATCAGATAACATTCCCGCCAGTACGATTGGCTCAGTTGGGCAATTCCAAGGTGACTGTGGAATAATTATTCAGAAGATATTTCCCAGTTTAAGATAAAATAGCAAACATGCTGAAAAAGTTTAGCACAAAGAGATATATTCCATTGCTTATGTCACAACATTCATTTGGCAAGTCCCAGGAGTTTCACAAAAGAATTACAATCTAACTTAAATTTTAACAGCGAATTCAATATACATGTAGGTAAGCCATATTGTGCTTTCTAAATCACAGATACAATCCAAGAATGTTATACTTTTAACTACCATTTTTTTTTCAAACCACAAGATATTTATGGTTTTCATTGAAGGCGCTACTGTGTGTCACTCTTTAACAGTTAATTCTCCCAACAAAATTTTGAATTTTCCCCAACCGTTTTTCCATGAAAATAAGATATAAAACAGGCCTTTAAAAATCTTTCAACGCCTAAATTTGGAAAAGGTATTGGAGCTAATTCTTTGCTTTGTGATGATTTACACTCACTTCAATTTAATCAATTTATAAAAATAAAGTTGGGAGAATTAAGGAATGGATCAGATCAGTTTTCCCAATTTTTATCATCAATAGTGGTCTATTTTTAACTCAAATGTTCAGATTATCTTTAAGTGTACATACAGTATAGCATTGAAGTCAATACCTTAGCACCATTTTCTCTCATCTGAACAATGTTACCAAGTCCCTTTAAGGCTCGTTCAGAAATGATGCTGCAAAACAGTCAAAATCGCAGAGTTTTTTAAATGTTGACATAGAGTTCAATATGCTTTACATTTCTGTATATTATAAAAAAAAGAGCTCACTGAATATGCGCAGTCCAAAACATACAAAGACTTGTTGCCATTCGCTTTACACATAAAACCAAACTGCATCATTTTCAAAAATTGTTGGTGGTTCACGTTCCGTATCTGAACAAGTCTTAGTTGCTTAATAATGGAATTGATTTGTATTGTATTTACCTCACTCAATTTTTCTCCATTACCAACTTATATATAATTTGCAACATGTTTTAAGAACTGATACGAAGCGGATGGGGGGTGGGGGTGAGCATGAGACTGAGCATATCAAGTCTACTACATAAGCATTATGAAACAGGTCAACTTCATAAATAGTAATTACAAATATATGCAAAATACTGGAATCTTTTACTCAAACTGTTATGTCAGTTTGTACACCCTGTAATTCATTAAAATTGTAAGTGACATGAATGGGAATTTCAGTTCCACAGCTTTAAGCCATTCAGGTTTGTGGCTACACCTCACCTCTCCCCCTCCCCCAATCTCTCTCTTACTCTATAAATTATAATGAAGTAAAAAAATAACCTTTTTTCTAGCAGTTAAACTATCGGGTGAGTGTAGATCTACATGTAATTTTGGAAATATTCCTCTTCAGCTTGGACTCATGGGTTGGCTTTTGGGTGGAATCTCTGGCATTATGCACTGCTTTCAGATCCAGGGAACATAGACGCAAGGAATTCTAGTGCATGAATAAAGCAAAAAAGAAAGGAATACAATTTAAGACAAACTTTTATATATTTTAAAACTGGAACGTAAACAATGAATTAAATAATGAATTATGTCAGAAAAATACTGCTTGGTAAGATTTATCAGAAATAATTTCTTATTGCTCACAAACATAAAGTCAACACACCTTTCGATTTTAAACATTTGTGGGCAATGCAAAACCTGATTCAGGATTTCGTTTGGTAAATTATCAATACAATTGTAGTTTGCTGATGAGGGCCATGACTCACCAATCAGGTTAGTGGAGCCATCGATTTGGAAATATTCCTCTTCAGCTTGGACTCATGGGTTGGCTTTTGGGTGGAATCTCTGGCATTATGCACTGCTTTCAGATCCAGGGAACATAGACGCAAGGAATTCTAGTGCATGAATAAAGCAAAAAAGAAAGGAATACAATTTAAGACAAACTTTTATATATTTTAAAACTGGAACGTAAACAATGAATTAAATAATGAATTATGTCAGAAAAATACTGCTTGGTAAGATTTATCAGAAATAATTTCTTATTGCTCACAAACATAAAGTCAACACACCTTTCGATTTTAAACATTTGTGGGCAATGCAAAACCTGATTCAGGATTTCGTTTGGTAAATTATCAATACAATTGTAGTTTGCTGATGAGGGCCATGACTCACCAATCAGGTTAGTGGAGCCATCGATTTGGAAATATTCCTCTTCAGCTTGGACTCATGGGTTGGCTTTTGGGTGGAATCTCTGGCATTATGCACTGCTTTCAGATCCAGGGAACATAGACGCAAGGAATTCTAGTGCATGAATAAAGCAAAAAGAAAGGAATACAATTTAAGACAAACTTTTATATATTTTAAAACTGGAACGTTAACAATGAATTAAATAATGAATTATGTCAGAAACATACTGCTTGGTAAGATTTATCAGAAATAATTTCTTATTGCTCACAAACATAAAGTCATTATGGGCAATGCAAAACGTGATTCAGGATTTTGTTTGGTAAATTATCAATACAATTCTAGTTTCAGGGATGCCAGTTAGAATTGATCAGAGGGCCTGAAAAATCACCTAGAATGAGCTAGCTTGTACACAAAAAACCTAAACTATGGTATGAAAATAACTCGCCAGGGCCTGAATTCAGGCTATTGCCTGAAAACTGGCATTCCTGTAGTTTGCTGATGAGGGTAGAATGAAAGCTCCTTGACCTATGCTGAAGGGTAAAAAAACACTGTTTGAAACACACATAATATTGTCGGTTATTGCAACATACCCGCAGGTTTTAGAAGATCTAAAATTAATTGAATTATAAATATATTTGAAACTTAGGACAAATAACTGAAATAAGCCTTTCAAATGAAATGAACCATTATGAAGTGTCTAATTGGTCAGTGTCTCAGTGATCATGCACAATATGACAAATAAATGTACAGAAATAATACAAGTACATGTACACATTTACCGATAATGGCTTCAACTGTTTCAATAGGCTGCTGATCCTTAGGGAAGTAGGGAACATCCACAAGGTTGAGAGAGAGTAGCATTTTCTGCATGGTTTCACATCAATATACTGAGGCCACAATGTGCTTTGAATCCACTTCTTTGACGAAAGATGTTAAAAAAGGATGCCTACAAATAAATGAGAAAATGAATAAAGTTAAAACAAAATGAATGGTTGATAATGTATGTACCGGTATGTGCAACACATATACTACAAACTTCTTTGAACAGCCTGTGGGGAAAGAATTTTGTTTACCATTTACAGGTCTAACCGATTATTTCCAGATAAAGATTTCTGTATACGGTAGCCTATAAGATAAATTTGCTGTCTAAAGATAGAAACGACTTGTTTAAGGTTACATGTTTGTGACACAAGTCACTGCTTTATTCCTCTACGTATCGTCACGTAATGCTCAATTTCCAGACATCTGGGCCCGGGCCGGTAGTACACTTTCTCACAGGTTTCACTGCAAACCGCTGCACATTACAAGTGCATACCGATGGTGGTTGCGGGCGGGCGCACGCCTGTGTGAAGTTATCTACCATACAATGTAGGAGGAGGTAGATCACTTCACGCAGACTTACGTGCCCCCGCAACCCTCCATCTGTATGCACTTGTATTGTGCAGCGGTTTGCCGTGCAACCTGTGAGAAAGTGTATACTACTATCAACGTTTTTCTGAAAAATAGTCCCCCCAAAATAAGAAAATTGACCAGAAACAGGTTAGAAACATAACGACTTTTAAATCATGACCGGCAACATTTCATGAATATTTGCTTGATTTGGGCTAGGCCTAGATCTAGACCTATGTTTTAGATTTTTAGGACTCTCTCCACACTAACTCCGAGAAGCTCCAACACCTGCGCCGCGGGCGTCGGAGCTTCGGGTTTGTGCATCAAAAAACATTCTAACAGCGGGTTGGGTAACATTATCTCAAAATATGCAAAGGGAGTAATTACAATTTTGACTCACTAGGTTGCTCGACTCCTCTGGGCATCTAGGCGGCAACTTGAAATTATAATTTGAAGAATCACCCCCTTTTTCCCATCGAAGACTTCTTCAAGTTATAATTTCAAGCTGCCGCCTATAGATGCCCAGAGGAGTCGAGCAACCTAGTAAGTCAAAATTGTAATTACCCCTTTGCATATTTTGAGATAATGTCACCCAACCCGCTGTTAGAATGTTTTTTGATGCAAGCTAGAACCCTTCGGCATCGGCGTCGGAGCTTCCCAGAGTTATCTCTCCGCGCCAGAGTTAAGGGTCACTGGTAAAAAAGGCTGGATATGATTCTAAACTAGTAGTAGATCTACAGTATTGCTTGGAATAAAGTAGACACTCTCACACTGTGTCACGCGTGACTGCATGTATTATCCTTCTCTGACTCTTCAAGATAATCTGCCTCCTTCAATACTGAAGATTCTTACAGATGCCGTATACTCGGCCTGATTGGGGTGTGCAGGTGGACCATTACACCGGGTTTTCCCCCTACTCTTATACAAAAAAGTGCAATGGGTTCTTAACGTGCAAGGGTGGTGACTCTCCTGTACACGGGGCCTCCATTTAAGGTCCTATCCGAGGGACGGAGTGTTTTCCACTTGACATAGCCTGCGTCTATGAACAAGGGAAGGGCAGTAGATTCTAGACCTAACTTAGTGCCAAGTCAGACTTTCATCACAATCAGTTTGCTTCTCTTATTTTTCTGCTTTCTTTTAGTTTTAGAGCAGTTGTATATTCAAGTTAGATTTCCCTTTAAAGCCATGCAGCCCATGTGTAGGCAAATGAGTAAACTTTTTTGCTTTAAATGATGCCCCATGCCATGCATACCTTCAATCAAGACCCTACATAAAAATACATATATGGGATCATACATTCCAAATCTTGTCAGCAAGTGTTGAAAGTCCGAGCTCACTATCACTGACATAAGATCATACATTACAGTAACATAGAGTCTACATATCAACTTTTCAGAACGAAAAACAGTAACTATAGATTTATGTACTTTTTGTAAATAAATTAGGTAATTCTAGGACTTACCCATACTGTAAATTTGCAGGAGAAAACGAAAGTATTCAGGAGGATGTACTTCATGCAACGGCTTTTTCACTCTGAATTCAAATACATTAGGCTACATACACATCGCATATAGTCCTACGCCATGCCTTGAGTACTGTATGCGTACACACACGTACTTTACACACTCCCGTTTGTACTAGATGCGAGCATGTTTAGTCTTGATCGATATTGCAGACCTTGGTGCACAATCTGTAAATTGGTCCACTATTAAAATAATGACTAATGACATTTGAGGGGGGGGGGGGGGGGGGGTTGTTCCCTATTTTCAATTCTGATAATTGCCCTATTTACTTTGACTTATGCTCATATTAGATGTTGTAGTCTTTACCCGATTATTATCTTGGAAAAATTAGGTTATTAGAGACGTCATAATGACGTCGTTATACGTCGTCCTTACGACAAAAAATATCTTGGAAAAATAGTCTTTAAAAGAGGTCATAATGACGTCGTAATGACGTCGTCAATACGACAACAAATATTTTGGAAAAGATAGTCTTTTAAAGACGTCGTAATGACGTCGTCGATACGACAACAATTATCTTGGAATAAATAGTCTTTAAAAGAGGTCATAATTACGTCGTTATCACGTCGTCAATACGACAAAAATTAGCTAGGAAAAAATAGTCTTTTAAAGACGTCAAAATGACGTCTTAATGACGTCGTTAATACGACAAAAATTATCTTGGAAAAAATAGTCTTTTAAAGACGTCATAATGACGTCGTCGATACGACAAAAATTAGCTTGGAAAAAATAGTCTTTTAAAGACGTCATAATGACGTCGTTATCACGTCGTCAATACGACAAAAATTAGCTAGGAAAAATCGTCTTTTAAAGACGTCAAAATGACGTCTTAATGACGTCGTTAATACGACAAAAATTATCTTGGAAAAAATAGTCTTTTAAAGACGTCATAATGACGTCGTCGATACGACAAAAATTAGCTTGGAAAAAATAGTCTTTTAAAGACGTCATAATGACGTCGTCATCACGTCGTCAATACGACAACATTACATTGGAAAAATAAGTCTTTAGAAGTCGTCATAATGACGTCGTTATCACGTCGTCTATACGACAACATTACATTGGAAAAATAAGTCTTTTAAAGTCGTCATAATGACGTCGTTATCACGTCGTCAATACAACAACATTACATTGGAAAAATTAGTCTTTTAAAGACGTCATAATGACGTCGTCGATACGACAAAAATTAGCTTGGAAAAAAATAGTCTTTTAAAGACGTCATAATGACGTCGTTATCACGTCGTCAATACGAAAAAAATTAGCTAGGAAAAAATAGTCTTTTAAAGACGTCAAAATGATGTCTTAAAGACGTCGTTAATACGACAAAAATTATCTTGGAAAAAATAGTCTTTTAAAGACGTCATAATGACGTCGTCGAGAAGACAAAATATATCTTGAAAAAATTTGTCCTTTAAAGACGTCATTATGACGTCGTAATGACGTCGTCAATGCGACAAAAATTATCTTGGAATAAATAGTCTTTTGAAGACGTCATAATGACGTCGTAATTACGTCTTCCATACGACGTACGACGTGTTTACCACTTTACGACCAATTTATGACGTCTTTAAGACGTCAGTCTGCTATCAGGGTAGTAGCCTGGCCTAATATTCAAACGTTTCCCTCATTCCGCTAGAGAATCTCCGCTAAACATTACGTTGATGATTTCTGGAGAGAGTGGTCAATTGTGGACAGAAAGTACTTCATGTAGAATATTATTGTACTTAGCATTTAATCTTTCCCTCGATTCCCTTGACCTGTACACATTTTTAAAATGGGGGAGGGGGGGGGGTGATACAGTCTATTAGCCCCACTGTCGTCAGCTGTGAATATTTATATGAATTTATATCATGTTTGTTACCAAGTAATGGTTATCAATTAATTCAATCTTTTTCTTTATTTAATTTAAAGGAGATCAATGAATGTGACTCAGATCCTTGTCAGTTCAACGCAGTCTGTACAGATCTCTTGGCTGATTATAGATGTAACTGCCCAGCTGGTACACAAGGTAACAGGATATACATCTACAGTTGATCATTTATACACTTTTAGTCGGCACCTACGTGTTTTTTAATTTAGAATACCTATCAATTCAATTCAATTCAATTCAAAAGACTTTATTTCCGTTAAAAAACATACAAATATATTCATGTGATATAGTACAGATGGTTTAAAATATACAAATCATAAGCATTGTGTTAAATTAATTTAAACAAACTGTGGAAAAGGGAGCACCTGAAGTAAGTTTATGTTAGCTTGTTGATTCAGGCGTCCAAATGAATAAAATAATTACACAGATATAATAACATAATAATGAGTATTGCGCATGTATTTGTTCTACATCTCCCTCCCTCCCCACCCTACCCCCCCCCCCACCACCACCTCCCCCTTCTTTCTCTCTTATGGTAATTTACAAATTATATTTTATTTAAAAATAGGTATTAAACTAAAACAAATTATAGGGATAGGCCTAATAGATATATTTTAAGATTTTTCTTGAATGAGTTTAAGTAAATATATTGAGTGAGAGAGGATGGAAGAGAATTCCATACTGTGGGCCCTGTATACCTTACCGATTGTTGCATGTACTGTTTATCAATATTCCAAATGTGTAACTTTAGACTATTTCGAGTATTATATTTATGAATTTTAGAGTTAGTTTGGAACATAGTGGCAAAAGATGATGGTGCATTACCTTTAATACATTTGAAAACAAACACAGCATTAAATATTGAGGGTATTTAACTGTCTAAATAAAGGTTTAGAATGGGCCAAATAATGAAAGTTTCTACAATATCGTAGACAACGCTTCTGAAGTAAAAATAAGGGTTTCAACTTAGAATGACTTGTATTTGCCCACACGATATGTTACCATATGACAAATAAGAGAGAATGAGTGAATTATAAATCATAAACAATACATTTCCTGGTAAATAATACTTCAGCTTTGACAATAATCCTGTAGTTTTACTAATCTTTGTAGAGATCATGGCAATATGGGATTTCCAAGACAATGTTTCATCTATGAGAATACCTAAAAATTGAATATTTGAGACTTTTTCAATAATTGTTTGATCAATATAATATGGTGGAACTTGATTTTTCAATACTCTTTTGTTGCACTGAGCTGTTCTAAAAAGAATACATTTGGTTTTGTCTAAATTAAGCGATAGTTTATTTACCTTTAACCACAGAGATACATTCTTCATGTGTTCATTAAACTGGTCTATCAGTGAGTATAAGTTATTATGGCTTAAGAACCAAGAAGTGTCATCAGCAAATTGTACAAATTTTAAGGAATGAGAAGAGTTGCATATGTCATTTATATATAAAAGGAAAAATAGGGGGCCTAAATTTGACCCTTGAGGAATTCCAGATTTAATCAGTAATTTGGTAGAACTGTATCCATTATATTCAGTAAATTGGTACCTTTGTAAAAAATAACTCTTAATCCAATTCAATGCAATACCTCTGATACTATAATTAACTAATTTCTTAAAGAGAATGGAAAAATCAATGGTATCAAACGCCTTACTCAGGTCCATAAAGACACCAAATATAAACTGTTTTGAATACAAGGCATTAGCAATGATATCATGAACAGATATTAAAGCATGGTCAGTAGAATAATGGGTTCGAAATCCAAATTGATTATCATGTAATATATGGTGTTTAGATACAAAATTGTATATACGATCATAGACTAATCTCTCCATGATTTTTGAGAAGCATGACAAAAGTGATATAGGACGATAATTACCAATAGTGTGCTTATCCCCCTTTTTAAAGATTGGGATAATTTTGGATACTTTTAATGGTGAGGGTACTATTCCCATTTGAAGAGAGAGATTAAAAACATAAGCTAAAGGTTTTGTAATAACATATCTGACATACTTAACAATATCTGGACTAATATCATCCCATCCACACGACTTTCCATTTTTAAATGAGTACATTATTTTCAAAATTTCGTCTTCATGAATAGGTTTCAGAAATAAACTTTCCTTTATCGGAGGTATCATAAAAGAGGAGAAATTTAAATCTTTACAAGTAGTTGCATCAATGGAAGAAGCTAGTTTTGGTCCAATATTGTTAAAATAATCGTTAAAAACACTGGATATCAATTGTGGATCATTTAGTGTTCTTCCTTCGTGTATAAAGTGTTGTGGTAAGATGGGTTTTCGTTTTTTAAATATACTATTAATCAATCGCCATGTTTTCTTGAGGTCAGTTCTACAATCATTAAACCTTTGATAAAAATACATTTTTTTTGCCTTTCTCAATTCAGATGACACTTTGTTTCTAATCTTCTTATATTTTTCTTCATTTTCATATGTAGGATTACAACAAAACCTTTTATAAAGTTTGTTCTTCAATCTTATCTTTGTCAACAAGTTTAATGATACCCATAACTTTTTGTTTTTATTTTTCTTATTACTCCTAACAAAAGTGAAAGATTCATTATAATGCCTTTGAAAGTTGGAGAAAAAAAATTCATAGGCAACATTGGGATCTTTACTTCTATAAACATTTGTCCATTCTTCAGAAGATAACTTGCAGAAAAATGACTTCTTTGTGTTATCATTGATTTGTCTTACTTTCTTTCCCTTATCATACATGTACTCATAACATCTTTGAGCATTATTTAGTACTACAAAAACTGGCAAGTGGTCTGATACATCAGAGTATATGATACCAGCATTTACATTTGAAGTATAAGAATTAATAAAAATATTGTCTATAAGTGATGCAGTAGTTTTTGTAAGTCTGGTTGGTTTGTTGATCATAGGTGTTAAACCATTAGCATATATGTTGTTCAAAAAAGTATTAATCCTTGTATTACTAGAGGACTTCAGGAGGTCTAAATTGAAGTCACCCATTATATATAGATGCTTATTCTCTTTAGCTAAACATTGTAAAATATCATCAAAATAGGTATTAAAGTCAACTACACTTGAGCTTGGTGGCCTATATATAACCAATATTACAATATTTTTTCCACGAGACACTGTGATTTCAATTGCAAAACACTCTTGAGTAGATGTTATAACATTTAAATCATTTCGTATTAAATATGTTAGAGTACTAGAGACAAGAAAACCTAATCCCCCTCCCCGACATGTTTTTCGGTCTAAATGTATAAACTCATAACCTTGAATACTAAATACAGGTAGACTATGGTCTGATATCCACGTTTCAGTTAACCCAACCACAGAAAAGGGGTAATTTAAAGAATTGAATAATTGTTCAACATCACATGAGTTTTTATTTAAGCTAAAATCTTGACGACCATCTTTATGATACTTATGAGTAAAATCTTCTGGAAGTATATACTGACATTCCTGACATAGTTGAGGAAAATTTACATCTGGATCCCGTTCATTGTTGGTATCTTCTTCGGTTATATTTAAAGATTGGGCAATGTGTGAAATTATTTCAACTTTGTTAAACTCGTGACTAACAGGAAGCACATTCTCTTTAAATTCAACACCATCAGTAATGTGATTAAAAGGGAAAATATCACGTAGACAGAAACAAAATATCCAATCAGGATTACTTGAATGATTTTTACCTGCCAATAAAACTATTTCACAATTACTTTTATGACATTTTAAACAGCATGTGCAACATATACCAGCATCTCCTTGACAATTATATTTAAAATCATCCAGCATCTGGGTGCAGGTCATTTACATATTGGTCACAGTAGACTATCCTACAATAAAAATCCATCCTTAAATAACCTACATGCATTTTGAGAGAGAAATATCTAAACAAATATCCCACATCTAAGTACATCATATTAGAAAAAACAACAGTTTGTCTTGCATTAAAAAAAAGAAAAGTGTAAGGAATTATAAGAGACATCTTAAATAGCAAAGTGTTCACAGCACCTACTCCAAGTTTAAGTTGTCAAGTTGACTTGTTGAGGTTATGAGTTTTTTCATGGGTTTGGCACCGTTTGTCTTAATGCTTGCAAATATTCTTCCGTCCTGGGACCAGGCGTTTTCCACCACTGGATTTGTTCTAGCTGTCATTAGAAGTTTGAACTTTTCACTAACCAGATCTTCTGCGATTGTAATTCCTGAACCTTTCAATTTCTTTTTCGCGAGCATGATCTCACTCCTTTTCCTGTAGGAACAAAACTTGACCAGTATAGATCTTGGTTTGGCACCCTTGTTGTCATGTGCGCCCTTGATGTTGTGTGCGCCTTCGATGTCGTGGGCACCTTTGCCTTTGTTGAATGTGCCCTTGATGTTGTGTGATCCTTTGGTGTCGTGTTCGTCCCTTCTCTTACCAACTCTGTGGGACCTATCGATGTCTTCATGCGACAGGGAGCAGTCCAATGTCTTGGTGACGATATCGATAACTATATCATCCGTGCATTCACTTGATGATTCATCAACACCGTAGATTCTGAGTGAGTTACGGCGGCTGTACTGTTCGTGTTCTTTAATCTCCTTTTCAAGGTTGATTATCTTTTCAGTTGCTTGTTCGAGAGCTTTTTCTATATGCACCCTATTTGATTGTGACTTGTCGATTTCGTTTTGGATGTCAAACAAGGATCCATCTATTTTATCTATTCGTTCCTCGTTTTTGCTGATTGATGTGGATAGTCTATCTCGGATATTCTCAATACATTCTCCAACAATCGTTGTGACGCTGTTCCTTAAAATCAACTGGAATTCCTTGTCTTTAAACAATTCTTTCACTACTTCAACAACGCTACTCCCGGCCGCGGCCGGCCCTTTTGTTTTCGCTTTTTTGTCTGTTTTGGTGTCTGCTTTATTAGTAGATGATCGGAGGGTGATAGAGTTATCATCAGACATCTTGCAGTTCAAAGCTTCACATTTTCTAAAGATCCCTCTTAGTAGATCTGAAGGTGGTCTCGCTTCTATTTATCATGAGTGATAGTAGCTGTACAAATTGCGAATAAACAAAGACTCAAGTCTCAACGGCACACACACGGTACGCGTCTCACGTGTCACACGTGAAAGAGTACTTACATCAACCGCAGCGTATGGGACATACATATCTTGAGATTTAAAAAAGAAACAAGAAAAACAAACAAAACTAGAATTTAAATCGTCACGCGGACGATTAAGGTGGTCTGAAATATGAGCATGATCCCGGCATTTGATCGAGAAATAAATGTTACATTTGTGATAGCTTATTGTCTCAGCTACAACATACTCGATGCTCAGCGAAAACGAAGCTAAGACGACGGAGATATTGCTCGTGAAAGACGGAAACGTAGAATCTAGTTTTCAGAAAAAGTCAAGTCCCATAGAGAATACACGCAAAATGTAAAAAATTGACATGCCTCCTTTAATCGTAAAAAAAAGCCATGATGTTCTCATCAAAATGAAAATTCGTGGATACTGCATCTGTAGAGAATTGTCTCCGCTAAAACATATCAAAATTTGGATGAAAATCGATCAATATTTACAGAGATACAATCAATTTTCCCAAAATATGATGACGTCATAATATGCAAATTGAAATTTTGAATTCGGAGGCCATTATGATGACGTCATGAGTTAATTGAGGGTCAAATGAGACATGAAATCATATTTTCGACTCATACTTTATCAAGATATGAAAAAAAAATTGGGGTCATCTTGCATCCTAAAGAGCTACAATGGATTTTGTATAGGCATGTTTTTGCCCATATGCTATGTATTACAAGAGCTCGCACGCACGGACATTTACCTTGAACGGAGGCCATCATGATGACGTCATGAGTTAATTGAGTGTTCGAACGGACTTTACCTTGAACGGACGCTCATTTCGTTATTAATGGTCATAAAGAGACAAACATGGTATCAAATTGTTCGGAATAAAATGGGCAATACAATGATAGACAAAAAAGGGAGATTCTAGGTTGCGTACGACCATTACGAACACAAACGTGCGCGTAAACGGAAAATGGAATTCTCAAATCCCACTTTGTAAGTGAAATATGAGCATGATCCCGACATCTGATCGAAAAATAAAGGGCACACTTGTGATAGCTTATTGTCTCAGCTACAGCATACTCAAAGCTCAGCGTAAACAAAGATAAAACGACGGAGATATTGCTCGCGAAATACGAGAATGTAGAATCCAGTTTTGAGAAAAAGTCATGTCCCATAGAGAATACACGCAAAATGTAAAAAATTGACATGCCTCCTTTAATCGCAAAAATACGCCATGATACCATTGTCAAAATGAGATATTGTGAAAACTGCATTTGTAGAGAATATTCTCAGGTAGAACATATCAAAATTCGAAAGAAAATTGGTGAATATTTACAGAGATATAATCAATTTTCCAAAAATCTGCTGACGTCATAATATGCAAATTGAAATTTTGAGTTCGGAGGCCATTATGATGACGTCATGAGTTAATTGAGGGTCAAATGAGACATGAAATCATATTTCCGACTCATACTTTATCAAGATATGAAAAAAAAATTGGGGTCATCTTGCATCCTAAAGAGCTACAATGGATTTTGTATAGGCATGTTTTTGCCCATATGCTATGTATTACAAGAGCTCGCACGCACGGACATTTACCTTGAACGGAGGCCATCATGATGACGTCATGAGTTAATTGAGTGTTCGAACGGACTTTACCTTGAACGGACGCTCATTTCGTTATTAATGGTCATAAAGAGACAAACATGGTATCAAATTGTTCGGAATAAAATGGGCAATACAATGATAGACAAAAAAGGGAGATTCTAGGTTGCGTACGACCATTACGAACACAAACGTGCGCGTAAACGGAAAATGGAATTCTCAAATCCCATTTTGTAAGTGAAATATGAGCATGATCCCGACATCTGATCGAAAAATAAAGGGCACACTTGTGATAGCTTATTGTCTCAGCTACAACATACTCAAAGCTCAGCGTAAACAAAGATAAAACGACGGAGATATTGCTCGCGAAATACGAGAATGTAGAATCCAGTTTTGAGAAAAAGTCATGTCCCATAGAGAATACACGCAAAATGTAAAAAATTGACATGCCTCCTTTAATCGCAAAAATACGCCATGATACCATTGTCAAAATGAGATATTGTGAAGACTGCATTTGTATAGAATATTCTCAGGTAGAACATATCAAAATTCAAAAGAAAATTGGTGAATATTTACAGAGATATAATCAATTTTCCAAAAATCTGCTGACGTCATAATATGCAAATTGAAATTTTGAGTTCGGAGGCCATTATGATGACGTCATGAGTTAATTGAGGGTCAAATGAGACATGAAATCATATCTCCGACTCATAATCTATCTAAATATGAAAGAAAATTGGGGGTATCTGTCCATTCTGAAGAGTTACAATGTATTTTGTATAGGCATGTTTTTGCACATGTATGTTATGTATTACAAGAGCTCGCACGCACGGATGCGTATCTTAACGGACGCTCATTCCGTTATTAATGGTCAGAAAAAGGTGAACAAGGTATCAAAATGCTTGAATAAATGTGCAAAATATGATGACAGAGAAAATTTGGCGATTCTACGTTGCAAAATGCGAGTACGCGCGAAAACGCACACGCATGGGCGTGCGCGCGTTTTTTTGCAAAATGCTTAAAATGGCCTAAAACGTATGCAAAATTAATTTGGAACGAATTTGAGCATTTTAAAATTTTAATGCGCACTTACGTGCGCATCGAGGTGCGCGCGCAAAATTTGTTGACATTTTTAGTTGACCTTTGACCTGAAGTTGATGTATACCAAATATGGTTTATTTTTTATGACTCGTTATCGAGATATGATAATGACCTGATTTTTACAAAATGGCGCCTGGATGACGTCACGATGACCCCATGAACTTGAAAAAGGTTTCGGGAACTTGATATTATAGGGCCAAATGACTAACAGAAATTTGAAGGAAATTGACCAAGACGATTTCGAGTAAACGTATACACAAAAAAAGTGTACGGAATAAATAAAAATAAATGTACGGAATAAAGAAATAAAGAAAGAAAGAAAATTCTAACGAAAACAATAGGTGATCTGTCATCGACAGACCACCTAACTAGAAAATATTATCAGGTACGATATTCTAACATCCTCTAAATGCTTTTAAAACTCATTTTGCAGGTGAGAACTGCGACGACATAGACGAGTGTTCTTCGGACCCTTGTGAACACGGCGGCACGTGCGAGAATAAACTCAACCACTATCAATGTGATTGTCCAAGAGAGTATAGCGGTGCCAACTGTCAATTCGAGATCGACTTCTGTTACTCTGACCCCTGTCAAAATGGTGCAACATGCCTGGGTGAAAATGACAATGGCGTCCTGGAGTGTGTCTGTGCTCCAGGTTACACCGGCGTTTCTTGTGATGTAGATATCGATGAATGTATCGGCGTGGACTGTCTGAATACGGGCACCTGTCAAGACGGCGTTAATGCATTTACGTGCAAATGCTTAGCGGGGTATGGAGGAACCTACTGTGAGTTAGATATTCGAGATGAGTGTGCATCCAGCCCACGACAGAACAACGCGTCATGCGTAGATAAGGTTGGTGGATATGTTTGTGTATGCCGAGCTGGCTTTCAAAGTGATAACTGTGAGAAGGATGTCAATGAGTGCGATTGTGATCCTTTTTCTTAATATGTTAACTGCACAGATCAAGTCAGACGATACACATGCGACTGTTGGCCTGGCTACTCTGGAGAGAACTGTACAGTGAACATAGACGAATGTGTGGATAGCATGTGCCAGAATAATTCAACTTTCTCTCTCTCATTTTTTGATTTTTATAACAAATTCGATTACAAGAGGTATACAAATGGCATGCAGTTAACGCATTTTGTTTCTTGACGATGGCAAGTAGTTGAGATTGAATATATTTGATCACGTTGATGTGCACGAGTATATCATGCAAGACCTTTCTTTGTTGTTGTCATAGTGCAAAATATCCCCATTCTTTGAGAAGATGGAAGGGAATCTTTCATTTCTTTAAATAGATTACTTGGGATTATTTTTAATCACTGTTACACAATGAAATTTCTACAGATTAGTTAATTTTCTGTATTAATCTGACAATAATTGTTGCCTTTTGAAAATGTATTTGATTATCATATCGCCAATAATATACAAACATGAATATCCCGTACTACACCTTTCTTTCAATGTATACAAGTTTTAAATAATTGGAAACATTGAAGAAATACTTCAGAGACCAATCTGATTTTTAAAGTTTCTGCCTTCATCAGAAACTTTCCTTTTCTTCGCAGGTCTCGAAGTCGATGCCATGTTGGTTGTTATTTAACCAAAATCAAGGACACAGCAGAAATAATATACTAACTTTATTAGTTGTAAACTGTACATCTCATTGAACGCGGTGTAAAGGGAAGGGGACTATCCAGTTTACGATTAAGATTCATGAGAAAATTCAATGACGGGAGAAAAGGGTTTTAAGTTTCAAGACAAGTATGGCAATTCAACCATATTTCTCGATTTATAACATTTGTATATTTACAAACAAACGTTACTGCGTGCGTGCGGAAATTACAAACTGAAATTAACACGGCGAGTGATGTTTATGTCGTTAATGCAATGTAATGAGAGGGAATTTGAGGAGTTTTGTATCAACCAAGTAACGAGTCAAGATGTTGTGAATGATAAAAACAATTATGAAAATAGAGATAGCTGTGTGTAAAATGTTTTAACCTATTTCGCATCGCTGATATGCGGGCCGCATTTCATTTATGAGTTATTTTTATAGTTACTTTTTCAAAGCTCCGCGGGCCGCGGGTTGGCCACCCGTGCGGCATACACGAACAAGTATACTCAGCTACTTTTGTTAGCTGAGAGATTTTACAAATGAGAAGAACAAAGATAATGCAAAGCCATGAAAATGAAGCCTACATTATTCGAAAACTAAGCAATAAAAGCTTGCTCATTCGCGAATTTGAATGACCAACGAGGTACTGTAACCGCCATTAAATTAATTTGAATGCTCTTTGCACGAAATGTACGCTCTGAATGACCCGATTTGACAATTGATTGTATAGATAGTGAATTTGAATGACGGATTTTGAATTTGAAAGCTGATTCAACGCTGCGAGTGCGATTTGCGCGAATTAAAATGCTCGGAATATGAAGTTGAATGAAAAAAGTGTGAAATTGGCCGCAAAAACCTATATTAAAAAAGAAGAACATTGGAAAAAGGACATGCAATGATGATAACTTATATTCATAAGATTTTATGATTACTTTCACAAATTACTTTAAGCGTTATTTTTCTATTATGCTCAACAATTGATTGTATTAATCTTATTCGTAAATTAGAGTCAATTGATGGATGTCCACCAAAACAAATTATTTAATTTTCTTTCAGGAAGGAGGCTTCGCTTTCTGGCAACCATTACTGGTCGGAGCAATTCTTATCATAATCCTCTTGGTAGCAAAAATGTGTTTCAACAAATTTCCTTGGTATGTTCAATTCATAATCCATGAAGTATATTTGCGTAGTTTGTGATTATTTCATACTTCTGTTGAAATGCCTGAACTAATTATACAGACTAAAATGAGAGAAAAAAAATTGAAAGGGTTTATGGCTTAAAGTACATTACTTTTCTTAATCCCAGCGCCATGCAAACATGGCACTGGGGTATTTCATTCCATAGTTTAAGCCGTGTCATATTAAACTTGTATTGATCATTGTCAGCGTATAATGAGATCACCGTGTCCGACTACGTGCAGTGTCAAAATGAAGATGAAGATCTTTTTTTTTGGGGGGGGGGTGGGAGACGATGCATTCTGAGGAGACACTGCCTTCAACTGCTGATTAGTGGAAATCTGATTTACTTTGTTTTATATGGAAATTAAGTGAATATACCAGTTTTTAATGATTTTGCATGATTGTCTTTTAGGAGGATCACACGCACTACCGTACAACCAAATGGTAATTCAGACGGACCAGTCAGGTTCATGAACCGTCACAACGATAATACTGAGGTTCGTGGTGCTTTTTTTGTAATATCGCTACTATTTATCCCTTAATCTGATTCGTTTTTTATTTCACTCTCATTCGATCACGTAGATATGCTCCAGTATATGTTGTACCTTTCTTTGTTGTTGTCGTAATGCAAAATACCCCCATTCTTTGAGAAGAAAACAAAATTTAAAAGAAGATATTTGGGAAAGGGGCATTAAATGACGATAACTCATGTTCCAATAATATCATGATTACTATTACCAATAACTATTAGCGTTATCTTTTATTTATGCTCAATATTTAATTGTTTTAATGTTATTGTCGCTTGTCAATTAAAGTCAATTGATGGAAGTCAACAAAATAAAGAAAATCTAAATTTAATTTCCTTTCAGGGAGGAGGCAATCCACACATTATCTTTTCACGAGACCGTTCCACTGACAACGATAGACCTGAGGTTTACTCAACTAAAATCTATCGACAATAAAGGAAGCTCTCAATCCAAAGCATTACTCTTTTTTTTTCTTCAATAAAGATCGTAAGAAGGGATTTCCTGTCGACGACACAAAATACGATACTTTAGCATCATAATTGAAGAGCTAGATGATTTTTAAATTCGTCTCTGGTGATGGATCATATTTAAAGGGTATTAGAGATAATATCTGTTGTACATTCGAAAAGTATTAATGGTAATAAACATGATTTTAGTTATGTGGTAATGTAGGGGATAGATATTGCAATTATACAACTTGGGTTGAGTGAATGACGTTAGCTTTGAAGGCATGCATATGCATCATGGCCAATGTAACCTCATACATTTTCCTTTCGTATGTCACTGATGCATTTTGTAAATATGACTTTGCAGAAATGCTTTAGTTTTTGTTGGGGTTTACAACTTTCTCCTATTTTAACAGCTGATGATGTAAACATATATGACCCACATTGTATTATGTATACTATACAAATGCATTTTTTCGTTCTATTACAGAAACTGTAAATCTGAAGTGATCTAAAAAAATTGAAAGCAAAAATATATGTTTTGTAAAACTATTTTTACATGAGAATGCTGTAGAAAATCAGAGAGATGTAAAATAACTACCCACAAAGTCCGGTTGAATAATGTTTTAATAAGTTTTTGCAGAAAAATTGCCTTAAAAATCCTCTTATTTTGGGTGCTGTATATAACATTTACCAACAAATATTTGTGTATTTTAGATAACTTCATGTGAAGTTAATATAAAAAATTGCTACTTTTGTAATTTACATGTTGAATCTGTATTTTTATCACTGTAAATATCCATACCTGTTTTCCTGTGTGGGCCATATTTTGGCATTATGATAAGGGGAATATCGCCAGGGGCACGATCTACGATTTTCCTGCGATCCGTTTTCCGTAGAAAGGGCGGTTACATTAGATATGAAACTCTAAACAACCTTTATCCTCTTGATTTAGGTTCTAAATATGCAATGACCACTCGTTTTAGTTTATTGATTACTTTGTCACATTAAAATCACGCTGCAAAACAATAGTTTTTTGTTGAGAATGTTAATTCATGACTAAAAAAGATATTTGTCAATTAAATTCACCTTTTTGTTTAATACAGAAAGGAAGAGCATCATTCCCTTTGAAGATAGGTAATAGTAGAATTATAATTTGTTCTTTTTGTTTGTATGTTTGTTTGAATTTTCTTTAGTTTCGTTTTTTGGCTTGCCAAGGCCTCGCATTTAAAAATGATTATGCGAATTTACCATGTACCACTAAACGAACTAGACCGAAATATATTATTTCACATTCGAAGCTACGAACTTAAAGTACCTGGTAACAATGTCAGATGAGAGATAGTGGTGCTAAGGTAGTGACTTCAATGCAGTGGCGTATCTGGGGTACTCCGTCAGGGGGGGGGGCAAGCGATCGAAACAAAACAAAAAAGGCGATGCTAATTTTCACTTCTGGCGAGCGAGCGGGCAAAAAAATATATTTAAGTAACGTTTGGTAAATAAACCGGTATTGTTGCAAGTCTCGGGTGGGCACATTTAGTTGTTAGCCACGTTAATTTCATTTTGAATAATTGCCACTTAAACTTGGTCCAATTGTTCCATGCCGGGTGCGGGAACAATATTGTGTTTAGGGTGATTTTATACCCATTTTAGCTAGCGAGCGAAAATACACCTTTCTCTTAATGAATTGCTTTATAAAACTTGTTTCATTGTTGCAATTCGGGGCGGGCACAATCGTGTTTAAGGCAATTTCAATCCCATTTTGGCGGACAGGCAACCCCCCCTACATTTCTCTTTTTAATGATATTTTAGCAGGTCAGTGGTGGGCACATAATTCCACGAGCTAGCGAAAAAATCACTTCTCTACGGTGAGAACATGGTACATAAACCTGATTTCATTGATCCATGTCAGGGACGTGATTATTCAAAGCGATGTTATTTCTATTTTGGCGAGCGAGCGTAGCGAGTGAGCAAAATTTTTGTAATGATAATTGGTTCATAAATTTCAGGTTTTTTTGTGCAGGTCAAGGCTTACACAATCATGTCTATTAAAAGGTGATGTTAATTCCGTTTTGGCGAGCGAGCACGCCAAAACTTCTTTGAATAATGTTTGGTACATAATTATTAACTAGTTGTTGCAGGTTAGGGCGGGCACATTAGCGATGTTAATTTCATTTTGGCGAGCGAGCGTAGCGAGCAAGAAAGAAAAATCTTTTTTTTTAAAAATAATTACCAATTAAACTTGGTTTAATTGTCCTCAATGAATTGGTGCATAAACTTTGTTTCATTGTTGTAGGTCGGGGATGGGTACAATCGTGTTTAAGCCAATGTCAATCCCATTTTGGTGGGCAGGCAAAACAAAGTTAATGATGATTGGTGCATAATTTTCAGGTTTTTTGTTGCAGGTCGGGGCGTACACAATCATGTTTAAGGTGATGTTTATTCCATATTGGCGAGGGAGCGTAGCTAGCGAGCAAACCAAATTTTCTTTGATTAACGTCTGGTACATAATTATCAACTGGTAATTTGTTCTAGGTTGGGGTGAGCATGTTATTTGTAAAGACAGCATAGCAGGAGAGGGTAAAACAAAAAACAAATCAACTCATATATCAATCACTAAAATCATTCTGGCGAGCGAGGAAACAACATCTCTCAAAATAACGTTCAGTACTTATTTACTGGGATTTTCGTTGCAGGCAAGGGGGCGCACATATTTTGTTAGAAATGTCAATTCCATTTTGGTGAGCAAGCATAGCGATGCAAAAAAAATCAATTCTTTTTTAATAGAAATTAATACATAAACTTGTTTTTATTGGTGCAGGTTGGGATGGGCGCAATCGCGTTCAACACGATATCAATTCCTTTTTGGCTAGAGAGCGAAAAAACACTTCCATTTTTAATGATATTGTTGCAGGTCAAGGGTGGGCACAATTGTTTTCAAAGCAATGTCTATTTCATTTATTCGCGAGCGAGCGTAGCGAGCGAGACAAATTGAATAAGTCTCTTTTAGTAACATTTGATACATAAATTGGGTATTATGGTTGCCATGGTTGCCGGTTGGGGCCAGTCGGGGCAGACACAATTGTATTCTAGGCAATGCTAATCCTTTTCTTTTTTTCAGGGGGACGAGCAAGTGAAAACAATTAATACAAAACAGGCTAGCAAGCAGCTCGCGCCAGCGAAGAGTGTCGAATTTGTTATAATTATCACTTATATTTTCCTATTTTCATTTGTCTTTTTCTTTGCCGTATGCTGAATATTTTTCTGATGAGGGAGGGGGAAAGATGCATGAAAAGTTTTTAAAGAAACTCAAAAGCAAAAGGAGTGAAGGGAGTTCGAGCGACCAAACTGGTCATGAGGGTACTTTTGCATTTTCAAAAGTAGAATTGAAGGATTTGGTATAGGCCTTCACTACTTGTGAGCTTTGTTAAACATTTTCAGGAAAAAAATTGTACGTTTTCAAAATATCTGGGGTCAACTGCCTCCCCCCCCCCCCCCGGTGCGTACGGCCATGGTCTTTTAAAAAAATAATTTCCCCATTTTTTTCTTTCCTTTTCTTTTCCCTCTTTCTTCCTATTCTCTTCTTCTTCCTTTTTTCCCTTTTCCTTTTTTCTTTTTCTTTCCTTTCCTTTCTTTTCTTTTCATTCCCCTTTTTTCTCTTTTCCCTTTTTTTTCCTTTCCTCTTCCCCCCCCCCCTTTTTCCTTTTTTTCCTCCTGGAGCCCGTCAGGGGGGGGGGGCACTCTGCCCTCCTTGCCCCTCCCCTGAGGTACGCCAGTGCTTCAATGCTAGATGTACAATTAAAGATAATCTAAAAATTTGAGTGAAAACGGACCATTATTCATGGTACAAATTGGGAAAAACTGATCTGATCGATTCCTTAATTCTCCCAACTATATTATTACAATTTAATTACATTTTAGGTGAATGGAAATCGTCACAAAGTAATAAAATGGCTCTACATTCCGTTCCAGACATTAAGTGTTGACCGATTTTGTATAGACTGTTTTACAATGTATGTCTTTTTTTTCATGGAAAAACGGTTGGGAAAATTCAAAAAATGGTTGGGAGAATTTACTGTTAATCACTGTTAGAGGTTGTCATACATCGACTCCTTCAAAGAAAACCATAGATATCTTCGTAGTTTGAGAATTTTTTCGTTTTTTTTTTTTGCATGTCAGAGGGTAAGTACAGTAGAAGGAATATAGTAAGTAACATTTTATAAACAAATTAAGCAATTTTTTCATCAACCTTCAACAATGTTACCAAGTCACTTTAAATTCTAAAAAGCATCACTTTTTTGTGTATTTCTTTAGAGAATGTCATAATTAAATTACTATACTACAATTTTGTTTAAATATCGCCTTGTTTTTATTATGCAAATACAAAGCGCTTTCAAAAACATGATCACGTAAGCAAGAGTTTTAAATCTAAAATCCTTTAGATTACTTTCCATATTGCTTGTTGTAGAGCAAGGCTATATTATTCTATTAATCTGTAATTATATCTTTTAAATGCAAACCCCTTTAAATGTGCGCTCATCGCAAAACTATTAATACACGATGTTTGTTTCGATAGCGTTCTGAAAGTATAAGGGTGTTTGTAAATTGATGAACTTTACGTGTTATTACAATCCATCTATCTATCCTGGTATCTACCCCAGCTCGAGTTGATAACAACATGTTTCCACACATCTCTGTTATCTGCCATTCTAGTACACTCTTGCAGTGTAATCCCACTCCAGGCCTTTATGTTCTCCTCCAAGTTGGTTCTCGGCCTCCTTCTCGGTCTAGTACCTTCTAGTAATTAACCTTCCAACAAATCTTTAAAGAAACCATGCTGTCTTTCGATATGTACAAGATAGTTCACATACATTTTTTTTACTCTTCCTATCAGCATATTTTGTTTAAATCTTGTCATATGACATTTTTCTATGTTAGGTTTCAAACCTTTCCATGATGTTCTCATTATCATAACGTGTTTTGATTGTTATAAGTAAATTATGATGTTTTAACTAAAATAAGAATCCTGTGTTTTCTGTACCGTTTGCGAGTGAGCAGGGTTATTGAAATTGTGAGATTGGTTCTATTTATTTGGGTATTGGTGTTTTAAGCTAGGGTGCTTTGGGTCCCGTGTTTCCAAGCTTTGTTATCAAGCTTCAACAGGGTATCAATATCTAGCCATTCAAAGAGAAAAATCGAATCCTGTATTTTCAAGCTCGTCATCAAACTTGAATAAGGTATCAATAGTTAGCCATTTGCATCTTTATTATGTCTCGTAGGACATTGTATCCAACTAGAAACTTGTATTGCTATTTATCGAAATGAATAAATATATAATAATAATACAAATAAAATGGTATTATCAAGCGCTTTCCATTGAAGTCTCTAAGTGCTACCTTTTGATACTGATCATCATCGTACTTCATTGCTACGTGTAGTTTCGCTTTTTAAGTATGTAGAGCCTTTAATAACAAGCACGTAATATAACACTTGTTTGAGCATTATTAACGAAATTTCCTTGAAGACAATTCAGTCTTATCCAAAAGGTATTCGGTGTAGCACCTTCTCCTCACAGTACATTTTGCTCCTCATGCTTGGGCCACTTAAACAATAGTATTTTTGATTGCTTCTTCGTTGCTTCATCGACGTCTACAATGGAAAACGAAGACGAGGATACTACAAAGGGCAGGCCGAATTACAACAGTTCACTTTGTTTATGTCTTCTGTCAAGTCTTGGAGTTTGCTTGGCATTTCTACCCTACATTCCTCTCAGCATCGTCGGCAAACGTGATGTAATCTTTATCGTGTCCAAGATCATTATGATGGTGGTGATTGTGGCTGTCGAGTTCCTGTTGATTCACTTCATACGCAACAAGGACAGGTTCCACCAGGCTCAATTGATATTCTGGCCCAACCGTTGTCGTCACTGTGCTAGGGTACTTGGCAACATGCGATCAACATCAACAGACCAAAGCAACAACATCCCCGGAGATCAAGCTGGAGTACAAGTAGTTGGTGACACCAATTTAGATGCTTTGCCCATTGCTATACGACACGCAGCGAATAATAGAACGGAGCGTACTTGTTCATCTGGGCGCAATGGCTCAATGAATTTTAGCGGGACATCGTATTTTTTGACGAGCGGGAATTCTAGTATATCGTGTCCAATTAGTGCTTCACCGCTGTCACCAGAAACATCCCCTTACAGCTCAACATCCAGTTACCAGCCTCACTGTGACCCGTCCTTTGTGGATCAAGACGTTACCATCCGCGGCCATCATTGCAAAAGACAGCATGTCTACTCCAAACGACATCGTTCACTTGTCAATGTCTTCAATGTTTTCTGCTTAATTGCTTTGTTTGGAATACCGTTCGTGGTCATCAATAAACTCGTCTGTATCATCAACAGTGACGGTTCATTGACAAAGCTCATCACTGAAGAGATATACAACCTTCTCCTCTTGAGTCTTATCCCTGTAGCCATGATGTTCTCTATGAGGTACTACGACGCCATATTTGTTACCACAATACGGAACTGCTTCTCCATCGTGATATTCCTGTCAGGGGGTATATGGGTATCCGCAATGAAACTTGTCCTGCCCATAAGCCATCTTCTGGGTTTTGATAAGATGGGTAGCTCTTGTACAATGAACAGTACCTATGGTAACGTTCTCCTCTATGGCGAGCGAGCGATGACTCCGTTCTTTACCGAATGCGCTGTCATATCCACGGTTATCATCTGGCAGGCATGGACTTCTTTCGTGTCCAGATCGGAACTTCACCTTGATCGCGAAATGCCCCGTTACAACGCCATTCCTATCGCTCCTAATTCCCGTCACTGGTGCCGGACGTTCCTGTCATGGCTTAATTCGCTCGTTAGGAATTGTCGTCGTTCTAGCGGAAACGGCGAAGAACAACGCGAACTGATACCAAAGGAATCTCCGTCTAAATTCGAACGCTACATATTTAAATGTTGGGTTGTCGCTATCTCGTTATCTCTTATATACTTCACAGTCAGTATGTGGCTGATATGGGATGGATATTCGTTATTCCCTTCTAAAACCACACAACAGGTCTACGTTAGTTGGTCACTTGAGATCCTATTCCATTTCCCATACTTTATATTCTTCTACCACATTTCCCACCTGCCTCGGGATAGAGCCCGCCAGCCCCCATCCTCACAACGCAGTCTTGAAGGACACGATATCCTGCTTCTTCTCTGTACTTGTGGAATATTCTGCCAGACTGTTTTTCGTATAACTTCTGGCTTTGGTCTCCTCCTCAGTGGACGTGCAACCTCTGGTGATGACTACGCGACGTGGATCTGTTCCATTATATACTCCATCTTCATCATCTTCCTTATTTTCAACCTCACCTCGTTTCTTCTGCGCGTCCAGAGACATGATCCTTTAAACCCAACTCAAGTGAAATGGGTGCTTGCTTTCCTGATCTATATCTCGGTGCTTAACAGCACAGAGTGGTTGATTGATAGCATCATAGTAGAGACGTGGATAGTGCAGTGTCAGTTCTTCGGGCAAACGACGGGAAAGGTTATTGGAACTCTCTTAGATCCCTTTGCGACCTTGTTTGGCCTCCATGCAGCAATGGTCGCACATGAAGCTTTCAAGGTCATCCTCAACAGAGCTCTTCAGCAACAGGGACGCCGTAGTGACAGCTCATCAAATACTGACCTTAATAATTAGCAACGTAAGGTGTTTTTGAACAAGTCGATGGTCAATTTGTCCTATACGTTATTAATATTCAGATTTTATATAGCGCTTAATACTTCTTGGACGTCTCTAAGCGCTTTACAGATATATTATTATCCCGGTCATTGAATTCAGTGCATGCCCGCATTCACGGTGTGCACAATCTCCACTCCCTGGGACGAATTCCAGCCAGGCGTGACTTGACGCTCAAAAACTGTTTGACCAACAATGACGGTCGCATCCTACAGGGTACCCATTTTAGCACCTTGGTGGCAAGTATAGGTCGATATCGTGCCAAAAGATATTAGTGCCGTGTAGGGATTCGAACGTTACCGACCGTATAATAGATTTTGAGCGGAGCTGATGGCTGATAGCTATACAATAGCCGGGATCAGACATAATGTCGAGGAAAATAAGTCCAACTGCAAATCCTGGATTTATCCATTCACATTGCAGAATGATATTACCTTCTTCTAATATCAGTGATTATAATCAAGAAATTCTAAAACATTAACCTGTCGTTAGCCCCCTTGAATATGCTTGAATTCTGGTAATGGTGGACCATCTAACACTGATTATTAAAGAGTTTCTACAGGATGGTTGAAATAATGATTGAAAAGGCGATCTGAAAATTGGCGGCTGTGGAGGATGTCTGAACTGTGAAATTGTAATAGGTAAATTTTCCTTTTGGATGTGATACAAAAACTATCAAACTTTTTAATAAAGGCATATTCTCTTGAAGAATATTTGTAAGAAGTTGTCTTTGCAATTACTGTGAACAACTTAGTTTTCTTAAAGAGGCGTTGAGGAGGTTGTTTTGCTCTTCGTGTTATATTTCGGGCAGTACCTGTATATTTTCCAGTACATGAGTCACACCGTGGTAATGTTCACGATTTCCAACAGTTACTGTTTATCTTAAAGACATTAGTCTTGTTAGTGAGTAAGTGTTTTTGAATATTTTTAAATTAATATTTGATGTCAGCACAATTGCTATTACTCTATTCATGTATAAGTTTCAAGAAGTGTTATATTTACTAGTATCATATATTGTAGACTCAAACACGAGTCATTCTGGCGGAGGTCCCAAAAATGCAAACATATTTTTACACATTATATGCTTGGTGAACTTTTGTTTTTTTCTTATCGTTTAGACGAACGCGTCAGAGGAGTAGTTTTTTTAATTTAGGAAATTGTTCCTTGTGAGCTGATTTTCGCAAATTGTTTTTTCTTTATTTCTTTTTGTTATGATTACTGATACATGTTTTACAAAAGCTTCTCGGTCTCGTTATTATGTCTATCTCCTCACATCCGTATGTATATTTGTATATTTATAATCACCTACCTTGACAGAGAATGACGAAAGTTTGATCTAAATTGGACAAAAAAAAAGATATGAATGTTTGAAATAAGAGATCACTGCAGATATGCAAATCTAAAATTGACAAGTTTGTCAGTGGATTGTGACATAGTTTATCATTAATATGCATAATTTGTTCTTTTGTTTTATTTCTCCCAAGTGCATTCACCCTTGGGGCACTACTCAAAATACATTGTGGAGAGTATATCATAAGAGGTCCTGTAAAAAAAAAGACCATCCCGAGTCATACATTTTCGATTTTTGTTTTTGTTTTTTGTGTTGGAACAAATAAGGAAGTTGTCCGCCACTACATCAGAAATACATAACCGATTCATCCAATTTGAAGAGCCCATTCCTATATAGTGATTACAACTTTCGGAAATTCATATTCATATCTTTCTCATTTTTTGTCTGATTTTATTCAGACTTTCACCCGGATATATTTCGCTCTAGTTTCATATCAAGGATGGATTCCCTTTTAAAACCATTCGAAAGTGTCAGGTGTCATACATAATTATATTGTTTAGTATCCGGCATCTTGTCTATTGTATTCATTTTAATCATTAGCGTTGCCATGCAGAGCTATAAAACTCGTATAAACACAAGCTCTCTTAGTTTCATTGTCATTGACAATAGTCTTTATGTGCCCCCCCCCCCCCCCACCCGCTGATAATTTTGTTGAAAGTATATTCTTCTCACTCTTGATACGCCATAAAAATGGTGCATTTATATGTGAAACATAAACTCCTACTTACAGTAAAAAGAAAAAAACTAATCAAATTTAATGCACAAATCATTGTTAAATGCCTAGTTACAAATGATTTTATTCACCTGTTATTAATAATTGTTTTTCATTAGTGAAAATGCAAATTGCATTATATTACCTGTTGTGAGGTAGGACGACCTATAATATTTGTCCTACCTATAACAACAATTAATGTTTTTGTAAAAACAAATTGCATTACGAAAATGGTCTATTCAAAAGACACTTTCATTTAGAGTTATCCAAACATAGACAGTTGCTTATTGATCATGTTTAATGCTTTCAGATAAGAAGTATAAAGCAAGCAAAAGTGTTGAGAAATCAAGGAAATGAAACAAAAGTATGTCTTAAAGCCCAAAATCCAAACTTAAAGTGTTGTTATTTTAAAGTTTTTGTTTACACACTATCATTTAGTAGGGTAGAACAAGGAAATGCAAAGTAAAAACAGTATACGTATAAGTCTTCTCCAAGAAGTATTTGAATCATTCTAGTATAATCCTGGCTTTGCATATTATGAGGAAATTATGTGTAAATATTGTATGAGAGGGAAATTATCCCATAGTTTCAATCATTTCAATGAGACTATCAGACCGGATAATCCATGTGTAAAACACACAGTAAGTGACAGTAAAGTAGTTCTCAGATTCTCCGAATCTGTTGGTCATCGCGATCGGTCGGGAAGTCGCGTTACACGATCTTTCGTGCAACGAAAGCGGTACATGTGAAAACACACGTTAAGGACGCTAACTTTCGTAGATTCGCCTTAATTTTGTTATGAAGTTTCGGGTAAATTTGACCAGGCCATGCATAAATGAGAGGGGTTCACGTCACAAACATTATCTTGGAACTTTCGTGTATAAAAGGGGATGTTTTCCAGGTAACGCGACCACCCAAACCGACGCGATGACCCGATGGTTCGAAGGAAGCCCTCATATGTAATGCAACCGAGAATAATATATATTTGGCGTTCGTGTCGTTCTTCACGTCCTTCCTTCATGTTGAGATCATTTCGATGGTCGTTTAGCCGTACAAAGACATGTAGAGGAAAGGCAGATCTGGTGTACTGCTATCATGATAGCATTTCTACGCTATCTTTGTCTTGCAGCGATATAGCTAAGAACACTAAGGGGTTCAAGTGAGAGTTGAGTTTTGTTTGGAAAGGGGGCGCTACACAAAATAATTTTGTTTTGAGATAATCAAAATCAGTTCAGAGACGGCTGAAATATCCACAAATATAATCATTTCTAATATTTGTGCGGCCCCACAAATATTCGATAAATATGTACCAGCCGTTGATAAAAACGTATTTTATTCCAGCCAATGCCAACGTTGGCTTTTTGTTGGTTTTTGTGTTGGTTATAATACGCACAACCAGCCGTCCCGTGAATTGTTGTTATTTATTAATTAATTAATTATTTAACGGTCACCATATTTTTGTGAAAGTAGAGCTAAATTAGTAAGCTCGTACTTAATCTATATTTCACACGTTTTTGGTCTAAAATTACTTTAGGTCATAAAAGGACATTTGAATTGTCACAAACAAGAATAAGAGCAAAAGTCACGCACTTTGAAGGCATTTGCGGTCTTAAACAAGAACTCAACTATCCCTTGAACAACACACAATATGAACATAAATGTATCCCTTTAATATTCCACATTCAATGCAATGGATCATTCAATGCTTTTGAATATTGTGTTAACAAAGCCTAAAGGGGAAGTCCACCCTGATATCAAGTTGGATGAAATAAGAGCAGAAAATGAGAGAAACAAATGTCATCAGGGAAACACCAATTGGTATCACCGGACGTATCTTGCGAGCTCCTTGCCAATTTGTTCTGTCCACAAAATGTCATAAAATTTAATTTTCTTAGTTATTGATGACCGAATAAATTTGTTTCATACAGGGGCATGTACTTATTTGCAATGATTATTTGTAGGGTGGATGTATGATTGAAAAATTGTATAGTAGTTTTAGTACAGGGCAAATGAAAGGGTACCTCGCAAGATAAGTACAAACAAAAGTTGCTTATTTGTGTTTGATTGATTGCACCTTCAAAACTTCATTTCTCTCTTATATTTAATCGAAAACTGGTGCAAAAATCACTGAAATGGGTGGAAACGTGGGAAAGTTATCAAACTTTTTAGAAAATTGTCCGTGCTATAGTTTTAAGGGAGCTTCATTCTTAATGTATGCATTGATTGATCATTGATTTTTTAGCTATTTTAGTGATTTCATTACTTTCGAATGTAGGTAAAACTTTCACTGATCCGTTTCTTTAAATTTTCTGCATTTATCAAAAACAAATTAAAATCAAGATGGACTTCTCTTTTAACAATAATAATTTATATTTTCCACTTTGTACAGTCCGTCACTTTGATATTGAAATGTTATACATATTATAGTTACTTGTTCATAGGCCGTATATACCTATCAAGCCTTGTGTTAGTTTCATGGATAATCATACAATAATGACACCGGCGAGTTATTCTAGACAGATTCTACAGACTACTCGATGCAAAAAACTGAGCCATGTGGTAGTACAAGCTGTGCACTTTTAAAGGCTCCTCACAAATAAATTTACATTCTCATTTTTGCATATCATCTATGTATCCTGCTAATTCGACTGGTTCTTGATTGTACTTTAAATGATTAAGTATTTGGCGTCACCTGTGCACAGGAAGCGAGAACCGTATTTAATCACTGTGTCGCCTTCCGGTATGACTGATTGGGGGTGGGCAGGTGGACCACTACACCGGAGCCCCCTACTCTTATACGAATAATGCAGTGGGTTCTTAAAGTGCGAAGGTGGTGACTCTACACGGGGCCTCCAATTAACATCCTATCCGAGAAACTGATCAATTATTATATTCATGTGTAAACTACGTTAATGCGAAACAAGTGAAATATATTTTATATAATACTGTATGATAACAACACTTACATGAAGACAATAAAAGAAAGCATGATAAAAAGGAATTTGTGTAAAACATATTTGTTTTCAAGGGTCTCTTTCTAGAGTTGCTCTGTCCGTTGCTGGTTGGGAGGCTGATTGGACATGATGAGTGTCTGTCCGTTTGTTGAATTTGTTATATGTAATGTCAATTAATTTTGTAGGTGTAATTATAGGTGCATTAATTGGTTTACTTTCTTATAAATATTTTTTGTCATTTGCTTATCTATTTTGTTATTTATTGTTGTATCAATGTTGTTTATATATATATAAATTGTTATGATTGTACAAAACTGTAAAGCGCATAGAGAAATTTACAATTTATTATGCGCTATATAAATATTTTCTATTATTATTATTATTAAATAGTGTTTAAGGGAAGCCTAAAATTAAAGAAGACACAAACGATTTGATAGATGGTCCATGATAAATTCAACCACTTTGCGTTGGTGATTGGCTAAGGATATTCTGCAAGGCGTCGTATGCCACAACTGACGCAAAGAGCTTGTACAGCATACAAACTGGATCCAGCAAAAGTCCGACGCTTTGGCCAATACCTTCAGCGAAGAAAACAGATTGGACAGGCCACGTATCCATATCACGGCTGTCCAGAACCCACTGAGTTGCATTAGCTACTCCTGTGTAAACCAGAGTGATCATTATCCACTTCGTCTTGGGATCTGCTACCAAGTTTTGTCTCTGAACGAGGAATAGGAAATACGTCATCACCCATGCTCTACAAAGGTCAAAGAGTGAGTAGACAACAGCGAAACAAGCTAGAACTAAGTTGTCGTCCATGTCGGTATCATACTGACGGAGGATAATCCCAACGGCGGCTATCAGACGCATAACAGAGACGGCAAAGACGCCAAAAAGACCAGTGAGTAAAACGATGTCACCACCATCTAGAAAGTTCATGAAGCTTGAGTAACCCTCGATCAAAACGCAGTGGGTCTGACGAAAGATTCTGTTATGATGGAGAAGCATGATGACTAAGGGAAGAAACAATACCATGTCGCAGCACCACTGCAGGTAGACTCTTGCATTTGGAGACAACTCTTCATCGGTATAAACAGGTTTCAAAAGAAAATCGCTGAGGCCAATATAAAGAAGTCCCGTAGCGGAAAGCAGTACGAATACGCATACGAGTGTACGACGCAAGCGATCCCGTGATGTCAGTTCCTCCTTCCGAATCAAACTCTGTCTTTCTGGTGCAGATCTGTTCTTATTTCGACAAGACCTCGCAATGTAGCCACACAGTGCAGTGATGCGTTTCCATAGGCCGATATCCTCAGTCTCAAAGGCATCAAACTCTGCATGATCTGTGCTTTGGAGATTCAGAAAGTGTCTTGGTAGGACTGAGGACCACGTTGACGATATAATAGCAGTCGCTATGATCCCGCTACTCATGTACAGGTGTGTAAAGGATGGACCTAGACCAACGGAAACAGAACACAGAAACAACGGAGAGTGAATAAACTAAATATAGATTGAAGGAAATGTTAGCTCTACTTTACTGTAGGCTCATACTCAAACCTTAAACAATTATTAGGTAAACAAAATGAAAGACCGCTACTTGCAAAGATGTTGGTATAAAGGTTTCAATAGTGAGTTAGCATTTACATATGAAGGCTTTTTAGTAAAACCATGCCAAGATAGCCTTGGTGAATCTAATTTAAATACTTCGTCATGATGTCTTTCCTCTTTTTTAAAATTTTATTTTATAATTTCCTTTCCCCCTCTTAATGCCCAATAAGCGAGTTCTTTTGAATCTATATTACTAATACCACTAATCGCCGCGGGGGGTCCAACACGGGCCAAAACGGTTCCTCAAAAACGTCTTTCCCCGACCCCGCCCGCCTCCGCCGTGGCGCGGGGAGGGCGGCACAATTCCACGAGGCCTGTCTCCCGTAACCCGCGTGCCACCTCGACCCCGCGATCGACGTCCATGCCGTTAAACGCGGTTTCGGGGTGCCGGGGAGGACGGGCGGACGAGAGCACGGCGGGCGTCGTGGATTGCGAGGAGGCGACGAACCCGCGAGAGCGAGTCCGCAAGGCGTGCACCCGCCCTCTGTCTAATTATCAAAGAGAGACGAAGAGACACACGATGGACGAGAATCCACTCGCGTCAACGGGTGTAGCAAATCTCATTGCAACGGGTGCGGGCGTTCCTCGAGTAAGGCATCTTACAATATATAGGATATTCTTTGTAGACCAGACGTGTATTACACGCTCAGGTCACTCACATGCACACAGTGGATTCGAGTCGAGGCGATTGCTACTAGATCTACTGGCGCTAACCATGGACCTATTTTCGCGTAAAATCTTTACTCTGAAAATAATTATACAAATTCTGTGATCTATGAAAACACAATCACAGTCCAAGCTTCTGTTTTATTGGTCTTTTCGTGAAAACTACATCGAAATCACAACAATAATAGCGCAAATAGATCTGTGATAGTACGCCTTGAGACCACACGTACACACGTGTGGTGTATTCCCAATGCACTGCAGCTGAGCGCTGCTGTCGATCGCCGGTGATTTCGGAGCTGAGTGTGTGAGCCTGGAATAGCGGTGACCGGAGTAGCTAGGCCTGTGCACATGGTACATGGTGTGAGGAGAGTAAACAACACTCTGAAATTGCTATTATTGCCCCGATTTCAATATAGTTTCGTGAATACAGGTATGAAACCTGAGCTTAGATTGTGATTATTCTAACCATGCATAGACATAGTTGTATACTGAATTTCGATAATCATTTTTCAAAGTAACGTTTTCACAAGAAAATCGGACGGTCGTCATGGTCGTTTAAAAACATGATAATACTTTTACTATGATACAGTTCTTGCATAAAATCAATGCATTAAAACGTTTTTCAAAGTATGGGGGGGGGGGGGTCAGGTAGCCCAAAGCGAGTTGAGTGCAGGCGTGGTGTCCACGGGTTCAAAGGGCTGAACCGAACCCCCGAAGGCTCACAGGTTTTAAGCAATTTAATATGTTTTAAATAATTCGCGTACTTTCGTCGTAGAAAATGGACGCAGAAAGTACGCCTTTTTTATGTAACACTACGCTACCAAACTAAACAAACTATCCTTAAATAAATTAATGAAAAATAAGCCCAAGAAAAAAGAGCCCCCGAAAGTTGAAAAGTAACCCCCGAAAATTTCCCAAAAATTTGATATAGATCGAGCCCCCGAAAAAAAAAAAAATTGTTCACTGGATTCTACGCTCACAGTCACACGCACAGTCGAGTCAATTTGTGCACTGCATGCAGCTGGCTGCTACATATTGGCACAAACCGTCCGATTTTTCGCGTAAAAACTATACTTTAAAAATTATTATACAAATTTTGTGAATGCCAACAAAATCATAATCCAATTGCTTTTTTACTCTTTTCATGAAAACTACACACAACAATAATAATGAAAACAAATCGTACTTATCGAGATCCTACCTGACATAGTTTTTGATACGGTGCGCCATTCATGGTCAAACAGCATATATTATAAAAAATGTCTACATAAAAATAATCTAATTTTATTTTCGATAGCACATAGGCCTCTACCTATTTAACCCCCCAAACCCGGCCCTCCCCTAGAATCCCGTGGATTTTCCACGGGTCCTCCTAGTATACATTAACAGCCTTAATTTTCAATGAGGCTATCACCTATTTTTTTTACCATAAGCCGGCGATTGTATCTATTTTTATCAATCCAAAACTCACTTAAGAAATCCAGGGTTTCGTCGAGAGTTGTGTTCGTCTCACAGACCCCATTATAGGATTTGACGAAAGAATTTCCCATCAGTTTACTGATCGGTAAGATAATACCAACCGCAGACCACCACATGCATCCCCCGTTGATGATTCCTACAAAGTAACAGTTCAATGTGGTTTCTACCAACACGGCATCACCGAATCTGGTAATAAAGACCATTGCAATGGGAATCGTCGCAATGATGGAGAGAGTGAGAATCTCTTCGGAAACAGACGACAAAGAATGTTCTCTCGACAGGCAGATGATGGATATCGCAAGCCGAACGGGTAACCCGATCATTCCAATCACTCCGATGACGCAGAAGGCTTTGCATAAGGAACTAAAATGTTTTGGGATCGGGATATTTCGAACCGAGTCATTTTCCTGCGATAAGGCAGCTTTGGTAGAGAGGTTTACCGAACCTGATGTCATTGCCTTGTCTGGCAGAAGACCTGTAACTTCATCTTCAGTGACGTCATTATCGTCAACATATTCAGGTTGTGTCGCCAGGGAGCTGCAAGGCATCTCTAAAGGAGCATGCGCTCTTCTGTTACGTGTAATGTCCTGTCTGTTTAAATAGTCTGCAGTTGCTCCATAGATACGTCCACCAAACGGTTGACTTTGGGCTAATCCATCAGATGGATTACCGAATGCATCACAGGATTCTGTTAGACTTGTCTCCATGATATTCCGTCTCGAAGTGAGTGTTCTGATAGGCATTGAAGATGACACTCGTTGACGCCTGGCATTGAGGACGAGCACTGATCCCCTATCTGATGCTTGACATGGCATCGAGGAAGTCGGAGAATCATGGGTAGATGAATGCAAAGAGGCCGGAGTCGCTGCGGAGTTATGTCGCGATTCTTCCAAATGCTTCCGGACTTTGGTTCCACAACCCAGGGCACCTACAGCTCTTGCGCAGTGTCGACAGTGCCTTGGCCACAGAATGGTCTGCTGCCGATGAAACCATGATTTGTTGCATATGAACCATAGCATGAGCCCAGCCATGAGAAACACACCAGCAATCAAGTTACAGCGGCTTACTGTATCGATGGAGCCACCTCGTGTATTCATTGGGGCTAGTGGAGGAAGAAGTGAGAAACATAGCAGAAAGCTAAAAAACAGGCAGGTGAAAACAGTGCTGATATAACGATGGATGTTGATATAGATGAAATTGTCCTTTTCCATGGTGATTCTACTAGTAGATGGTCTTCGATTCCAATTCCGTTTCTACTGATTTAGAACTACTGATTTAAGAATGATCAAATGGAAAAAGTTCACCGTTGGTGTAAAGACAATACACAGCGATTGGAGACTGTTAAATTGAGAAAAACATGCGAACAAGTCACAACCGAAGGTTATAACTTCCTGCTTTGATTAAAGACTTTCTGACTCATATAAATTTAGAATTGAAATTAATAACTAAACCTGTCAGAAACCTAAACCATAAAAACAATTTTTCATATTTGCTGTTAGGTTTATGAACCCTTACTTCTTGTCAAGTCATCGTATGAGTAATGTAATCAACAGATCATTTGCGGAGCTCTCATTTAGAAATGTTATCACTTTCATAATTAAAATAAGCGTATGCCTTAGAGGTGGGAAATGCTTGAAAATACAAACATGAAGTCATGATGGTATATCCAAGTGGCTTTTTAGAGTGTACTTATTTGTAATTAATAACAACTTACTTTCAGTTCTGTGAAATGTACGTTGCCACAAATTAATGTGTTAGTACAGTCATTTCGTGAAAAACAAGGTATAAGCAAGGTATGAACCTCGCACAACACAACTGTTTTGCAAAAGAACTTACCGTTGATGATACCTTTTCCATTAATGGTAACTTCTATGGAAACCTTGATTTAATTGGCTGTTGTGTGATGAAACCATGATAGTTAATCGTGATGGCAAAGTTTAGATCAGTGGTAAGTTTTATGGAACGAGGCCCAGATATCATAAACATGTATTTTTCATTAAAAATGTTACAAGAAGTCCAAGTAGTTGAAAATGTTTGGACAAAAAACTTCATCATCAGTATAACCAACAGGCCCTTACAGGATAATTTCCTACACAAACATGTTTGGAGGTTGTTGGTTTTGTTTTGAAATTCTTATGATGTATCATATGACGTAATCCATTCAAATAAATTTGTTCACAGTTTATTTTTTATTATTTTATATACATTTTATTTTTTAGTATCGACAACAACTGTAATAAGTTGCATTCATTCTTCAGCATCCACACTCTATTTTACATAGTTAAAAGATGAGTGGTATGTATACTCATGTTCCGCAGTAAAACAGTAAACGAGGTGCTCCATAAATCAATTATATATCTTAAGATTAATCATTCATAACATATTTAAAGGGATAGTTGAGTTCTGTTGCAGAGGGCGCTACACAAAATAATTTTTTGTGAGATAATGAAAAACTGAGTGTCAAGTTTGAAAGAACATAATATTTAAATGACAAAATCATCTTTGTTTAATCAAAACATACAACGATTTATAATACTTGCAGATATTTGAACAATTTAAGAAAAAAAACGTTGAAAAAAACGATAAAAAAAAAAACGCCTTTTACGTCGTATTTCAGCCAATGCCGATGTTGGCTTTTTTGTTGGCATTTTCGTGTTACTTATATTACCCACAATTGGCCGGATCATGTATTGTTATTTTTAATTAAATAATTAATTAACGGTCACCGTGGTTTTTTTTAAAATGGAGCTGAATTGGTATGATCGTATTGGCTAAATTTCACACATTTTGGGGTCTAAAATTACCTTCATAGCAATTTTAGGTTTAATAAAAGGGCACTATAAATGTCATAGACAAGAATAAGAGCAATAACCATGCACTTTGAAGGCATTTGCGGTCTGAAAACAGAACTCAACTATCCCTTTAATACTGGCTACAATTAAAGGTTGGTGAGAATAAACATAAATTTTATTATATTAAACATGATCAAAGCCCTTTTTTGAAATGTGCGACATACAACATGACACCATTACACAGTCATAATCTCCTTTTCTTCGAGGAAAAGAAAAGGGTGTTGAAATTATGACAGTCTTTGCGAAGCCAGGCTTTCAAGAAATCAAATCAAGGGCATTAACTTATTTTAATCCCCATAGAAATCATGTTTATATTCCATAATATATCATTTTATGAATTGTGACTCCTGTCAGTATAATCACGACGAACAAGGCTTTGAAATTAATTTAGGCTAATTTCTTTAAAGCCTTTGAATATCATGTTTAATACATTTAACAACTAAATTGTTCATATCCTTAATACCCAGCTTTGTATTTTTTAAGTATGTTTAAAAATTGATTTGTCCCAATTTAGGTTTATTAAGCTTACATAATTATAAAAGTATTCAACAAAAGCCCCAATCCAACCAGTATACCTTTAATTCTTGTGTTACGACAAACACACACATGAAATAAATTTACAAGGAGTATGAATAATTAAGTTGTTAACCGTATATGCCGAGAAAATATCACTCCCCAAATCGCAGATTTGAATGCGACAATGCTCCCTCGTTCAAATAGTTTGCACGATAGCAACCATGCCAACAGCCTCCCGACTATAGGCACTCACACACTGTATGGCAAGCAGTCAATGCCATTATTCTTTCGAAGATCATTAATTTCATTACAAAAATGTAACGGATAGATAATTTCGATAAAAAATAACGGTTCTGTTTATTGATTTGTTTAAAAAAAACAATTCTTCTTTGCAGAATCACCATACAAACCCGACCTTTATTTGAAACTGTAACTTACAAACACAATTTTTCTATCACCCATGCATATGACATTTCATGATAAAAAAAATGTCTTTATGGCTTTGCCGTCCACTCGTCCATTTTGTTACACACGATAATTCACGTCAAGTAAAGCCATATACTCTGCCCTTGAAATGCTTCGCTCAAAAAATAAAATCAAGAGGTTTTGAGTATAGAATATTTAATTAACCTCTGATCATCAAGAAATTGTAGGGATTCATTTACTCAAAACATGTTTTGATTTTGCAGTTGGTGTGATCAGTGGCGTAGCGTCCAGTCAATTTGGGGACACTGTCATCATTAGGAGGAATCTGTCTTTAAGTGGAATGAAATTTAAATTAATAAGGCAGTTATAGGAGAGAGGACGGGACGGCGTAGTATAATCTTCTTTTTCTCTCCACTCCTCCCCCTTTACTTTCTGTGTCTGTGGCATATCAAGTAGGGTTTAATAACATAGATATCAATGAGATTCACGCACTTCATTAATATATATATTTTTAATTCTGTTCAATGAAGCGTCAATTTGAACACCCATGTCCATATCATAATATACCCTGAATACCATTAGTTTTTGTATAAAAATAACATATTTTCACAGAAGAAAAATGCAAAAAGAAATCGCACATCGTTAAGCTCACTAAAACGTCATATGAAATAGAGTTCGAAAGGGTTTTTGCTCTATGCTACCCGTTTCTGTCTTTCTCTTTTTTTCATCAGAAAGGGCTTTGACCGATTCAAGCATTACGGTCAACCCGATGTTCCGGAGACTTTTCAGCCCTGTTTGAACTGATACACAGGTTGTCGAAAGGCTTTAATGAGTGCATCCAGAGCGGTAGACATTCCCAAGTCCTTAATCTGGCAGGCAAGATGTGCGGGGCTTTATGTTGAAGGATACTTATCAAAAGGGCAACAGTAACCACAGCGAGTACCGGGATCCCGAACCCTAGGAGATAGGGGTTACCGGCAACGCTTAGTCCAAAGACCGCTCCGGGTAGCAGGAGGAACATGACTGCGACGTAAAGCATCGCGAACCAACGGTGTTTGGCCATCTTGTCCCCCAGATTCTTGGCCAACGTAATGGGTACCTTCCGCATGAAAGGTAGCGGATACCAAATCACTATGCCTGTCACGTTGAAGAAGAAGTGACATAACGCAATGTTCAAGGTATTACTCAGCTCGCCACCGTTACTCGCTAAAGCCGAAATGATTCCTGTTATTGTTGTCCCGATGTTTGACCCTAAGGTCAACGGGTACATCCGGTCTATGGATACGACGTCAATGCCGACCAGTGGTGTAAGAAGCGATGTGAAGATCGAACTGCTCTGCACGAAGAAAGTACAAAGTGCCCCTATCAGGATCGCTAGATACCCCGTGAGACAACCCATGAAGCCCGGAAAGTCTGCGTTGACGAATCTCTTTAGTAAATGGGTGATGCTACCCTTCAGGAAGGAGTTGAGGAGTTTGACCGTCACGAGCAGGCTGCTGGACACACCGAATAAGGATATAGTCAGGATGATCAGACCAACCTGAAGGTCTGACAGCGATGTGAGAGCAAAGAGATGCTTGTATGTACCTGAAAAAATAAAAATTTGATAAAACTGTTATAGATGGGTACAGACTCGATATTGAACCATATCACATAGGTTTAGGTGGATATTAAATATTAAATATATAAATATTGCCGAACCAAACTAATCAGACTAGATATTTTTATTATTTCTATATTACTAATCTATCTATTTCATTCATTTAAAGCATACAATTTGTTTTTTTAATGCATTCATTTATTCGGCACGTTCACGTATTAAATTAAACAATGTGAACAAACAGTCTGAGAGTAATAAATCATTTTCATAACAGCAATCATCTAAGTGCAGGGGTTGGCTGTCAGGGAAGAAAAAAAATCTAACCTCACCGTTACCTAAAAGGTCCTTCTTCTCGAGTAAGGACTGCAATCAGAAAACCAACAAACAAATTTGATAATTGTGCCATTTCATTAAGTATATTCTACAGCGCTGCAAGAGCTCCTGATAATATAAAAAGGAGAACAAAAAACTCACAATCAATTAACTTTATGTTGTAGATATTAAGCAATACGTCAAATGAAAAGTTTTTTTTAGTTTTGATGTAACAGTACTTAACGATGGTGATTTTCTAATTTGTAATGGTAAGTTATTCCACAGTTTAGGGCCTGCGATTGCGAATGCTCGAACACTGTTAACACTGCACGTCCTTCGGGTTCTGTAATTATGCCTACCCTAGCATTGCCATGCACTCATTTACACCTGGGTGGAGAGTGGCAAATATGGATTGATATCTTGCAAAAGGACTTTAGTCTTGGGTACCATTACATAAAACTTACCATTGAGAGTACCTTTGCCATTAATGTAACTTTCATTGAAACCTTGATTTGATTGGCTGTTGAGTGACGTTGCCATGGTAGTCAATATTGATGGCAAATTTATGCATCGGGGCCCTGGGCTGAGATCCGAACCCTCAACCCTTGAATTGAGAGTCAAGGGAATAAAGCACAATACCACGACACCTCCTCGTGTACAACGGTTATAAAATCGTTTGAGCTGTGATAATAGGCTTACATGAGTTTGTAGAGTTGTGTATACATTTCCGGAGGATGCTTGGACGGCTGGTGTTTTCTCCTAGAATCAGATCTATGTCCTCGACATCTACCTGCATTCATTCATAACAAATTAAAGATAATACGCATCACAATGACTCTCTTTAATACACGAAATATAACATAAATATACATATATTATCTCTATATATTTGAAATCTGCATTGTATTATCGGTCATTACAAGTATGAGTGGGCGTTGGGTGTTCGGATACAAAGAACAAAAAATATTAATCAAATAGCACCGACCATCATGAATATGTATCCTTTATCCAACACAAGTCTTAGAAAATATATGAAATATTGTTTATGAAGTTCTTCTAATTGCTGTTTAAATCAAACTGTCCGGACACACAACGTCTGTGTGTACATATCTAATCTGTGCTAAAGCTCTAATAAAAGCGTCTGAGGTAAATTTTTATATGTCGTGTTGCTCCATTCAAAAATATGATATCCAACAAGTAAAGTTGAGTCACTCAGTCGTTTCTTCTTGTATACATATTCGTTACTTTTGCATTTTACGTAGGAGAGGTAGTAAACCAGGACCAAGATGCAAATCAGTTATTTAAATGAATAATTAGATAAGTTTATTAATTTCATCACTTCATTAAAACAAAATTAAGCAAATAGATTTGTATTTCTAATTATCAAGGTAAAATATGTCACTGTAAAGGCATTGGAAATTGGAATATGGAAATTGGAAAGCTTACAGTATGAACTTGCACGATGAGATCAGTGAGCGGCGTTGTGATGACCTTAAGAAACTCGATAGATTTATTGGTTTCGCTGATATGAAATGTACCGATGACGGCGTCGGTCATGACTTCGAGATACGATGTCGCCATCTCGATTGGGAGCAGAACAGCTACGGTGAGGCAATTGAAGATATCGTGAACAGCAGCACCTCCGAAAGCACGTCGAAATACGTCCTGATCCTGAACCTGTGTGACATAAAATGGAATAAAAATTAAAAGATCTGTGCCCCTTTTGCAGACTGCACCATATACACTCAAACTTGGCGTGAATCGCATATGTCCAGTCTCTGAAATTAGAAAGTAAACAGTCATCTAGTTTACAAATGAAGCATGGAAAACCGTGTTTTCTCGCAGGCTTCCTGTACTGTCAAACCCAGTTGTATTTTTGTTGTTCATATTTGGTCTTTACTGTTACACCCATAGAGTAAAAAGGGTATGAAACCTCCTAATATATATAATTTTCTGAGGCAACTGGAAAAACCTTCATTGAACTTCAGCGTACTTAACCTCTTTTTATTTGTACATGTACGCTTTACTTTACTATTAAAAAAGCCTTTCATGTAACACACGCAACTAAGGACAAGGAAAACGACGTGGTGATAATATAACCCTATTTTATTGTGATAAGAATCATTATAAATAAATGTTTAACTAATCAGGTTGTTATTTGTAGCCATTAATATAGAAAAAATGTATTTGAAAGATTCTCATGTGTTTGTGCATGACTGGTGCACGCTTCATGGTTTTCGTAATAGTAGTAGAAGTAGTAATAGTTGTAATAGTAGTTGTAGTAGTAGTTGAAGTTCTAATTGTAGTAGTAGTTGTACAAGTAGTAGTATTTGTACTAATATGAGTAGTGGCAGGAAAGTGGTGTAATAGTAGTAGTAGGGTAGTGGCAGGGGAGTAGTGGTAGTAAACATAGTAGTAGTAGCAACAGTAGTAGTAGTTGTAGTAGCAGTAGTAGTAACAGTAGAATTTGAAGTAGTATTGATGTAAAATATCCATAGTCATGTACTCACCTGACCAAAAGATACCAGTGTGTTGGTGACAGCTGTTCCGATGTTTGTTCCCATAATAATTGGTATTGCATGTTTGACCGAAACTGTAGAAGAAAAATGTTTGGAGAAAATATACTTCAGAATGAATATGACTTTGGGTATTCCTTTAATTAATATTTCAAATATGAAGAGGGTCAAAAACAAATTCACGAACCTTCATTGAAAGAGTCAATTTTTCAAATTATTTCCATGCTTTTGCATCCCAGATTATCAAATCAAATATGAAAATGAAAGACAGAATAAAGGAGGAGAGTTCTAAATGAAAGAAAAAGTAACAGAAAGGGTTACTGTTTTACAAGATGATACAGCACTACTCCGAGATCCCTTGCAAGTCATCCACAAAAAACGTTTGACCAGTACGAGTTCCTCTTTATATACGCATACACACCCTCACACCCATACACATACACACGCACACACACACGTACGCACACATGCCTATATGAACACACCCGCACATGACAAACAATAACCGGATGACAGGACTATACGGCGCCATTAATCCGTCCTTGCTTTATCTCTTTTTCTATTTTTGTGTTAATTTTGTTTTGAATTATTCATAGAAATTTCGTGAAGCAAGCCACTGCCTATAAATATTATGCCAACTTACAATGAAATAAAAGTGTTATTTTTATGTAAACTTTTGGACGATTAATATGAAGGTCTGGAGGAAATACGGCATCATCCTAATCCTAAATTATATTAAGGATTAAACAAAAACATGCAGGAAAGATTTGTGTAGTGTGTCATATTAAAGTGAGGGAGAGGGAGGGGAGGGAGGGGGGGGGCTGCGCAAGATGCAATAAACAACCAACGAACTTTACTGGCCCTTTACGTACATAACACATACATAAAACTAGCAAGTTCTGATAACAGAACGTTATTAAAACCATATTTTTAACTTTGCATTATCTATTGATACATGTATATAGAAGATATATCTGGCAACAGCCCACAGGTGATGAAATTAAAAATCCTGTATACTCTATGACGATTTTGTTATCCCTGCATACGCTTTAAAATAAACGTAATCAAATTCTAATAGGCCGCTTACAAGCCTTTGCTATAGGAAATATTGTTGCCTTTGATTTTGTGAAGTGATCTATTTTTCTCATTTTGGGCTGTTCTACTGTATTAACTCCTGAAAAAACTTTCGTAATAATCGTATATACACACTGATTACCATTTAATATTGACATTGTGTTTGTATAATTTTACCAAGTGCACTATTGTATTTCTGTGTATCTCTAAAATTGTTTGTAAAATGTGAACAATACTGTGATGTAGCCTAAAGTCTGCAAATTCTTATCATTTGATCAGTTTTTCTGAATAATTTGTGAAACACATGAGGAAATAGCTGTGACGATGATCCCAGTAATTTCCATCGCCATATTTTATTGGCATTGCAAAAATATTTGGAATTTAATGTTAATATTTGGTGTAAATATGATCTATAAATATATGATTTAAAAAATGCCAACAAAATGAACAGTTTGACTTTCCTATATATAATAATTAGCTGAAATGACCTAATTTGCATATTTTATGAATATTCATGATTTTTTTTTTTCTTCAAATAAAATATATCTCCATACCTGTCTGATATACATAGGTTCCACTGATGTATCATGTTCGGTTTTGATTTGATTACATATGCGCATATTAATTGGGCGGACTTAGTTATTTTCACAACTTTTTCATATCTGCAGATTCGCAAAAATGGCAAAAATGACTTATTTTGTTGGCCTCTGTTTTCAAAACGGTAATAGGTATATGAATTTTCTTTTTGGGATTTTTTACCACAAAGATGGTATTTTAGTGTCTGATAATTTAACTTATTATTTGTGTCCGAGAAAGTGATGAATTAAGTTGTCAACTTTGTCGAATTTTACCATTTTTGCCAATTTGACCATTTCTGGCAGGTTTTTCGGTAATTTTGCGATTTCCAAAAAATGGTATAAAATCACAACGCATTGACGATTCCAATTCTGTTTTTTGTTTTTTTGAAGCTTTCATAAAGCTTGATCATTTGCAATCATCAAATAACATGTGTTTGTTGCACTTATTTTTGGTGCGCTATACCTAGTTGTAGTGTTTGATCGAGGGTTGAAGATTATAATTCGGTTTGTGTAACAATTTGCCCGGGGTGCAATTGTTGCTGATGAAATTGCCGTGCAACGGTCCACATACAAGCCAACTCAATTCCATTGAATGTTAGGTTTCCTAGAAGAACTTTCAATCGTTTTAAATAACACTGAGTGTGGGGGGGGGGCAGTAGGCACTAGCACTCAGTAGCGGCTACGGCCTCATTCTGCAGCTATAGCTGCGACCGGAATGGTCGGATGAAACAGCGAGAAGTTATGCATGTCTGAAATTTGAGATCATTAAGTCTATGCAAATCTCAAATTAGTAGTTTGGTCATCAGTGGATTGTGTCGTTGGACGTGGATAACTCTCCCATTTGACGTGTAAACAAGTATCACTGATTTCTGTTTTTCTCGTGAGTTCTTTCTCCATTGGGGCACTACGCATCTTATTGCAGGTCCGAGTAATCTTATAAGAAGAGACCCTCCTGTGCCATGGCATTTTGTATGATGGAACAGATGGAGAAAAAAAATCCGGCACGATATCACTTCGACATTACCGCTTTAGCCAATTTGAAGTGCCCATAAGTATAGTGATTCCAACTTTCAAATATTCATAACTTTCTAATATTTAGTCAGATTTAATTGAAACTTTCATCAGTTTGCTTATAAGATTTTTCTGCTTTCCTTTAGCGTAGTTGTCTATTTGGGTTTAGGTGTATTTCCCTTTAAAGCTCCCGCCTCTGCACTAGTTTGGCCAGGAGAGATTAAACCTCCTTGTATGGTCACTGACAGTTGTTCATCTCATCAAATCAGCTCTCAATTAACATAAGAAAAAAGGGGACCACGGGGGACCAATGGCCACCGATTAGGCATTGTTTGCTATACAGAGGGCGCAATTAGCTATAAGTAGTGCAGTGGGGCCAACTTACCTATTTGTGCGGATACCATTGATACTACTACCGAGGTCGTAGTGCTGGAGCTCTGGACCAGGACAGTCACTAAGAGTCCAATCATAAGACCGCATAGAGGATTGGTCAGGAGTTCATTATTAGCTATGACGGCCCCGATAGCCTTGCCACCCAGAAGGCTGAAACCCAGCGAGAGGATGTCCAGAGAACACACGAAGATGTAGAGAAACCCCAGCAGGAGAATACATCTGGTGATCACATTCAGGAAGGTAACGATCTTCTTCCCAATCGGCATATCTGAATAAATGAAAGAAGAGAAAAATTGATGATGCTGGTTGATGATTGTTTTACCTGACTGCTAAGAAAGCATGTATATGCTTGTGAGTAAACAACCAAGGGACTAACGGCTAAAAGTCCTCTCCAAGGGACTTGGCAATGACCATCAATGCCTTACCGAAGGGCACTTGTGGAATGACTGGGTTTTGAATCCGGGACCTCTCGGTTACGATACCACTGTTCTACTACAGAGTCATCGCACCTCCTTCAATAGTCTTATGTCCAAACATTTACGTATTAAAGTTTTACGAATAATAAGAAGAATTATCAGCATTTGATTAAATCAAATTATTAACATGTTCGTGGAGACACTTATGGGCAAAACAGGAGTAGCACTAAATTGCAATTCGTCGGCTGCCCGCAAGAAAGCCGTGACTGTCATTGGCAATACATAGCTCTAAACCACACCGCACACTATACGATCTACCTGCGATCCGATTTTCGAAGATATGGCAATTATATAAGATATAGAAATCTAAACTAACGTGGCTTCTTACTTTAGATTCTAAATAATGATAAGAATACTAACAAGCGGAATCATAGTGCATTTAAAGATGAAGTTGAGTTCTGGTCATGCGATTGCATTGTGAAAGAAACGGTGTGGAATCGACCAGAAAAGGTTGATCATCTAGCATATAAGAATTTGTGTGTATTGCAAGGTTCAGGAATTATCAATATGATAAGAAATTTGGCCAAGTCTTGGTAAAGTTACAAACACTGTACAGAGAAAGATGTATATGGGACTACACGAAAACGTGTCGTAAAAATCCTACTCTAGATTTTTACGATGTTACATGACATATTTAGAATATGAAGGTATTTGAAGAGCCATGCTTTTCAGGGAACATGTCTTATCTGATGTTCTTCCACTGTCACACTTGCATAATAAGAATGATAACGCTCACAAATTATTTTTCACCTCTTCCCAGAACTCAACCTTCTCTTTAAGCATTCAAGTCAAAATAAAAGCCGAATCGGCTTCACATCGTAGACAATCGCACTACTGGCATGACGTCACTAAGATTGGGGCCGATTTATCTTTTTTTCTTCCAAGGAAGCACGAAATCCCTTGAAAGTTTTCGTAATCATATGACTTTTCAGATCCTCGGTCATTACAATTTTACTTGTTTGAATGTTCGTATAAAATGCTTTCACAAATTCTTCCCAAACCGTAATCGGATCGTATAGTTTGCGGTGGGGTTTACGGACGTCTTGCGGACATACGACGATAGAAATCATGTTCGTATTACGTAATACATCTTTGTAATGTTCGCACAATTCGGAATGCGATGGACAAGGCTGTTGAAATTACCTGGGGTGATTTCTCGAAAGTCTTTGTGATAATAATAATAATAATATTTTAAAGTCCACTCCAAATTTTATTAAACCGAAACGGAAATTCTTTTTGCCCAATTGATCGTGAGCCCGGCAGCCACTGAGCAGCGCCAGATCGACGTTGCTCTGTCCCTTATTGTTGAACGCCAAACAAGGTAGCAGCAACTCCCATCTATTAATGTCTTTTGGTATGACGCGGCCGGGGTTCGAACCCACGACCTCCCGGTTGTGAGGCGGACGCTCTACTGACTGAGTGTTTAGACACTGCTGCCTTTAATGTTATAATAGTATTGTATCTGTTTTCATGACGTGATTGTGACAGTAATTTCTTTGTGGTTTATGCTCGAAAAATAGAATTCATATCTCTTCAGAATTTCATGGATCAATCTCCGAGACTCTTTTCGATTGATCAGTAAAGTTCTGTGAAGATATTAACCTTATCCATCAAGAAGAAATCATAGACCTATTCTTACGGTCACTTCATGACAAAAGGTAAACGTAAATTTATTCCAATTTGGTGGACAACAGTGTAAATTCTTTCTTACCTTTGAAATTTGGTCCCTCCTCGATCTCTGGATCCTCGACAGCACTCCTGTCCTCTCCGGCATGTCCATACCCTTCTCCTTTGCTTTCAATTCTGCTTCCATCCTCATTATCATCCGCCAGCACGCCAGGCAAAATGATTCTGGAATCCTTCACCTGGCACTTCTTGAAGGTCTCCGCGTCATCCAGAGCGATCGTCGAACTCTCCGAAGGTGAATCCTTGAGGGTCACATCGTCTTGGTAATCAGGATTCACGATTCCAACTTCTATGTCTGCACTGACATGCCCATCAAAGATGACGAAGATCCCTTCATCATCTGCCACTCGGGAAGACAGCTCCATTTCCAGTGGAATGTTTTCCGTCTAATTTGTAGTCTGCGCCAGGAGTTTGATTTAAACTCTATTATCTTGCTTTTGTTGGTTACTGAAAGTGAACAAATTTGTTTTTTCTATATATTTGTATTCGACGTTCATCCAGCTTTCCAGTGATATAAAGTTGTATTTTCATCGGAGAGGGTCTATGAATGAGAAGCGTGTGTAAAGCTGCAAGTCGTGATGACAAATTATGTGCAGGATATTGAATCTAGTCACGAAGAAAGCCAGCATTGAGATTTCTTTACTCAAGAAAAATAAAACCATACAAGTTTCAGTGGTCGGGATTACAGATTTTCCGTGCAGACAAATGGGAAGGGAAGACAAACAAAAGTGAAGCCGATGTGCTCATTAATTCAGAATTATATTCTGGAAAAAGTACAGTAAATCGACTTAGACCTCCATCTCACTCTCTCTCTCTCTCTCTCTCCCTCTCTCTCTCTCTCTCTCTCTCTCTCTCTCTCTCTCTCTCTTTCTATCTCGGCTAGCGTCTTCCTTCTTATTAGTATTCTACCTATCCAACTCGATTGTATAAATATTATGTACATCATTGTGAGCCGTTCTGGTAATTCGACTCGTTCCCGTCTTCTCTTCCCCTCTCTCTTTTCTCTTTTCTTCTTTCCCTTTCCCTTCTTCGCTCTTTATCACCATGTAAAAATGTAAAATGATGTTTTCCTCACATGTAGCATAAATTTAAAGTCTGACAAAACCCCCCTTTTTAACGACGTTTTGATTTAAACAATGGCGCCATTCAGAGACCACTTGAATAGAAAATGTGAACATTCGCATCGATACATACTTTTAGACATAGTACGCCCCAATTCTAATCAACCTTAATTTGATTCAATTGAAGTAAAATGCAAGAAATAGACAAATTACCTTCCTTGATAAAACATTGTGATGCTAAAAACGTAATTTAAAGTCAATAATATCATCAAATTGAAGGGTATGTGGATTGGTAATGGACGCATTGCAAACCAAGAGAACAATATTCACTTATTACAGATGATTGATTGAATAAAGAGGAAGCGTGGAATATGAGATTTTTTAACCATCATATCCAAAATTGTATAAAAAATTATAATCTATAATTCGATTTTTGTTCCTCTTTCTTTGAAGTTTTTATAGTTATTTTATGTAGATTATAATCATTATTAATACTATATATGTATGTTTATCTTTTTATGCCTTCTAACATGGCTAATATATATATTTCATGATATGTTCATTTTGATTTCATGGAGGAAATAAATGTTTATTGAATATCGAATTTTGAAATAAATATTAGCAGCATTGTCTTACGTAGAAGCTCTACACAGAAATCGACGTACGGGACTGTATTGAAATGTTGATATGGTAATCTGACAAAATATTGCATGATGCAGACATGTCACGGTCGCAAAAATCAACCTATGGCTGTTCATAGCCTGGTGTGCAAATGAAAAAGGCAATGTTATACTGTATGAGATTTGCCCTTTAATTCATTTCTTAAAGGTACTGTGTCACATTTGCAGGCCAAAAAAATGAAAAGGTTAAATTCCAACGGCATTTGAAAGATAATATTAATTTAGAACTTCCCTAAAAAAGTTGGGGCTTGAAAATGTCTTCAAGTGGGAAAATAACGACTATTAGTTGTCAAATCGACTTAGGAGCTATAGAGCCAATAAGTAATATTCTTGATTTTCAGACCATTGTACCGAATGTTCATACGTTTTATGCTGCGCAAAGATTCAATCAGTTTAATTTTTGCCATCACAAGAAGTGGGTTATTGATGTAGACAAATGCTCATGTACCATTTACAGCTCATTTTATGTATGTTATTACCAAAGAAGAAAAAAGCCAGTCAGTCACTCAATAGTGTCTGACAGTGAAATCTAGCAAGTAAACGGGTTTCCTTGCATAATTGAATATTAGGACACTGCTATTAACGTTTAAATTTCACAGATAGGACATACATGACATATTCATAATTCCTGCAAAGTTCTACAGAATTTGAGGTGGGTTGCAAAAGGGACATAGTACCTTTAAAAGTCTTTGCGATCGTGTAAAATGAAAAAAAAAGAATCAATAGAAGGTCTCATTTTTTTTTTCTCGGTCCTGTTTTCTAGATATGTTTCCGGGTTAGGTTCAAAGGAAGTGGAAGCCGAAGAAGAGCGGGTTATCGCATTCCTTCCTCTTCCTCATTAATTATCATCATCCATGTACACTATAGGATGATGATTGTCATCACTATCTACTTATTCTTCTACCTTTCTCTCTCTCCCTCCCCCTCCCGCCATCACCCCTCTCTCTCTCTCTCTCGCTCTCTTTCTTTCTTTCTTTCTCTCTCTCTCTCTTCGAACTCTCGCTAACATACACACACTCTCTCTCCCCCTCTCCCTCTCTCCTCTCCCTCTCGCTCTCTCGTCCCTTCCTCCCTCTTCCTCATTAATGATCATCATCCATGTTGAACATAGAATGATGATTGTCGTCTCTTGCAGCATACAGTCAACCTCAGCCCAGCCTCAGCCCAACCCTTTTCGTTAAGATGTTTTGATTTTACAATTGTCGCCACGTAGAAACCATGTGACGAGAACATTTGGATATTCCCATCCATATCACTTGAAGATGTACCATTCTATCATTACTTGGTTTTAATTCAATTGAAGAGGAACGTGCGAACAAAGCAAATAAAAACCCTTTTGATGAGAGCACGCGATCAATGCGACAAGCGACTTTTAATCAATGTTAGAAAATCAAGGTATTACTGATGGCGGCATTCAAAATCAAGAGAACTACTCTTATTCTAGATGATGAATTTGTCATTGAATATCAATAAGAGTTGGAAAGGGTTCTGGAACCGTAAAATCTATGAATAAACTTACATATGAATCATCGTCTTAAAAGCTAAATCTGAAAACGAAATATTAGAAAAACTGTCACTGGAGAAACTTTTTAACTGAAATGGACATACGGGACTATATTAACATGAAAAAACCCTCACCCTTTGATAATACTCTGGATTTGGTTAAGTTTGAAAACTGGGCACAGTTTAGGAGCAACAATTAATGTACCTTAAGGGAATTATAGATCACCAAAAGTTATTGGAAGATCACTTACAGAACTACATTTCATTAAAGAGAAAAGAATTTGAAGAGAGTATTTGGAGAGGCCTTGTCTAAAACATAACCGATGTACTTCACTTTGCAATTTAATCATTAGATTACGGGACCTGTCAATCAAATATGAAACGAACAAGCAATCAAACAAATGAACATCCTGAACAAACAGCACATGTAGCGTAAGAAGATGGTAGTAGTGGTGTTTTTCTTTCTTCCCCTTCTTCTCCATCTCCTTTTTCTCCCCTACCCTTTTTTCTTTCTTTTTCTTCACTTTTACCTTATGCTACTCATTCTTTTTACTCACCTTCTCCACTTTCCTCTCCTTCTTCTTCCTTCTCTTCTTCTTCTTTTTCTCTTCCTCCTCCTCCTCCTCCTTCTCCTCCCCCTCCTCCTCCTCCTTCTCCTCCTCCTCCTCCTCCTTCTCCTCCTCCTCCTTCTTCTTCTTCTTTTCTTTTAATTCTTTTTCTTTTCTTCCTCCTCCTCCTTCTCCTTCTTAATTTGTTTACGTTTCTTCTTTTTCTTCCTATTTCTTCTTCTTATTATTTGTATTCTTTGGGATCCACTTTATTTTATTCTATTTCCCCCTGCCAGTAAACTGAACTTCTGTTTTGAATTTGTGACCCACTTTTCGTTCCATTTCTTAATATCAACCCATGACCCCTACCTCCATATTATCTTTAAGTGAGTTGCATTAACAAACTACCCATCAACCTGTTGTATTGTCTGACGGTTGAATAGTTTACACAGCATTTTTGTGCATCACCGATCTATTCTCTGCTTCCTGTATATGCTTTCATCTAATCGCTGCCATCTTTCTGTCTTGCTGTCTGACTCCCGACGCTTTCCATTCAGTTTGTTTTGAGGTAACAATATAAATAACAGAACAGGCTCACATCTCCTGGGTTCTTGTAATATCAAGATATCAAGCATTAATCCTGACGTCACCAATTTTCCGTCATAGCTATTTCTTTTCTCTATTTTCAACAATCATTCAATATTCAACGGTATCAACATTTCCTGCATCTAATACCGTTTATAATGCCGTGCATATGGAATTGCGTTTTAAAGGAAGAAATATACATTATAAGTGAGAAACAATCGAGGAAAGATTTCTATACAGGGTTATAACAATAATGCGAGCGGTGTTTTGACATGATATAACGGAGGCGATATCTCATGCTTATGGTTTCGTAAATGCAAATGTTGATGAGACTATCACATTAACGTGTCAATTTCATTGCCAAATTTAGAAGTAATTGCGAGCTACACGATTAACAAACAAACTGATATTCATTTTGATAAGTTTAATAATAAAGACATATTAGCGTAGATACGGGGTAAGGAGCACGTTTCCCTTTAGTCGAACGGTAAAGAGGGGGAGGGCTGGGGTGAATAATAATGAAAATAATTAAACGTTTTTGTAAAACGCATACCACATAGGCAAGATTTCGTGTCTAAATGCGCTTTACAGAACAGAATACAGAAGGATTGGAAATGGTACACTGGGTTCATTATTGTGAGATCCTGCAAAGTGCCAAATAGATATGTTTTCAAATTACTTCTAAAATTTTCATATGTTTCTATATTTCTAAGGCGTTCCGTCAAGTTATTCCATAAATCGGTGGCTGAATATGAAAATAACTTTTCCCCATAAGATTTTGTCACATTATGTGGAACATATTAAAATAAGACATCGTTCTTTTTGGTTTTCAATGTATTAGTAATCCAATGAGAACCGATGGAGCAAACTGATGGAAACATTGATAAGTTAATAAGAGTACGTTAAACTTGATGCGGGACTGGATAGGCAGCCAATGTAAATTTCTTAATACTGGGAATAGTTATTCATGTTTCTTTGTTCGTATTAAGAGTCGCGCTGCTGAGTTTTGAATAACTTGTAATCTTTGAATTTGATAAGACCACCGTCAAAGGACGAGGTAAGAAGAGGATAGAACCCCCCTACAGCGCCCCACCCCAATGGGCGGGGCGGGGGGGGGGGATTCTTCTTAATTAATTTCACTCATCGAGTAAGCCCTGGCCTGGCGTCCTTCTCTCCCCTCCCCATCTTGACAATTCCTCCTCTTATCGCCTTGGATCGCGGCATGCTACTTATTCCGACCACACCCATTTTTAAGATGAAAAGATTAAAATGTCCTGCATTTCAGATTACAGTCTCTGAACATTATTAGAGGGAAGCTTATTTCGTTAACACCGACACGTCTTTTTAAAAATAAACATTACTTTAAGAGGCGGCACTCTTTGGAGGCAGGGAGGGGGTGGCATTGTGTCCCACTTTTTCAAATACCCATAAGGTGCTCCTTTTTTACGTCGGAAAAATGCCCCCTTATACTTCAGATAAGTGCCTTCTTATTTTTCAAGTACATGTAGGTGCCCATTTCATATTCTTACAAGTACCCTTGATAAGTGCCCCCCCCCCCCCTTTCCAATGATAATTGCCCATATTCAATTTTGAGAGGTTTTCTATTTTGCTATGACACGTGCCCCCTTTTACTTTCAAATAAGCACCTTTTCCCCTTCAGATAAGTTCCATTTTATCGTCTCTGGTGAGTGTCCTTTTCCAGGGGGGTCTTTCACAAAGATCCTAAGTCGAACTCAACAATTATGGAGAGCTATTTGTAGCCTCAAAATAAAATATGTTTACAAATGAAAAATCAAGTATTTTAGACTTATTATAAATTCCACATCAACATGAAATCTCCTTCATAATAGAAAATATGAAAGAATTGAATCAACATTTTATGCCTTTTAAAATAACTTTAACAAAATATTTTCATAGATGCTAACGGATTTCCATAATTGTTAAGTCCAAATTAGAGATAAGTTCAACTTAGGATCTTTGTGAAACACCCCCAGGTGATAGAAACACCCCATGTTCACTTTTGACGATTGCCCATTTTTTATGTTGGCACGTGCTTTCATATATCTTCTCATAATAAGTGTCCCTTTTTCCTTTCAAGCGACTAAGATAAACTATTTTCTTTAATGCCCCCTCCAAGCTAGCTTGCATTTATAGTTGGTATAATTATGTTTGTTACTAAATGTATTTTCAGTCTTTCAGGATTAAATTATGCTTAAAACCTCATCGACATGATTGTTTTTCCTCTTTATAAGATGTAATTTATCCCATTGCGACCTCATAAATCTTTAAAATGTTGCTCGCTCACTTCGCTCGCTGAGTGAATGAATATTCAGACCATCACACCTAACTGCAAAATATGAAACTTAAGCAGTATCTTGTCACCCCTGATAATGTAATCACAATGTAGGCGTGTATACCAATTTCAAAAATTGTATATTTTCGCTTAAAGGTTTGCCTTTGTAGGTGTGGCTTTTTTTTATTGGTGCCCCCCCCCCTCACTTCGAAAGACGCTCCACCGCCCTTGTTCGATCTTAATTCCTTGTTTTTCATTACAATTGTGTGTATCAAACATTTTGGCGCCATATCAACATATCAACAATCCCTCTTGATTAATTTCAATGGTAGGAAACAAGGCATTTGGCATGTTTGTGGTGTCACCTTATCAGTTAATGTTACGATTCGCGCTCACGAATTTCCCTTCGAAATCAAAGTATATGAGCCATATTATCATTATCGTATCTCTCTCCCATATTTCTCTCTCTCTTGTCTATAATTTATCCCCCCCAAAAAACAAAAAACAAAAAAAACAAAACAAAACAACAACAACAACAAATTGTTGGGCCTCACGAGACATCAAGCTTATATCGAAGACCTAGCCAGTGCTGTTTGAAATAGGTTTAAAGTAATTTAATTGAATTATTTTCATGTACGTATACATATGATTCTTTACGTATACACATTAAAAAATAAATAAAGGTGAGCATGTAATCTAAAAATAGTTAATTTCAAAAGGAACAGCACATCTCTAACCATGTTCTCGCCATGGCAAATCATTCATTATGACACGTATGATTTTAAGTGGTGCATCAACGGGGGTTAAAGAATCCTTCCCACTTCTTAGGAGTTTGTGAGCAGCCCCCCCCCCCCCATCATCTGTCCATGTTTAAAAGCTGAATGTGGCTGAACATTAATTTACATGTTGATGATACACAGTCGCTCATATAGTTGGAATATTTATTTTACCCCAATTTATGGAATTATTTTGACAATGATTTATTCCTAATAGATCTAGATAATAGTATACATTCTCAGATTTTGTTGAATAATAATTTGCCAGTGTTTGTTTGGCATGACTGCTAAAGCATGTGTATGCTACTATATGGTTATCAACTAGGGGACCTACGCCAGTAAGTCATAAATGACAGTAATGAGGATTAATGCCCCATAAAGGGCACTAATATGGCACATCGACACGGTTTTGATCCTGGGGCCTCACAGTTACGAGGCCATTGCTTTGCCACTGAACCTTGACTGTACGCAGCGGGGGCTAGGGTAGGAGGCAGTCCCCACAAATAAATAAAAAGAAAAGAAAATGAAATTCATTGAATTCCCCCCCCCCCCCCCGGTCTCCAACATAAACAAAATCCTATGTACGGCAATGCTTAATGGCTCAAGGCATGGGCACACAGAATAAGGGAGTTTACAGATACAATCTGCGCATGGGCAGATAAAGGTCATTTGTACCAAAAAGGTAAAACCCACAGAGATGAATACTGGATATGCGCTCATGAAAGTTATGTAACATTACTCATTTATGCACCACTGGTACATTCTATGATACGCAGGTGGAAGTATTCTTTTCAAGAGGGCAAACAAAAGGTATTCATGAAGCACATTTAGGACTTTGGCAGTTATTATTATGCTCAAAGTGGAACTTCTCCATGTGTAAAAGATCTGTGGATATTTGGGGTCATTTGTACCATGTGCTATCTGTAAACTCCCTTATACAGTGTACATCGATCTTACTCTTTCCTTTTCTCGTGTGTCACCTTTCATTTCTGTGTTATGTTGTTAAGGTAGGTGGGCATGTAGCCACACGCCACTCCGCCTCAATTACATCATCTGAGACATTCGGTTTGTCCGCCAACAATGACGCAATTTATCTCATGAACTGCCGGGAGAGAAAGGAAGTGCTCCTACAGAAATATGGTAAAAATCAGGACCCAATAACCATTAATGGAAAATGCATCTAAACGATATATTTTTTTCCCAATAAGAATGAACACCTTTTTACTCTTTCAAGTGAATTTTTATATTTAAAAACGGGAAACGTATCAAAACGCCAGATTTTCAAGTAACAATGAATACCAATTAACTAGTTTAATTGATCTTCTTGTAGTGCGGCGGAACGGGTTGCACGGATGAAGACCTGGCCCTTGTTAATGAACGGCCATTGCAGCAATCGGGCGATGGAAAAACTTAATTTAAATTAATTTTAATTAAGGAACTTTACATAACTATCTTGATCTAAGGAGACACGAACGAACGAATTGATCTTCTACTTTTTTTTAATGATGCGGGTTTGCAAATGTGAAAAAAGAGTTATAAATATATAAAAAAGAATGATGTTTCAGCTCAGAATGATTAAGCAGAACCACATTTTAAAATAATTGCATGTTGGAAGTAAAGGGCCTGAGGAGTGGGAGGGGGGGGGGCTTAAATGTTGGAGGGGGGAAGAGGGGGGGGGGGTTTACGATTCGAAATGCCACGTTGGTATCCTTTCAGCAACATAATATGTGTATATAAGTTTTTAATGCTTCATTAAACTAAACAAATGCTGGATTTATAAAGCTTTGACTGAACCGATCAGGTTTAAATATAAGTGGTTATTTTACATCAAGGTCCGTTTTCTACATCTTTACAACAAATATCTGTTTCTGGAGTCACAAAAACATTAACTCATATTATGGTATAACACCGAGTTAAAGCCACTTCTGGCTACAAACAGATGGAACTGGCTTTGAACATTCAATCCAGTAAAATTTACTTGCTCTATTTAAGAAATGTCACCGATTTCTTACAAATCTCATATAATAATAATAATAATAGTGGGTTCTTGTTTAGCGCTCATGTCTGTCAGACTTGAAATAGGATTGTGAATACATCTTTAAAACAAATTATTCCTTAATGAACTTATATAACAGGATTGAATTTACATAACTCAGAATTGCTAATTTTGTTACAACCTCCATATTTCATAACGTATGTAAAACACGATGGCAAAGACTTTCGAGAAATCAGCTCATAGTATACCATAGATATCAATGTTCAGGTTACGTAATACCTCATTCTAATGTTCGCACATTCCAAAAGGTGAAATAAAAGGCTATTTGAGTTGATTTGATTTTTTTTCGTCTTCATTCCACAGTTGACGGTAACGTTAGAAAAAAAAAAAATCAATTAATCGTAGATAAGCAAATATAAATCTATTCAATGAATTTCGTATTTATTTCCAATTACTCGATAAAAAGTATACAAAATTGACAGAAATGAAAAAAAAGTACAGAAAGATACAAAATATATATAATTATCATAACAATTATTATAGAAAAAATTGGTTGATATCTCGAAATATTTTGCGATCGTGTTCTAATAAACAAAATGAAGTTTATGTGAACAAATAAAATTATTAATGGGATAAGAAAAAGCATTATAGATGACTCCCTTACCTGAACAGGCAGACTAGGAGATAAATAATTTGGAATTCCAACTCCTCTCTAAGAATTCAATCGAAAACTATCATTTTTTTGTTTAAACAGAGTGTCTTCTGCGATGTTACATACCGGTTTCTAAACTGCTACGGCGCTGGTAGCTAGACATGAAAAGTGCAGCATCATATTCGTACCAGACTTGCTATGTGAATATGTGATCATGAAAAGAAAATAAATACGCTTTTCGCCTTTCTGCATTTTCTTCCTCTCACCTTCTCTTTCTCTCTCTCCCTCTCTCTCTCTCTCTCTCTCTCTCTCTCTCTGTCTACATTTATATATCATGTCTACCTCGTTATCTATCGTTCTCTCTCATACCCTTTAAATATCTACCTCTTTCACTCCATACACGCACTAGCTATGCACACTCACACGCACATACGAGCGCACATAAACACTCTCACACAAACATGTTCTCTCTCTCTCTCTCTCTCTTTCTCTCTCTCTCTCTCCCTCCCCCTCTCTCTCTCTCTCTCTCTCACTCTTTATCATTCTACCTCTCTTTCTTTCACGCTATTCCGTTTATCTTTGCACTTTACGCAATCAAAATTGACATCGACATAAGCTAAGCATTAATGTATGGTCTTTTAAAACGTCAATGGCCTTCACTCATTTCTGTACATTCCCATGGGGATCATGAAATATTGTATAATTCAAGCAATTTGTTATTCGATCAACAGCAGCAATTCTCTTTGTTTTCCTGAAATTATATAAGACCTCATACGTCATGCTCGATTTGACATACAATACTCGTCTACAAGTTGGTATATTGACAAACGAGGTATTTGGCGATCTTTTTTTTGTTGTTATATACATTATTGGATAAAGTAAAAAAAAAACAAAGAAACAATCATAAAGTTACATTATGTTTGACTCACTTAGTTACAAGGTGGTTCTCTCTTTAAAAATAAAAAAATACAATTAAAAATTAAACTGACTGCCACTTAAAGGCTAAGTCCACTCCATAAATAATTTGCGTTTAATAGATGCTGAAAAACAATAAAAACAAAATTTGAGTAAAATCGGATAACTAAAAAGGAAGTTATGAATTTTTGAAAAAGTATTAAAAACTATAGAAAAATTAAAATCCTACACAAATAGCTAATTTGGTTATTAATTTGTGACGTCATTGCCTCACTATTTATCAATTGCTTTATATATTTGTATCCCATTAACTTACTTTTTTATCCCCCCAAACTTGATTTCCGATGCCTTTGCCCAGGTTATATGATTTGTATCATATTGCGTGCATGACATTTCACAAAATCTTTTATGAACTTTGAAGAATTCATACTATTTTATAAATATTAAGTATTCATAATTTTTAATTTGTATATAAATAGTTTATCTAAACTCACGTTTTTAATGATCTAACTGAAACAAATTACTCTATATTAGTGCATCCACACAAAAACATATTCCTATCAATATAACTTGGACGCTGGTGTGAAGAAATAAGATTCTTATAAGGGGCAAAAGGGAAATTTACATTATCAAAATAAAGCAAACAATTAGTGGATAATGACGTCACAGATTCATGAGTGATTCATGGTATTCAAAGTTTTTCATGTCATTACAAATTCACATCTTTCTTATTAATTATCCGATTTTGCTCAAACTTTTTTTGATTGGCTTGTGTGAATTTTCTGCTTCTATTGAAAGTATGGTTTTTTTGGAGTGGACTTGCCCTTTGATAAATATATTTGTCGTCTCTTTTCATTTTTATGAGTTGTCGCTGACCGTAATAACATTGAAGTAATGCTTACCTTCGTTCCACATAAATTTACGGGCATTTAATATGCGTAATACTATAAGAGTGCATATTACTCTTCAAAGTGATCCCCAAACTCATATTTTGACTTTTTTTTTTAAAGTAAATAAGTATAGTGTAGTGCTGGTGGTCATTTTACCTGATTGCTAAGAAAGCATAAATGCTTCTGATCATAGGGCCGATGGCTTTAGGTCCTCTCGGAGAGACCAAGAAACTAGACATTGCAAAATCACAAGAGTTCCAAAACCAATGAGAAAGGAAGGAAAGAGACTTAGACAGGAAACAAAGACAGGAAGAGAGAGAGAGAGAAGGAGAGAGAGAGAGAGAGAGAGAGAGAGGGGGGGGGGTAAGGGAGAAAGAGGGAGAGAGAGAGAGAGAGAGAGAGGGGAGATGGATATAAATGGAGGGAGAGAGAGAGAGAGAGAGAGAGAGGGGAGGAATGAGAGGGAGAGAGAGAGGGGGGGAAGGAGTGAGGGAGAGAGAGAGAGAGGGAGAGAGAGAGAGACAGAGGGGGAGGAGGGACAGAGAGAGAGAGAGAGAGACAGACAGAAAGACAGAGAGAGATAGAGAGACAGAGAGAAATTGCGAGGCTGGAGAAACTGCGTTGAACGCTTATTTTCAAATAAATTAATTTCTTGCATTTTAATATGATATCTAATGTCATATCCTATGTTATCATAATAGGAAAATCTTACGTTACGAAGAGAAATGTTGGTCTCCCTCCGCGTTAGATTTTGACAAAGCATGTGGGGCGTTACCTTAAAGCAGGAATTATGCTCGATTACATATATTATCTCCTTGTCTTATCGACTACTCCCCTAACCGTCCTATCTTTTAAATCTTTCCTTTGTCCATGCACGGGTTCTAATTTTACTGAGAACACTGTCATTTTTGTAAATGTATTTTTCACATTATAAATTATGGTCATCGCACCATAATCATGCGAAAGCCTCGACTCACTGGAAAAGTCAGAGAAAAATTCATGAAAACAGTCGTCAGCCACCATTCTGTCGTTAAAAAAAGACAACCCCCCCCCCCCTTCGGGGAATTTTTTTTAGGAATTAACAATCGTGTTGGAAGTTATGAAAAATAGGCTCTGTACGACACCGATGTCAGAATGTTTTTAGACCGCCCTCCCCCTCGCCTCTCCCTCTCTCTTTCCCTTTCTCTCCAGCTATCTTTATTTCTCTTTCTCCTTCTCTCTCTCTCTCTCTCTCGCTCTCTCCCTCTCTGTCTCTATCTTTACCTCTTTCACTCCTTTTCTTTTGTTTTTCTCCGTCGCTCTCCTCTCTCATGCCCTTTTCTCTTACTCTATTTAAACCTTTCTCTGTCTTTGTTTAGATATATCTCCGCCATCCTCTCTCTCTCTCTCTCTCTTATTGTAATGCTATGCTGTCGAACAAAGTCAATGATATATCTAGAAAAGTTATTGCAAAACAAACTGAATATAGGTTTTCTTTAATTTTGATGTTTACTTCAATCTTGCCTTCATTAGACTGATTAACCATATTTATTTATCTGGTAATGATATTCTAATGACATTATACAAATTACATATTAACAATATCTATATTAACTATTTATATCTTTATACAGTATTCTAAAAACTACCTTTTAGTCCAATAGATCTGTAAATTGTGATATTCGTTCCGGATTTTTTCCAGTAATTGTTTAACCCTTCTTAGCCTGTAAATATAATTTTACCGGAAAGTTACAATCACCGATGAATTAGAAAGTTACTTCAATGATTATACAAGACATATACACAAGCACAACATGTACATTATAATATACACTATGCTTCTTTGGCAAGACTAACTGACTTGTTCAAATAGCGAAGCTTTATAGATAACTGCAGAATAACAATAAAATTATGATTGTTAAAGAAGTTGTGTTTTGGCCTACTCTTTTTATCTTTAATACCGCGGTCACATTGCCAAATCGGCTGTAAACCGACTCAAAAGCAACCCAAACCTTCTGTTCTATATAGGCCATGGCGTGCTGTACAACTTTTGGGTTTGGTCTTGTGTTGATCTGTTCGATGTGAAACAAATTTGGAGTATATATATGAATATTGCGCCTAAAACAAGACATTATATTATTCTAATAAAAATCATATAAACATTTTGCCCCTAAAGATAAGGCCTTGTGACAAAAATAGCGATGATATTAATATATACAGCATGAATGCAAGATATCATGAGCTTCCTTCGAGAATTTAAACTCGAGCAAATACACAACATTATGTGACCCCTACGAAAAAGGCACTTGGAGCTGAACGATAAAAAGGATTTATTTGACATTTGTATCTATATACTTACAGGCAATGACAGAGTGAGAATTTGTTTTATATTCAAAATAGGATACGTATCAGAGAGCTTCAGAATGTACTTAGTTACTTTATCTACTGTATCTAATTCGTTCATGTTACTTAGCGTCATGTCTTTCATTATGATGTAAACGATAAAAACATTATGTACATCTTTTATAACAATCCATTAATCTCATAAGAGATTTCAAGTGGCGCCATACTGGTTTAAAAGAGTTTACAAACTCTTATCGCGGTTGATACTTGCTATTAATAATATAACAGATCTTGATTTTCGGGGTATGACGTCATTGCAGTTTTATGAGTACGAGACGCCCTGGACCAGTAAAAAGAATGAAAAGACATAGAGGGCGTCATCAGCATAAAATCCCCAGCTACTCCCTACAAAATTGCAATTTTCACTGAATACCATTACCCCCTTATAAAAAGTCAGCAGATTTCCCCAAATGTAAAATGGTTGTTTTTAGTTTTCCTTATTCACTTCGCGATAAATTTAGTGACAATTTATATTTTCATTCTGCCCCCAAAATGCAGAGTGGTCATAAACAATATTACATTCTAAAACTTCTTAATTTTCAAGAAAACTGATCCTCTAATGTCTGACGGAAACCACTAGCAGTTGAATATTTTATTTGATTATGATTAAATCAATTGCAAAACTTCCCATTTAATCCTTGCTTTTAAAAAAAATAATTCACCATTCCTAATCCCTCGAAGAAATTCTGATGGAGAACTTTCCTGTTTTGCCCTCTCCTAGGTTCAATAAATCAAATTATTTTGGCGGCAATATAAAGGACATTCATCCCCTCAATTAACTTCTCTTAATTCAATTAAGTTTATTCGTATTGCCTCTCCTCTGGCTAGAGTTCACGAGACCGACTGCCCACAAGACCTCGGGAAGTCCTCGAAACCAGCAAGTTGGTCTCTCATGCCTTCCCAAAACTTTTCTGAGGGTTGACAACACAGACATGCATTGTCTATCTCGTAGCTGAACGTCCTGTAAATCGTCAGTCTCTTGGACTGTTGGTTTACTGGGCTGTTGGTCTCGCGGGCTGTTGGTCTACTGGGCTGTTGGTCTACTAGGCTGTCAGTCTCTTAGGCTGTCGGTCTACTGGGATGTTGGTCTCGCGGGCTGTTGGTCTACTGGGCTGTTGGTCTACTAGGCTGTCAGTCTCTTAGGCTGTCGGTCTACTGGGATGTTGGTCTCGCGGGCTGTTGGTCTACTGGGCTGTTGGTCTCGCGGGCTGTTGGTCTCGTGGGCTGTTGGTCTTGCTGGATGTTGGTCTTGCGGGATGTTGGTCTACTAGGCTGTCAGTCTCTTAGGCTGTCGGTCTACTGGGATGTTGGTCTCGCGGGCTGTTGGTCTCGTGGGCTGTCAAACTACTGGGGTGTAAGTCTCATGGGCTGTCAGTCTACTGGGCTGTCATTCTTTTGGGCTGTTGGTTTTTCGGGATGTTGGTCTCGTGGGCTGTCGGTCTCGTGGGCTGTTGGTCTACTGGGATGTCTGACTCATACTGGGATGTTTCGGGTGGTCTTTTATCTATGGTTCAATATTTTCCGAGTTGGGCAGCGTAGGTGGTTCTTCCTTGGGCTTCGGTCCTGATCCTCGTCGGTCCATGACAAACACCATGATGGACATCGGGACCAGGATCAACCAACAAGTGAAGGAGATCCAGGATCCGATCTGTTTAAATGATCAACAGAAACATTTCAAGAGAAAAGGTTAAACTCTGAGATAAAATATTGTTTGTTATGTTATATGTTATCTTATACCAGAGACATTCTCTTATCATACAACTAATTGAATTTAATCCAAAGCGAATTATTATTTTAGTCTAATGTCATGTATTTTATTCAGTTTGACTGAAATTAAATGCTGTTAACCGTCATATTAAGATGCAGAAATATGAAGTGTATTACACTTTACGTCATCGTGAAACCCGCCGCGGCTTTTACCGCATCGTGTTTGAACGAGGCCTACAGAGCACGAGCTATAAGAAGGGGATGTCTTAATGGTTATCATATGGAATTACACGTTATTCGATACAGACATATGAAGTGTATTACACTTTACGTCATCATAAAACCCGCCGCGGTTTTCACCGCATCATATTATCTGAACGAGTCCTACACAGCACGAGTTATCATCGTGGAGAAGGGGATGTCCAAATGGTTATCATCCGAAATTACACGTTATCCGACGTATTTGTTTTTGTATTCTGTTTCTTTACATATTTCATTTCGCTTTTAATTGTGAAACTCTGACGGGTGCAAGAGAGACAACGATAAAGTCTCACTGCAGCTCCATATTCGTTTTAATATAATTATTTGTAGAATCGGATGTATGCATTAAACAATGTACGCCCTAAAGATAATGGAGGGAGGGAGATGAGAGTTGGTTTAGCGGTACGGTCACTTGGTCAGCTCTCTGTCTTCGACTACAAACTCGCTCAGACAGACCCCGGTTCGAAACTGAGATACGTCTTTTGGATGGTGACGTTAAAGTTCGGTCTCCGGACGTAAATAATCATATATGATTGATACACATTTGTAAAACCCCAATTACACACACACACACACACACACACACGCACGCACACACACGCACACACACGCACACACACACACACATACACAGTCAGCCTGATATAGATAATACAGTGTAATGATAATTTTGTATGGCTTTGTTTTTCGTGTGATAAGAGAATATATTGCTCTCGCTATGACGATATATTCTTGTATCACACTCAAAGTCAAGTATTTAATATCTTTAGCGCAGTACCCAGATGACAGATCAATATTGTTTTCGTATTGATCTGTCATCCGGGAACTTCAACTATCGATACAATATTGCTTGATTGTCGAAACTCAACAACAGTTTTGCTGGTACCCGGTCAATAGGTAAGTCAAATTTTGTTATTTCGCCAGTCAGCTTGATAGAGATAATAATAACAATAGTGTATAGCTTTGTTTTCGTTTCGTTTGATACAAGAATATATTCCTCTCGCTATGACAATATTGTACTCGTCTTTGACTCGTCCAATATTGTCAGAGCTCGAGCGATATATTCTTGTACCACACTCAAAGCCATCCAATAGTTCATAAATAATACTTACACAAGCCAGATTGAGTCTGACATAGAAGTTTCGTCCTTGGTAAATATTCCAATGGGCTTGCTGGAACCGAGCACACCTGATGTAAATGAGGAAAAACATACATTAAATCAATAACTGACTGTATAAGCTGCTATACGCTAGTGTTATAAGCCACTGTTATAAGCTACTGAGATCGTGGAATTTGATTGGCCGAAAGCATACTTGTCAAAGAAATTTATCATTTGTCATTAATAACCAGTTTTATAGAAAGGGCCCGGGTCAGTGGAAATATTTTTGTGATCAGAACTTTATTTATTTCAAGGAAAAGTTTTTATTAATAAAAATGGTTTATATTTGCTGCAATGAATGTCGTTTTATGATGAAAATGAAACATTACATGTATCCTATTCACAAGAGCCGCATATTGCTTCTCCGATATCTACATGCAGTATGTTCCACCTGTTTTTTCAGAAAGAAAGAAAGAAAAAGAGGAACATTCCTTATTTCTTTGACAAAGTCTCAACCCCAATCTTGGCATTCCTGTAGTATTGTCTGATTGTTCTATTGTCTGATGCGAGTTATAGCGCCAGAGTTTCAAACATGCCCGATTGTTTGAGATGAAAAACGTATACCGTATTTCGGAGGTCGGATCAAGTTGCCGTATTCCAGCGTCACCTAAATATTCGATAACAGATATTTAATCTTTCCTATTGTTTTGATCTCTTAACTAAATAGCATTTTTATTTGTATTTAAAGGATACAAGCGATGTTAAAGAGACAGGGGAGAGAGAGAAAGAGAGGGGAGGAAGCTAGAGAGAGAGAGAGAGAAATAGAGGGAGAGTGAGAGAGAGAGAGAGAGATTACCGCCCTTTCTTACATGTATATACCATTTCCCCTTTCTTTAATTTGTCGGTGATAAATGAAGGAAAAACAACAACAAATATTTATCAAAACTATATTTCATACATTCTCCCAAATTATCCCTGTTACAAAAACAGAACATAATTTACAAAACAATATAAAGTTCCCATCATGCCCCAACTGATCGTCCTATGAGCCGTTTCCCCCATGTTCACGAAGTCAGAAACAGTGGGGCGAGTTCCCCCTTCAAAATGACTCATTCCCTATAGCTGGCATGGAATCAAAATAAACTTCAACATTTCCTCGTGATGGACCCCTTTATCCAGGGCAAAGCATATTCCTCATGGATGAGGCTTCTTTCCATTTCAAGGGGAAGATGATGAATTCTAATTCTCTGAACAATGTTAAGCATTAAGATTAAAAAGGCTGTAGCTTGGGAAATACTGGTTGACGCCATCTACGTATATTGGGGACAACTGCACGTAAACGAATGGACTTGATCAACTGGGTCAGCGCGCGCTAGCGTTCGCGAAACAGACCGAAGTTCTCCTCACGCTTCGGTTTCGCGTATGTTGCACGCACGTGAATAGTTACGTAGGCCTACTGCGGTCGCGTCGTCCGTAGAAGTATTATACCCGATTTTTCCCGAGTGGGCCTCAGGAAAGACGCATAGTCTGGTCATGCTACAGCCCCTTGAAGTTATGTAGTATTCTTCAAGCACTTGCTCCCATAAGATCAGTGTTCAGCCTGTTCCCATTATTTTACCAAAACCGGATGTTTAATATTATAATTTATATACAGTACACGCCGAAAATCTCCGAAACACGATTACACGATATATTTTTTGGATTACACGGTTTACACGATTCACGTGAATCGTGTAACTGTGTAATCGTGTAGATTTACACGATTGAAGATTGTCGCTCTGAACCGTGTAATCGTGTAAATAATAAAGTGCATTGGTGGGATGATTCGACCAGATGCAACAAACGTGTAACTGTGTAATCGTGTAAATTTACACGATTGAAGACTGTCTCTCTGAATCGTGTAATCGTGTAAATAGTTATAATGGATATAAGGGCATTAGAAGGATGATTCGACCAGTTGCAACAATCTGCAAATCGTGTCTTGCTTTCACCACTCGCTTAAACCAAGTAATTGCTTTTTACACCACTTGCCTACATCAGGTAATTACTGTACTTTATATTCGTGTATAAACCTCCTCACTTTCTACTAACCTGCACCATGAGACAAGGTAGGAAAACGTCAGAAAGAAGAAGACATGATAGATGAAAAGTACAGGAAAAAAGATAGCTACGAAGAGAAGGGTACATAAAAAAAAGAAAATGAGGGTTGAAATGGCACGATAAATATAATTAAGAAGAAAAACTTTGCAAGAGAGAAAAAAGGAAAACGAAAAAAACTTTAACGGAAGAAAAGAAGGGCGAAACATAGTGAGAGAAATAGAAATGAGAAGTAGAAAGGCTTTGAAACGGAGAGGAAAAGAGAAAATAAAAAAGATAAGAGTGGAACACAATGAAAGAAAGAGAGGCGAGAAAGATAAAGGGGGCAGTGGAAAGATAGTGACAGAAAAGGAGAGAGAGAGAGAGTGAGAAAGAGAGAGAGAAAGAGAGAGAGAGAGAGAGAGAGAGAAAGGGGTCAAAAAACATTAGTTGAAAGAAAAGGGGCACTGATCAGATTTTAATAGGGGCATTAATCGGAGTTGATGGGGGCATTTATCAAAAGTGAAGAGGGGCACTTCTCGTACCTAAAGAGGGATAATACTTAATTGAGATTATAAAGGACACTTATGAGAATTGAAAATGGACACTTATTGTAAAGGAAAATAGGAACTCGTCGAAGGAAAAGGGGCGCGTGTCAAAAAATAAATAAATAAAAGGGTCCAAATGAAAGGGGCACTTTTCATAGTTGAAAAGGGGAAGGGGCACTTTTACAAATGAATACGGGCACTTGTCAAAGTAAAATGGGGACTTTTCCTACGTATAAAGGGGCACTTTGGGGATTCTTGAAAAAGTGGGGGGGGGGGGGTGGGCACTGTACCGCTAGCTAAACGTAACGCAAAGCCAGTTGGCCATTCACTTATTATATTCATTCTCGTCTTGCTACTGCTTCCTGTACTCTGTAGCCAGTGGCTTAGATCCGAACGTAATACCTATTGTTCAGGAAATCCTATGTTCAAAGGGGGTCCCCCTGAACAATAGGTATTATGTAAGCATCTCTGTCTGTAGCTAGGACAACGCCCCCGTCGAGGGTCAATGTCAGGCCACATTCTTTTGTATGTGACAGGAAGTGTGCTATTAAGTCTTCACCGTAGTTCTTCATACTAGAGCTGAATGCAATGTTGTTAAATGTAATTTATGAAAAAGAGGAAAGCCAAAAAATGGAAAGCCAAAATAATAATGATCTTGACATAAAAGGGGAAGGGGCACTTTTTACAAATTAATAGGAGCACTCGTCAAAGTCAAAGGGGGATTTTTCCTATTTACAAAGGGGCACTTCTTACAAGGTTGAAAGGGCACTTTTTCTATGTAAAACGAAGCACTTTTGGGGTACTTGAAAAATTGTGGGGGGGGGCACTGTACCGCTAGCTAAATGTAACACAAAGACAGTTGGCCACTCACTTTTTCTAGTCATTGTCGGCTTGCACCGTAAATTTTACATCTAAAAAAAAAAGGAAAAAAAGACGGGCCCCCACCCCTGGGAAAAAAAGTCTTAAAAAAGATTACCACAATTTTACCTTTTTATGTTTTGCTCAAGGGGGGGGGGTTGTTGAGTAAAACAAAAATAGTGCTCACTACCCCCACCCCACACACGTATGCGCCGTTGAATATTTGTTCATGAATTGGGCCCCCTTCCTCACCCCTGTGGTGTAGCCAGTGGCTTAGATCCTTAGGGGAGACCGAGGACAATATTATTGTAACACCTTTTTTCCAATTCTGAAAGAAAATTCTGACATTTCAATTTTATTATAGTTATATAGGCTACTTACTTAAATGTATATGAAATGAAAGATGCATTTCTTGGCTTGAAATATGACTAGGTTTGAGTCAAGTGAAACAAGTTATTATCAAGCCATTATCATATCAATACCTGTAGTCAATTGTTATAATTGCCCCATATTAACACGAGGCAATTGTAACACACCTATGGGGCAATCCTAACCAAATACAGTTGTACCTACAAATCATATATCCCTCAGAAAAATATATTTGTTTTCTTCTTTTTTCCCCCAAAGACTATGCGCTGGATAGATTTTCATCAATTAAACAATATTTTAAAGAACCCCAATAAAAACAATTAAAAAATAATAATGTCTATGACATATGCTTGACTCATCTACATTATATTTTTTCCAGTTACGTGGGGAGAATTATACTAGTTATAACGTTGTTACATTTGCCCCCTAGGAGGGCGGCCATACTTTTTTTTTGTATCCTAGCATTAAATTTCGTCCTTGAAACTTCGCCTAATACAGAGCCTAAAATCTTATTTTTTGACAATATAAAAATGACAGTGATTGCACAAGCACATATTTGTCCAGATTTTTTTTATTTTTTTTAAATTATTTCTTTTTAGGTAATTGAAGATTTTACTCCCGTGCTAAAAACCCGATGTCTTGAACTCGTATTGCATAACTTGCATAACATATATCATACTAGGTCGAATCATTATATTCCTTCCAACTTCGATCTTGTTACTGACTCACATGATTATAATACAAGGAATAGCCGATTCAACTTTAACTTGCCAGAAAGAGTAATTAGTATTGGTAGTTCGTTTTATTACGATGGCATACACAATTTTAAATTCCCTTCGTAATGATATAAAGGAAATAGAAAACTTTGCTTATTTTGAGAGTCAGAGAAGATCGAAGCGAATGACATATTATATGATTGAAATTTGTATTCTTCTGCGTGTTCATACCTTTTCATCTTGTACATACTTGTGTTTTTTTACGTAATATAAAGTTCTACATATTCATCATTATTTTCCTCTTCCTCCTAGCTCCTCCTCTTTTTCTTCTTCTCCTTCTTATTTTCTTCTTGTACTTATTATCATTTCTATCATCAGTTCAATGTTGTTATTATCATTATCATCATTATTATCTTTAATAAGTTTGATTTTCTCTTTCTTATCTGTCTCTAAATATTACTATTTTAACTTATTAATTGTGTAAATATCTGTCGGTGACCCCACTGGAAATAAGCTCTCGAGCTTTCGTGGGTTATCCTGTTCAAGCTGACTTAATTTTGACCTGTTATTCTTGTATATTAATTGTTGTATGTTGGAAGCTGTGCAGGGCGTATACGCATAGCGCGTTTCTACTATAAGGGTGGGAGCCGCTGATACATTTGCCCCTTGTTACTTTTATCCCATTAAACATATGACCCCCTGAACAATAGGTTTTATGTAAGGATCTACAACACTACCTGTAGTTAGGGCAACGTCCTTTGTCCCCGGCGAGGGTCAAATGACAGGCTACATAAAGCTTCCTTTGTATGTGACAGGAAGTGTGCCATTAATCCTTGACCGTGGCTCTTCATACATGTAGCTGAATGCAATGTTGTAAAAGATAATTTACAAAAATGAGGAGAGTCAAAAAAGCAATAAGTAATCAAAATGTAATTGTTTGTGACCTTTTTCAAGCTGCCAATGACGTAAATCATATCAGCCAAGGCCAGGAACTCTCGTGGGGGAAAATGACGCCCCTCGCACTCTCATGGATAATGACGGAATAAAATACATAGTATAACGACATTTACAGTAACGAATGAGCTGGTGAACATATTTCAATTGGTATTGCCTTGTATTGTAAAAGTATCACACCATACTTAGTTATGTTAGGCCTCCTTTAAGTTTTTTAATATTTTTTGATATTTATTTACAACTAAGGAATACCCCCACCCCCTTCCTTTGTCGTTCATCACTTTTTTTCTTTCTTTTTTCTCACCGAGGATTAAATCCGACAGTGCTTTTCGGGAAGTGAACTGATTTTTTTATTTTCAAACATTCTAAAATTAAACCAGAGACACACACCGCAACTAAAAATATATAAGAGAGACAGAATGCGTAATCTTCGCTCTCCCCCCCTCTCAGCTATTGGTTATTCCTGCTTCTACTGAACAAGACATCGTAATCTGCTCATCATCACCACTGAAAATAAATTGTAACACAATTCCAGCGAGCAATCGAATCGTGTAAATTTTAAATCGTGTAATCGTGTTGCGGAGATTTTCGGCATGCAGATTACACGATTACACGATTCGATCTGAATTGAGGAATCGTGTAATTTTACACGATTACACATTTACACGATTCAAATTTCGCTTAATTGGCAAAAGACGAATCGTGTAAAATAAATGGTTACACGATTCCCGCGAGCATACGAATCGTGTAAATTTTGAATCGTGTAAATCGTGTTGCGGAGATCTTCGGCGTGTACTGTACGTCACCCATGGTACAGTGCACTATACCATAGCACTATACCATGGATGACGTCATGTATATACTACGCCCCTCAGAAAATAGTGCTATTCCTACCACCTCGATCCATAATTTCAACTAGAGCCTCTCAGTGCATGGTATATTTTGTTTAATATAACGCTTGCATCATTGTTTAACCTGCCTTGTATAAATTAAATGAATCAATGAATAAACAAAAATAATATAAGAACATGATAAGTAATACTTACTGGACTAAGACTGTTCTGATGGGTGTTTGCGTGAGTTGTTTACAGAAATATGTAAATCCTACCGTGACTAGACAGGCCTCGATCAGCGCCAGGAAACACATGATGCAATAGACTGGGAGAATGATCAGACGGAAAGCAGGGCTAGAAAACAGGACAGTAAAAATGAAAGGTATATCATAGAGTTATACAGTAGGCTTGCGGGTGCACCATGTGAGAGAGGGAGGGAGGATTGAGGAGTCCTGAAAAGGACTCTCGGTAATCTTTTTTGAGGGTTTGTAGTCCTTAAAAGGACTGTTGGTTATCTTTCTTAGCTTATAGTTCTAAGGAGAACTATAGCGGAGTGGCTCTCATAGAGTTGTATCATAATACTGTACTATACAATTCATGTTGTATTGTACAACTGTATTAAACATTAGAGCACTATACAACAGGAATTTAAAATTAATGCAAACACATAATACAATACAAATAAGGTAGAATAATCAGACCAGAGGGAGGTTTCACAAAGATCCTATGTTGAACTTATCTCTAAATTGAACTTGACAATTTATTATGGAAAGCCGTTAGCAATTTTTAAATATTTTGTAAAAGTCATTTCAAAAGGCATAAAATGTTGATTCAAATTATTTATATTTTCTATTATCAAGGAGATTACATGACTGTTATTGATGTGGAATTTACGAAAAGTCTAAAATACTTTTTACTTTTGCTTTTGGATATATTTTATTTTACAGCTACAAATGGCTGACATAATTGTTATGTCCAACTTAGAGTTAAGTTCGACTTCCCTGGAACCGGGCTAAGAAGCATGATAGGATGAAAAAACGAATAATAAATATAATCTTAGAATACATTAAAACAATATTTTCATGATGACAGGATTTAAATGCATTGATACAATAGACAGGGAGAATTATCAGACCAAAGTCATGTGACATAAAAGATAAGAAACTAATCTGGTATTCATATTTAAGATTTTATTTTTTCTTCAAATAATAGTTTAAGCAGTAATCAGAGCCAAGAAACACATCATACATCAGACGAAGAAAGAAGAAGACAGAAAAATGGGACATTAATAGTTAATATCTTAAAATAATTTGAAGAATAAACACGACAGTTATTCAACTCCCAATAATGATTCTAGTGTGAATTCTTAAGATAGATATAATGATAACAATAACATAGATAGAATAGAATTCTGCGACAGGTGATGATAATTATGATGATAACATTAACACGCAATCAAACAGTGGGAGATCTAAAATAAAAGCAGAAGAAGAAGAAAAAAGAGCGCAGGGGAGCTTTAGCATCAGATTTTAAGGTGCTTTGAGTAGAAAACGTGAGGTGCACACATTTTGAAACCGCACTGGTTTTAAAAGGGAGGCATCAGGGGCCATTTGTCCCCCACCTCCCGAAATTCAACAGCTCAACAATAGACATAGCCAATTGAATACCACAGTTTAAAAAGCCTTCTGCAAATGTATGTTGAATAAATAATCAACCAATGAATACTTACATGTCAAATCTCTTAGTAAAGAAGACAACCAGTTTGTAAAGAGCATACAAAAATGCAATAAGCGAAATGATGACCTGTTGATAAAATGGGATATAATTTAGAAATTCATGAATTTAGACACTCATCCGGTTAAATTTAAATCATTCCCAATAAAGAACACATTTTGAACATAAATTATTTCGATTACCGGATGATCTGCTGAAATGCTTAAAAACATAATTTAAACATAAAGAAAATGATTATTACAAGTATATAATGTTAATGTTAATAACAATTTATCTTTGTTGGTGCAGTTTTAATGCACATTTTTCATTATCTATTGTCTGTCTTTCATCTTTCTACTGTGATTTTTGTAAAGCTTTTTTTTCTCTTTCATTTATACACTAGTAATTCTTTACTTTTTTGTTACGATTCTGTTTTCCATCTCTACATCATTTCGGGTTTTCTTTTCATTTTATCTTCTGGAAATACTACTTGAAACTTTCTTTATATCGACATTTATAGCAAAGTATAGTATAATAACACTAGGATATGACATTTTTGCTGGTGAGAGGTTTGCCTTATTATGAATGAATATTTCCTATTAATTTCGATTAAAGGGATCGTTTAACAATGTTAAATCTGAGATGCACGGCCCTACATGTTATCAGTGTCTGTGATATGGTGTTATATTGAAGCCCTAAAAAAACATCAAGAAGTGCTTCAAAAAAGTAAAAACCTTTAAGTGACTGGTTTTATCATACTCGTTTTCCCCAATAGACTGTAGTGTTATGAAAACCGTTTGGCAAACGACAGGCGATCAGCTTGTAAAAGTCATGGAGTTTCTGACTGACCTAAAGGTTTATAATTATCATTGCAGCATGAGCTAAATCAAGGCTTTTTTTAAAGGATCTAAGACAAAGTTACCGGATCCCTTTAATGCCTGCACCATTATATACTTACCTGTACTGATAGGGCGAAGTCGCATTTCGGCCCTGTGCCGTTCGCATGTACTGAGAAGGAGTTGGGCGTGTCATACTGGACCTGTGCGTAGATCAAACAATCACCTCTGAAATCATCCTGAAAGAAAGAATAGAGAGTGAATTAGTGTTTGATAGGGAGAGAGAGAGAGAGAGAGAGAGAGAGAAACAGAGGCAGAGAGAGAGAGAGGGGAGGAGAGAGAGAGGGGGAGAAAGGGGAATGGAGAGGGATAGAGAGAGAGAAAGAAAGAAAGAAGAGAGAGAGAAGGAGAGATAGAGAGACAGAGACAAAGACAAAGAGAAAGAAAGAGAGAGGAACAGAGAAAGAGAAAGAAACAGAGAAAAAGAGAGAGAGATAGAAAGAGAGAAAGAAAGAGAGAGAGAGAGAGAGAGAGAGAGAGAGAGGGGGGAGAGAGAGGGGGAGAGAGGGAGAAAGCGACAAAGCAACTTAGGGAGGAAAGTGGGTGCAGCGGCAAACAGATAGGAAACACGGAGAGGAAAAAAGATGAAGGAAGGGGACAGAGAAAGAGAGGAGAGAAAATAAGACGAGAAAGAATACGTGAGAATTTTAAGGGAGCATAAATTGATATCGACAGGAAATAATGATGCTACCTAAAGCAACAGCAGGAAACGAAAATGAAAATATGTCTTCATCGTTTCACCGTCTGGCTCCTGTCCAAATTAATATGACTAAAACGTTAAAAACAAAAAACGAACGTTCACAAGAATCGCCAATATCTAGAACACAAAGCTCAGTAATATTAATCCAGATAAGATAGATAGGATATAAAAGAATTCCATCCGAACAAGAGATACATTATACATTTGCGTGTAAAAATAAGGTTTAAACAGGGAAATATATCATTATTTCGGTCAGTGACCAGCGCATGATTAGCTATAATTCCCTCATTAAGCCGATTTTACCTTCACATGAAAATGCGATATATTGTGTTGTCACGTGATGCTTTTCTGATATGACATTCCAATTAGATTCTAATTAATCAATTTCCCGTCCCGTCAACTACAACAACTTCTTTAATAATTATAACTATACATGCGCACACAGGGAATGCCTAATTGTGTTTCAACACAACTGAAGTTTACTACAAGAATGTCTGTCACTAGCAATTCACCTATGTAGAGACTATTGATTACGTACAAATAAATCATTCTAGTTAATACACGGCACCATACACTGCATTAGAAATTATTTTAAAAAAAATATGCCACTTGAAGGCCCATTTTATTACAGTGACACAAAAGATTAGTTAAAAAATCTCCCTTCTTTATACCTTTACGCCGTAATTGTTTTAAAGTGGAAAAGAATGAATTAAATTCACAATATTATTACAGAAAAGTAATTGACACATTGCATTCATATCTGGTAACATTACCATCATTATGATATTACTTAAGAATGGTTTTGTATGAAATGGATTTTTGCAAAGTGTTAAAACGGGGGTTAACCAAATCCTAAAAACGAATTCATAGTGATGTCATTTTGAAGGAAGGTGCACATGCTGACTCTGCACCTACCCGAATCAAAGCCCCTTTCCTTCACCTGTTACCCCTCTCAGCCTCTCTAAGAATTCATTCATTTTATACCCTGTTTAAGCCCCCTTACCCTCAACACGCTGCAACTATGTTGTATTCGTATGCCTACATGTTCTTTGAAAAATATATTTCACAATTCCTGCTTAACTTAATTTGTTGTAAAGGTCAAAGCCTTTAAGAAATGATTTTCAAAATATGTCTAACTGAGGCACTCTAAGTCCTTGGAAATTCCTACTTTTAGTATAATAGTCTGTGGGTGGATGTCATTGGACGGGGTTTAGTTCTTTGCCTTATTTGGAATGAAATTGTGAATCATCCAATCCTATTCCATCCGCTCACTTATTGAGATATAAATAGAGATCCGACATCGTGACGGAACTGCAGAAGAGGTGTTGTAGTCTAGTGGTTAAGAACTGGACTTGTAATGCAAAGGTGGTAAGGCATTGATCTACACTGGCCACTCAGAATATTATTCTCATTATTGTTATTTTTGTAATCATTTTTAGTATCATAAGTATTATTATTATTAATGTCATTATTATGATATTATGTGACATAATTATTATGACTAACGATACGCCTTTATATTGCTATTTGCCTCCACAAGAACGCCAACATAAGAGTATGAAACTCCTTAACAGAGAAAATTGAGTTATTTATGGTAAAGGTGAAAAATATTATATGAATTTGTTCATTCCTTTAAAGATTGTATGGAAGAAAATAATAGAGAAAATACCCCCCCCCCCCCCCTTCCAGGTACATAGTGCTTGCCCTTCAGATGCCCTCATATCCAAAATATGACGGTTTAACGTTTTACCTTTTACTTTAAAATCATCCCGAGATTACAATGAATTCATAAGATTATTAAATAAACATACGTTGAAAACTATCTCCCTTTGAAATAAAAGAATTTTAATATTGATAAATAATTGGGTGGGTGGGGTTTGGGGTTTTGCTCTTGGGTGGGTGGGGGCATGATACTGTGTAAACGATGTTGTTTTTATATTTTACCAATATGTTAAGAATTAAATTTGTGATATATCATTTTCTCTCATTTGTTTTGTATTGTAAACTGGACCCCTCGGTAGAACAGCTGTGCTGTACTGGCACAGCTGAGCAGGGCGATCCATCCAATGTTATTTTCTAATGTTATCATGCATATTGTTATTTATATGTTTTTATATTGGTCAATAAAATAAAATAAAATCAAATCAAATCAAATGTTTATACTCAAACTTTCATGCCAATTTGTGTAGTCCCATACGTGTGTGTAGTGCATGCGAATTTCGGTAATATTTATGTCATTTTGATCATTCACAAACTCACAGTATACATCAATTTTTTAATGTGCGACATAATCAACTTTCCCAATTTCTTTTAGTGACTTTTACAATGAAATCGCATAACCAGAATCCAGCTTTGTCTTAAATTGGGCCTAGCTATCTAATTTTGCAGTCAGCTATTTAGGGTCTCCCTTTCACTTAGTCCAAGGGTAAATCTAAATCCTGCAAGGGTAAAGGAGATTTTAAGGATTCTAAAATAAGAGTCATAACGGCATCGGGAGTACAGTGCGACAGTGTTTCAGTTGCTGAGCACATGCCCCCCCCCCCCCCCCATCCGTATGGGAAGGGAGACAAGGTAACAAAGAACAAAGGGGGAGAAGGAGAAAGGGATGGAGATAGGGATATAACCCACCCCCGCCCCCCCCCCGCCCTATACTGAAGTCTTGTATGGCATAATGGTCTACACCCAGCCCGTCTACTATCCACATGGTCTCATAATTATTTCGTCTAATTATCATTTGATCTAATGACCATTTAGGCTGATAGTCATTTAGTCTAATTTCTATTTGGTCTAATCTTCAATTATAAGTCTAATTCTCAGTTTGTTTGATGCCCATTTCTGCTATCCATATGGTCTATATAATCATTTAGTCATACATAATAATAATCATTAAATCCTATGTGGTCACTTTTAACTCACCCATTCGGGTATGATGTCATTTGATATATTTATCTTAATCCTTAAAGGTGTTTGACAAGCATTATAATTCAGACTGTGTTGATTGTTTAGATTTACCCGTTTATCACAATGTCTGAATGTAATTCGGCATTATGCAAAATCAATACATTCGAGTCAATGGCATAGTCACAATTTGCGTGACCTCTTCAGCAGCTTCATTGTATAAATCAGCGCCATATTCATCTTTTTTAAACTTCAGCTCTGGAAAGTTAGTAGCGATTGTTAATTGTTATGCCACGGAGGTCAGGTTTTCTTTTATTTTCTTACAAATTTGATTGACTATCTTTGAAGAAAAAACGAGAAATAACCATCACTGTGTAATTGTTCTATTGAATAGCCATACAATGTTAGTTTCTTACTAGCTTATCAATGGAGATATTGAATACTGTTCAAGGGGACGAACAACAACAAAAAACAAAAACCATACAACAACCAAAAAGTTGGCTTTCGAAAATAGATAATGCATTTTGTGTACACGTGTGAAATATACTTAGCAAGTTTTGTATTTTTTAAATGTGAAAAATTAAAAATTGAAAAATGTCCCAATCTATGTTTCTTGAGAATGTGACATATTGAAGTTTATATCTGAAATTATTTAACAAAGGCCCTAATTCAACCAATCTCCCTTATATTCTCTAGTTATACGAAAAACACAAAAATATAAAATCTACAAGTGGTATGAATATTTCAGGTGTTAACTCCCGTGTTAACTGTATATACCCATTATCATACAATACATATGTGAACAGTTACTGCTGTACGTATATAAATATCTCGTACGTAATCTGTCTGCGTCTATACATGTCGTTGCCATGCAGGTGATGTGTCATCGACCACGGGCCTTTATCAGTACTTCACATGAGGCATGATTCATCGCCGTGTCGTGAGAGAAGGAGAGAGGTGCCTTCATTGTGATCATACATAAGACTAAAGAGACTCTTATACGGCATAGGAAGATGAGGATATTAAATATGTATCTCGGTGCACGGATCTATGAATATAAATCGTTCTTAAATTATGTTATCAGTTTCCAGAAGTTTGAAATGTGTACACGATAGTAAATATGTCTTATACGATGAGAAATTAAATTTGTATCACCGTGAGATATTCAAGATTCAACGTCGATTCGCTTATTTTACTCATTAAGATAAAAACAATACAGCAAATGTATAAATGCATGTGATAATAAATGCAGTACCTGTGCACAAGATTTTCTTTTTTAATAGAAAAGTACGTATTAGACAAGAAACGTAAATGAAGATTAAAGATATATACCGTTCGACGACATATTACCAAGGATTGCACCGGTACATTTATAAATGTGTTACTTTTCAAAAGTTGGAGAAAAAAAAATAGTTTTCTGTTGAACTGAGCTATTCTTTGCTTTTGTCGGTTATGCGGTACTAAACGAAACCCGAGACTCTTCAGTACAGGGGTTAAAATGACGAGTAGATTAAATACGTATTTATGTAAGATTTTTAAATATGTATTGTTCCTTTGTTTGTTTGTTGTTTTTGATTATTTTTTTCCCTCACAAATTAAGACTAAGATCGACTTAAGTTTGACTTAAACTACGGCAGGTCACTGGTATTGGTTACTTTGGGGAAGTGCAAATCTTGGCCACAAATCTACAGAATCGACAGTTTTTTTTGTTATAGTTCGTTGATGAAGATTTTTTTTAAATCTCAAGATCATAATATCTTGGGTATTTTTAAACTCTAATTTTACATCGGGTCAAGACCTCTAAGGTTCACAAATTATCTACCGCAGTATACGTCCAAGACTTAAATAGAACTTTAATTTAAGCCATTTTGCTTTGAGACAGAGACCAATGGTGAGAGCAACCACTGGCATAAGCGGCCTGCCATACTTCAAGTTCAACTAGTCTTTACGAAACACCCCCAGTTCTTTTTACGCCTTTCGCAAGTGACTACGCCCAATTTCAAGACGCTTCTGATTGCCCAAAGCGCACTAACTATAAGCCTATACATAAATGTTTATCCTAGACAATATTTTATAGGCCTATAATAATCTACACAATATAAAAATCATTTCATTGTATAATGCAAAAGAAAAAAAGTGTACAAAATATCACTCAATATTGTCTTCACAATTATTGTTAATCTTATGTACATATCAAAATGAACAACCATGTATATCTTAAGAATTAAATAGTATACTATTACAGGGGTGGTCCCCCCCCCCCCCGCCCCCCCCCCCCCCCACTCGAACCGTAAATAGGGCGGGAGCACCCCTGCAGTGCCAAGACAGACGTTGCGGTGCATGTTAAGAGCGGAAGGAAGTCGAATTTGCACCCCCTTCCCGCTCCTAAACAGCATATGATAACGAAGTATCAACTCCCTTGTTATCACAGGTAAGCCGACACGCTGGGATTTTTTAAAACATGGTATTAACATACTATATACCAACATATCCTTCTAATGTGTGTTAGGAAATCAGCGGTGAATTGAACCCAACGTTGGGTTTTGAATTTTTCGCTTTAAAAGGACCCAGTTTATGTTTGTTATACTTTTTTGTTGTTGTTGCTTGTTTCAGAATACTAGTAATGAATTTGTACGTTAAACGTTCTATGAATATTACCAATTCCTAAGCGTTATATCTAGTCATATGCCACTGTTTTAAGGGGCAAACCTTGATTATGTTGCGATGTTCTTTGTTATTTGGGTATAGGCCCACTCTCCCCCTTCCCCCCGAGTAGGATAAATGCCCCTTTGCAAAACAGCTATAACCTGATAAGGGGGATCCAACCTATAAGTGGTGAATACATAAACAAATAGATGAATAAATAAATAGATAAAGAAATGTATTTCTGAAAGGCTTTAAGACAAAACTCTCGGACATGGCACCAACCCCTCCCCTTCCCCCGTTTAATATACCAGATATAGCATAGGCCTATAATACACGATGCTTTCGTACACTGGCAATACCAGTAATTGTTTTTTGTTTGTTTGAATGAATGCAACTTCTATAATTTGTGAGAGTAATACTAATCGTAGTCCCATAAACTGGTTTCGACGTTTAGTCTGTTTACGTCAGTGTTGGCATGCATGGCCTTAATTGTGTCTCAGAAGTTGAAAGGATGTCATGAGTAAGTCGTAATTAGCGCGTCAACGTAAGCAGGATGTATGATGTGTCACTAGAGAAAAGAAGCATATGCGTTACGGAGTCCCTATTGTGAATTCATTAAAACAACCAGCCCCCCCCCCCCTTATCCCTCTTATGTGGTCATGAAAATAAGTTTAAAACACTCCTAAAAATACACTTGTTTAAAACGAATTTTGACTGAGTAACAGTGGGGCGTTTGCAGCACCTACTCCCCCTCCCCCTTCCTAGGCGCATATAGAGACGCAACGACAGTGATTTGTGTTGTAGTATTATTATAACAACCAGCTACCCCTCCACCTCTTACAAGGTAGACTAAAATATTGTATCGTGTACAAGAAATATCTCGATACAAGAAAACGTTTAATGGTTGGGTATGGTTATAACATATCATTTATCCTAAGTAGGCATATAGCAACCATATCATTTAGTAAGCGCGCTTTCAACAACTTTTGTGGACTTTCTCATGCTAAGTGATTTTTCAGACAGTTTTTCAGAAAGCGAGAAGGCTTGCCTATTAGCCTAAATGTTAAGGTTGGCAACAGTTAGAAACACTAAGATATGTAATAATTTACCGTACCGAAACATGTTATCCGCACTATAGAATAATGAGAACTTATAAGTACCTGTATTTTTACGGTTGCGATGAGAAATGTGATTTTTGTTTGTTATGACTAGCACATGACTATGTAATTCTGCGAATTTGGCATATTAATCTCTCATTTTGTTGGCTTTCGTGTGGTGATATACGTCTCAGAAGACAGGATATGGTTTATTGATATTATCTTCAGAGCATTCCCACGCCCCACCCATTTAAGGAAGTGATAAATTAGCATACATCCAAATGATTGTATTGAAGTAAAGGCTAGACAATAGCGAATTGTGCACAATGTTTCCCACCAATCTACTAACATAAACAGTTATTATAATATTATTTTGTGCCAGAGTACATTGGGCCTGTAGTTCAGTACATCATAATTTTGATATCGGTTACTAATACTAATTATGCATTTATTTCTTTTTAGTCATGTTAGTTATAATTGCAGGAAGTGGAGTGCTCTTCATACAAAAAGTGGCACAACGTGACAAAATTGTAATTCATCATCAGTTTTGAGCAGATGATATACTTAAAAATATTTTAATGACATACAAAGTCATGTAGTATCTAATGGAACGAAATGGAAAGTATAAAATTGAGAAAAAAAATCTGTCACCGACGAGGAATAAATATTATCCAAACTAAAGAGGTGTGTCACTTTTCACGGAAGATATGTTTGTAGAATAATATCGGGAAAAATAAGCATTTTTTTAAATTCAAAGTGCACGTTAGGTAAAACCAAGGAAGGAACGCAATAGTGTTTACTGTTACAATCCGTGTAAAGGCCATACAGTTCTTTGTGTCAATACTTGTCAAATCAGTCAACAGAAAAACAAAACAAAATGGCGGTCAACGACGTGGTGTCTTACCCTGACGATGCCTATAGCGATGGCGGCTGTTATTCCAGAGAGGAAGGCAACGAGAAGGAGACTGATCTCCGTCACCATCTGAATGGAGTACATGCAGCCAGTCATCTTGATATCCTTTTACGATCCTTTCACTTCCAAAAAGAAAAAGAGAATGGCTAAATCAACGGGATATAACCTCCCGATTAAATATAAGGGTCCTACTAAATCGCCCGCAGAGGACTTGTTCGGTGAGCCCTTCCGATCCTCAATTGATTGTAAGATCTAGTGCGGCTCTCAATGGCTGGGTGTGTGCTGCTGCGTGACGCCAGACGTGAACTTTGCCAACTTGTTTTCAGCTGGGCCGGATGAATGGCGGACGAGTTGCACTCAGAGGAGAGCGATTGGAACAAACTAACGCTCTGTCGGGCTACGCGTAGCTTGAGTTTGAATAACTTTTTTGTTCAGTTGTTTGAGAGAAAGTAATCTAGGAATGATTCCAACCGAATTGGAAAGGAATTTGTTCAAGTTTCCGGCGTTCTGAATAAGGAACAACCTTCAGTTGTTACATGTCCAATGTCATGTACACAAGTCCGCTATTCATAGCCAAATTGATTGTCCCTTTGTCTTGCAAGTTAGTACCGGAAGAAGGAGAATGAAATAAATGAGGTCGTGGAGATTTACTTCAAGTTATTTAACTCATCATTGACACTATCAACATGATCAATGCCACATGTTGACATTCAGCGAGGTCACAACTGACAATCGTAGAGCATGATTCTCCTGCCGACCAAGATCAACGAATGTCTCTTTCTCGGCAATGAACTAGAATCCCCCAATCCTTCGCGAAGGTTGCAGATTATTAACTCCTTAAATATCGAGTTCCGATAGTTGGATAGGTGTCAGTTGGTCTTTTGGTAATTCTTGTCAAGCAAAGGACTTCATCTCGCCCACGGCTTTTGATAGAGGGATATAAGCTTTGACAGAATCCACAAATCGAGGCACCGAGAGCAAAAGTTTTTGAGCTTCATATTTTTGTTTTACCCATTTTTTGTCTGGCCTTCAATTGTAAGGCGTAAAAGGGAAGGGGAAAGGTCTGCTAGTCTGTGAATCAAGTCTTTATTTCGATTTGAAGAAAATAAATCTTAATGTCTTAACCTATCTAAACTGGCCAACTCCTGTACTTTTAATCACTTTCTTCTAATTCGTCACCTCGATTAATCTACAGTATATCGATTTCCCTCATCGTCAGCCCCGCCCAACCGACTTTTGTTCAACAGCATAGGTCTAATTGTAACGCTCATAACTGAAATAAATCAAACCAAAACAAATAAAATATCGAAAGGGGGAAAGGGGTATTCTAAAAAAGAAAGAAGAAAGAAACTGGGAATTAAGTGCAGATCCCTGCATGGATCCCCATCAAAATATAAAATTCGTCCATAACTTTGTGTCGTGATTTTTAGAGGTGCAGCGACATGGGGCCCAGCCAGCTAAGGCATGAATCCCGTCTCATCAAGGACAATGAAAGGGAGATAACGAAATGGAAAATACAAGAAGAGAATAACCTCTCAAGTTTGATATATGCCTTGTTTGTACCAAACATTGGCGATCAAGGTTTTTCTATCTCTAGTTATTGGTAATGTAACGATACTTCTGTTACCAGTCAGCCCGATGAACTTATCCATGTATTTGATGCTTCTCTTTATAGCTCAATTTTTCCTGTCAGTTTTCTGTTTTCTGTGCCTTCTTCTCTCATAATATGCCTAACAACCTAAAGTTGTATTTTCCTTATAATATTAAGGAGGGGTCTATCGACACATGCCTTATTGAGCACTTCTTCGTTTGAAATTATGTCAGTCCAACCAAGGTATCCTTAGCACATTTCTGCTGCTTAAATTCTGCCGTCCAAGGATTTATTCAACATCCAGCTCTCCCAGCCCTACAGGAAGATGGACCATACATAACATTAAGGTACCCAGATTTTTATTTTAATGTTCATTTCAATTTACTAAATGTACAGAAATATTCTGAATTTAATTGTAAAGCCAATCGACTGAAGAATAGCCCAATTGTTCGCATCTTAAAAAATTATTATTAAAAAAAGTAAGTTTCATTCATTTTGTATATTTTTATGATGTTTAATGATGCTCCCTATTTTGTGTATGAAAGAAAGCGGACAAAATATACAGTTCCTCAGGTAGACAAAGGAACATCCCTTCACTGCTATTATGTAAAAAGGTGAATGCATGTGACACCTGTTCTACACATGTTTACATAATAGTAGTGAAGGGATGTTCATTTGTCTACCTGAGGAACTGTATATTTTGTCCGCTTTCTTTGTCAGTCATGTTCATAGTGAACGTATCTAGTATATTTATCCTGTTATGTATAATGTATTTGATGTTTACATGTTTGCATGCATAATGCTGTATTTTAACCATTATGATGTATTTTACCCTGTAAATGACCATGCGATTCAGCTTCGTCTGCATGAACGTCATTTTGAATAAACCCTTGAATTAGCGGTCATTTTTAAGTTTCGATTTGAAGAAGATGGCATTGTTAGTGGACCTATAGCAGGGGCGTACGCAGGGGGGGGGGGGGGGTTTGGGGGTTCAAACCCCCCCCCTTTGGTATTTTCATGTATGTAAACCCCCCTCAAAAAACCTAAAACCCCCCCCCCCCCCTTTGGTTTTTTTTTTTTTTTTTTTTTTATTGAAAAAAAAAAAAAAAAAAAATATACCCACGGCTAACCTAAATAAGGTGACCTTACCCCCCACCCCAACGACAAAAAATGTCAAATTATGAAATTTCGAGACCCCCCCCCCCAAAAAAAAGTGTCCGCTTACCCCCCCCCCCCCCCCCCCCCCCCCCCCCACTGAGCGACTTTTCGGCCGGCGCGATTTTCAAATTTTCGGGAGCAAAATATTTTAAAACCCCCCCCCCCCCCCCCTTGAAAAAATCCTGCGTACGCCCCTGACCTATAGCGTGTAATTTATGCAAATATTATGATTTTTAAAAAGGACTTAGATAAGAAAGTGTCTATATTATGAAGACTAGGTGTGAGGAACGAATTTATCGTATTCTCGGGTCGAGAAGCAAGAAGCAGAAGGAAACAACACCTCCTTATTCAATAATAGGAACTTCCGATATAAAAACGTCGTCTAGGATATTTTGCTCTTCTAAAAAATATCGAATAAGGTTTAAGATTGGTTTTCGCCGATACTTTTTCTTTTTTCTTTTGTTTCACTTCTCAAATATATCATAAAGTAATTCGAATGTAACAGATCTTGACGGTGAGAGAATAATGAGATAATTGCATTTTCAATCATTGTCCGTGTCATGATACAAATAATTTAAGTAGGACAGATAATGGATAAAGAGCCTGTTCGACTTTTTTTGTAATTATGATAGCTGCTTTGTAAACATACATTGTGAAATCGAAGCCACCCCTTTACCTTAAATTTATATTTCATAATTTTATGTAGGCCTTTTTGGAATATGATTTTGTTTTGTTTTCATGGTTTTACACGAGGCTAAAACAAAGTGAGTAAATCTGATATAACATTACAGCACGCGCTCTCTCTCTCTCTCTCTCTCTCTCCCTTTCTATACCTCTCTCTTTCTCTCTTGTTTTATTGTCTCTATTTTCTCTCTCTCCCTTTTTATCTCTCTCTCTCTCTTTCTTGTTTTCTTTTCTCTCTTTTTTTCTCTCTCTCCCTTTCTACCTCTCTCTCTTTCTTGTTTTATTTTTCTCTCTTTTCTCTCTCTCTCTCTCTCTCTCTCTCTCTCTCTCTCTCTCATTCATCTTTCCCTTCTGTTGGAGGAACTTAGGAGAAGAAGGAGAAGAAAAAGAAGAAGAAGACTAAGTAATGCAGGTTTTCACTCAAAGCATTTTATTAGACAGACAGATGTGCCTTGGATTGAGTACAAAATATGAATAATTTAATCTGAATGTTTTAACATTACAAAAAAAGTTCTTCTTCCTCATCATGTACTTTAATTTTCCCAATACACTTATAATAGCAGTTCAGGCTGATCTTTGTTTCATTCTCAATAAACAAACTAAAACATAAAATATATCCACAACAGAGTAATACCAATAGAGATCAATTTGTTAATGACATGCCTTTTAGTAATTTATGTGTATCATTATTGAAATGGTATCACTCTCATCAAAACTCAATAAATCAAACCTTCGAAGAAAAAAGGCTTATGTAAAGAAAACTTCATCCGTATCGAACCCAATGTCCAAATTCGAAATTTCGTTCTTTGAGTGACATATTCCCTTCTGGCATTATTCGATTCCCCTCTACGCACGAGCGGGAAGGGGAAATGGCGTCATGAAGTGACTCACAGACGAGGGAGGGGGAAGGTCAAAGGTCATGGATGCATCAGCAGGGAGGCATTAGGTATATACCGGGGGAAATGTTGTCCGATTGGAAGGAAATAGAGGAAAGTTCCAAGCGAATTGAGTTAGATAGGCAGGGGCCAGCATATACATGGGTGAATTTAGGGATATTCAAAACTTTACTTCGTCAAAAAGAATGCCTTACGGATATTTGGCTGATTTTGTTTCCCTCCAGCTTACGCACAGCTGTTGTCATTTGTTGAAGAAGAAGATAAAGAAGAAGGATAAGAAGAAAAATATGAACGGCAAAAACAACAACAACAACAAACAACAACAACAATAACGAGGAAGAAGAAGAACTATCATATTTGCAAAATCATTTCGAGTGTAGAAGACTTGTACCCCCTCCCTCATCCCTAAAAAAAGAATAACAATTTATTTCTCTAAAATAATATTAATAAATAGAAACATAAAACGCATCTTAGTCATGTTTGCAGTAGACTTAATTTAACTTAATTTACTTTTAATTAAAGAACTTTACATAACTATCTTGATCTAAGGAGACACGAACGAACGAACGAACGAGTAGTAAAAGGGACTACCGGGAAGGGGGGGCATGGCTATAGCGATAAAGGCGTTGGGGGTATAGACCCCCCCCCCCCCCACCTCCTTCAAGTGGACACCTACCTGCATGCTATACCAAAATATCTTTGAATGAACGATGATAATATATGACTCAAAATGTATATCCCCAAATCTTCTAGGGAAATCAACGACCAATTATGAATTTCGAATACAATGATGCAAATGGGATATAATGCGGAATGTTCTACGTTTATATCTCAAGCGATGCATAACGTTAGAACGGGAAATATAAGAAATAACAAGGAAGCAACGAAAATTATTTTGGCGGGTTGCGAACGGGCGCCCTCTTCCTTTGACGTCATAGCAACAACGCGGTCAAAAGGAGTCTTGCGGTGGATTTGCACGTAGTTCAACCGGGGTGCCATGGTTAAACATTGAAAGGGAACGATTCCAGGAATACAGTAGAAAGAAGAATTTAGAGATGAAGAGAGACAACAACAAGTGGTGCAGTGGTTTAATATTGTTTTGGATGTACCAAAAGTCCTCTTCTTTTTTAACTAATGTATGTTTTTTTAAATTACATTTAATATTTGCAAGAAGCCGTACAAAGAAAATCTTCTATATTAATGCTTGTTTATAGTTATAAGAGTAAACAGTTTTCTGTCTCTCTCCCTCTATCTCTCTCTTTTTCATCTCTCTCACTCATCTCTATTTCTCTCTCTCTCTCTCATCTTTCATATAAACTCGGAATATTATTAATAAAATCTCCCAAAACAAGATAATAAATGAAAGTTACAAAACCAACTTTATATGCATTTCAATAGTTTTAATCCATGGACATGATCCATGGCATTGTATCATAATTATATTACAGACATTTTTCATACACACACACACGCACACACACAGTGCGATCAATATTTCATTCAAATTACATAAAGCATGTAAATGCCCTTGTAACATGATTATAATTAAATCAAACAGTGTCTTTAAAAAAAGGAACATATTACTTTAACAAAAATCAGATGAAAATATTCACCTAGACAGCATTTAAAGATCACCAACAGAAACAAAATGTTCAATGAGTCAACCCACAGCTAGGTGAAAACAAAAATCTGCATACCATTTAGGTAAAAAACGAAGGCTACTTTAAAAAAGTAAATATTCAAGTACAACAAATGAAAAATAAATAGTCATAAAAATAGTAAGGTTACCTGCAGTAATTACATACAACTATATATGTCTCTGAATTAATGAGTTGCATATAAAAACAATATCTAGCAAAAAAAAAGTAAAATCGAATGTACTCTATGAGCAATTTATAATTCATATGATGCAATAATGTATATCAGCATTTAGTAGTTTCAATTCAAGTTTCAAGTTTTGTTTTAGTTGCAGTTTAGGTTCAAACAACATCATGAAAGCAGAGTAGAAACATTTAAACAATAATACATGTAATCACTATCTCTAATTCAGTTGTGAACATGTCTATCAAAATAAAGAACATCCAACAGAAATAAAACAATCTTTTGTTTCCGTATAATGCATTCAGCTTGAATATATTTTGAGCCGATGAATCCGTACAGTAATACGACGGATTCGTCCGTTCCAAATATCGCTGACAATATGTAG